>JABFDZ020000042.1:3685284-3695341 GCA_019775955.2 Pollimyrus isidori
AGCCTAAGCCCAACTTTTTCCACAGAATTACTGGTTTTTGCAACTTTGCAGTTGGTCCATATTTCAGAAGAAAAGTCTGCCATGCCCTTCAACACTGTAGAGGCTACTGACTATATAAGGTAAATTCCAGTTCTAGGGATTCCCATATGGAAAAGTTTTTAAAAAAAAAATAACATGACTGTTTTACCCAAATCATATAAGCACTTTAAATAACACTCAAATTAAATATACAATCCATATTAATTTAATGTGTAATTAGACATATTTGTCCTTTATTCATTCAGAATACATATGAAATTAATCTACCATCAAACATTAAACATGTAAGTTTTACATTCATGTATACATTTTATATGGCATGTATGTGTTATTAGTTATATGTGCCCCTTATTCATTTACAGTTATATGTAAAATGCATATTAAATTAATGTTTTGTTAAACATATAAGTTCTACATTGATATACAATGTATATCGAATTAATGTTTTATTTCAGTATTTTTATGCATAGTTCTTTCAATGAACTCAGTTGAATCATGGACAGTAGTTCCTACACAACTAGGATGAGTATTTTGAAAAGGATTTCTTTTAGTGTTGATGCAGTGAATTTGTTTTCTGAGAACATAACATTAATTTTCTAATTTTTAATTAAATCAACTGAATGTGCAAAGATCATGCATGTTTTTCATTAGAATAATATAAAAGTAATATAAACTTTTATTAAGAAACAATAAACAATAAACATGGATTTCCTACTAAAGCCATACTTAATGACATATGGTGAAATGTGAATTTTATGTAAAGGTTTTTTATTTTTCCTACAGGCTTCTCTCTTGAGTGCCTTACATGTCCAGTGTGTTTCTGGTACAAATGTGGCCGTAATCATATAAGAACAGTTGGGGAACAACCTTGGACTGGGGGCCAGACCATCACAGGGCACACACACACACACACCTATGGGTAATGTCAGTAACCCCAATCAGCCTCAGCATGTCTTTGGATTGTGGGGGGAACCTGGAGTACTGCCCATGATGACATGGGGAGACCATGCAAACACACACGGAACCCAGGCGGAGACTCAAACTCAGGTCCCAGAGGTGTGAGTGGTGCTAACCACTGCACCACCATGACACCCCCAAGTGTTGTCATATACTGTATAATTGAGATACAAATAAATGCTTAATAGACATTTATGAACCATGTTGTTTTTTCATGGCGGTTTTGTCGCTTTTACAGAGAAGCGCATGCTGCTTCTCCTTTCTTATACAGTATGCACGGTTTTTTGGTAAACATGCAATTTATGAATGAATATGAACTGGGGAAATTCTCACCTTTATGACTTTGCCAGTCCTCGAAATAGTCATGTAGAATACAATTAAATACAAGTAATTAAATTCTACATACTTATCATCGTTTAAAAATGACACAAATATATTTGCTCAGCCCAGGGTGAGCCTGGAGCCTCACATGTACAAAGTCACACGCAGCATGTAGTATAGAAACATACAGTATATATCCAACTTCATGTTACTGGACTATGGAAGAATAGCAGAATACCTGGAGAAAGCTGTAAAACTCAGAGAGGATACCCAGGGGATGGCCACCAGATTGGTTCAGCTAGTTTATTTGTTTTTAATAGTCTTTTATCGCAAAAATAAAATAATGTGAAACAACATAATTCCATAAAATTTGCTGAAACTGAATATGAACAACCTAAAAATGAAATGTACAGAAGAATTAAATAAAAAATAATATAAATGAAATAGAAAGGCAACTGACAAACATGCCTGTTCACAAGCCCCTTGCAACATAAAAGCTAAATTAATTAAAAAAAAACAACTTTAAAAGACCATTGTATCTTCCTATCTAACTTTCTTTTATGTATTTAGCAATAAACTTGTATTGAGGCACAGTATTATTCTGGTAGGAAGAATGAGACTCGTCTTTATAATAAAACATGCATGAGGCAAAATGGTGGTGTTTCAGTGGGAAAAGCTGTTGCCTGCCGTCTCCATGGCTGGGAGCTGAAACATCACCTGGGCCCTGCGCGTGTGTGTGTGCGTGTGTGTGTGTGTGTGTGTGTGTGTGTTTGTGGGGGCCTTTCTAAATTACGTGCAGTGTATGGATTGTGAGAGTCTGTATTCACGTCCTGTGATGCACCGGCATCCCCTCCATTGTACTCCAGCCTTGTTCCCGATGTTTACTGGGATGGGCTCCAGGTTTGAAGATGGCTGTAAGAACATTTGCAGTATATGTAACAAAATGGTGCTCTGCAAAGACATCTAGAAATAAGTTTCAAAATAGTTTATTTTTAATTAGCAAGAGGAAAACTCATGACAATCCATTTTGATATACCATGGTGTTATTGCTCTTTTGAATTTCTTCCCTTTAATTTGCATTCATCCAATTAATCAACAACTATGTGTTGGTTGATCTACATATTGCAAAAGATAATATTATTAGGAACAAATTTTGCGAACACCTATTTTTTCTTACTCGGAGTAAGATTTGCAGATATTATCATTCATTAACCCTGACGAAATAAAGCTAGCGGCTGACATAGGCCTACAATAGTGAATTAAAATTAAACCTGTCATCGTTAAAACAGCAGTAGTCGCATCTTTTTTGGAGGGAGTTAAGAAATTAATCGCATTCTGTAATCAACTCCCTGTTTTGATGATTCACTAATGAATACAGTGCTGAAGCTTACAGATTTCAGTAAACCTCTGAATTTCATTAAGCTCAGTGGTAATTTCTTTCCTCTTTAATGGACTTAATAGTACATAAAAGGACTGTGCTTTCTTCTGCATAGGATGAACAGCAGTAACGCTATTTTATATTGCACAAGTAAAATCTTTGCAAATGTCTCTAGAATCGATCAAAAATACCGGCATATAGATACCTCCTGGCAAAATAATAATAAATTAAAGACACTGTGACCACTTGTTTAAATAGTGAACTGAAGAAAATAAAAACAATTTCAAAATCACAATAACGTAGAATTTCATATACCATAATCATATATTTTACTAGCTGCTCTGCGTTTTAGATAAACACTTTCTTCTAGCAAGCTTATTTAACATTTTGTGTAACCAATTATCATTCATCCATTTCATTCCGTTCAAGGTTGGCGGGATTGTAATAAGCTACCATTTTATCAATGTACACATATTTTTGCTTAAATAGGAATTCTGAACAAAATTATGTTTTTTGTAAATGATCACTGTTGTATATCCACAGGGCATTTTTTTTTTTAAATCACTAAGAAAGATGTTTTAACTTGGCACCACTAGAGGTTTAGGGCCCTATGAAAGCATATTAGGCCCCCAACCCAGAACAATCCAATTAAGGTCCAAATTCTTTGTGACCCAGTCACTCTTCGTGTTCTGGATGTTCTGGACCCAAACATAAGTCCTATTGGGTACTAGTTGGGTGTGCCTAAAAAAGTGGCCGCTGAGCGCATGCCTTTTTGAAATGTCATCAGTACATCATCATATTTAAATCATAATCATCATTTGAAATTCCCATTGGCAGGGTTGTCTAGAGCAAGGGGAGACCTGGAACTTAGCCCACAACCCTCTCCATGAGATGGAGCTCAGGGTTTAAAAATAAAAAATCTGGCCATCTATTCCGTTCGAAGTACATGAGCTCTGTATCCATGGCGTTTCATGTCAACAAGCCACATTATATATAATACATATAATCAAAAAAACATGACAAAAAGATACTGCGTTTTGCTATAAAAATTTGGGGCTCAAGCCTCACGAGTTTGACACAGCATGGCCACTGCTGTCTGGGAACAGAATGAAACCAGTACGCAGAAGCCACTGGTAATCAAAACACAGAAAAACCTGCAACGTTTATTACTTTACAAAAAAACTAAAAAAGTACAATTTGGGGTAGATTAACACTACAGTAAACATGATGATCACCAAATAAAATAATCAGAATTGTTTTTACTGTATATTATGGAATTCCCCTTCATGCAGTTCGGGTCGGACACCCAATTTTCTTCTGTTACCAACCAGCTGAGGCCATGATTTACTACAGAGTCAGTCAAAGATTGGTGCAGAAAGGCAGCATTTTCTTGCCGGCATTCCTTAATACACCCAACACATTGAGAACATTTCAATACAAAATATCCCCATTCCTTTCTATGCTTCAAAAGCTTTCTTGCAGAAAAAATATAATTTAATTTTAAAAAATGATATAATGGTTTTGCTTTTAAAAGGTTAGTTATTTGCCATTGTATGGTGTTCTAATTCAATTACACAAAATCATATGTTACATAGTTGTCATAGAAGATGGGAAAAAGACAACAAACGCATTGCATGGCTTCAAATCAAGAAAGGAAGTTCAAAAACGCCATGAAGGCTCGTCATCTGTGAGTTTCCTCAAATTCCCTGCAGAAATTCTCTGTCTCCCTCCTGGACAGCCTCTTGGAGAGGTGTCGTCCTGCTAGCTCCCGGGCCAGTGAGCCTGCAGTGCCATGAGGGGGCAGAACACGGGGGCAACTCTGCATGCTGCAACCTGAAATTGTCGCAGCTTGTTGGCCTCAAAACACTGGAAAGGCAGTGAGTGTGTGAGGTGGGGCTTGGGGGGGGGGGGTTACACAGATGGGGAGATGGAGCATGTCAGGGCCGTATTGCTGGCTGGAAATGAAGTCTGAAAGGGCGGGTTCTGTATGCACTGCATGGTCGGCTTGCCTTACAGCAGATGGTAGAAATAAAAAAGTGCACTGAAGCACACACACACACACACACACACACACACACAACCACCACCCAGCCCTAATGTTAAGTAACTAAACAAAATATAAGACTTTTGGAATCTTTACTTTTTCGTTTGCATTCAGAGATCTCTGTGGGGACCTGAAAAATTATCCCCACAATGCCAAAATACCAGGTTTTTATCACATTGTGGGGGAGATGTGGAACATAATTCTCACACACACACACACACACACACACACATACAGTACTGGGATCTTTGCTTCTCATGGTGTGGTGAGCTACAGGAATGCACATGGGGCTGTGGTTAGATGACATTGCAAAACTCTTCATTTTATTTTTAAATGTTGCTCTTAAATATTGGAATCCAATCTAAAAAATGTAAGATTTTACAGTTGAGTGCTGTACTGCCTCATGGGGAAGATTTAGTGTTGTATAACATCTGGACACTAATACATACAGGAAACACCGCATGCAGAATTATTAGGTGGGTGTGTATCTTGCTTGCTTCTCTTCCCCTTAGGAGTTTCAACCCAGAATAAGATCTAATTAAGAATGGGCTGTTTAAAAATAGAGCACGTCCAGTATTTTATCTGAGTGCATCCTATTTGGAGTAAAACAGGCAACCATAGATATTTCTTGGTGCATAATTATTAAGCAAATTATTATTACTATTAAAATGGGAAAAATTAAAGCTTGTCTGGTTCAATTGACAACAAGCTTATGATGGTCATTGAGAAGAAAGGTGGCTATACAGGATCTTAAACTAGGTTAAGTGGGCCGTGCAAGTGAAGGGAAAGCGAGAAATGATTGGTTCTGAGAGTCAACATATCACATTGTAGAAGAGGTAGGTCCAACAGGAGGTTGGGACCAAGACATCTGATTGGTTGGTCCCAACTCCTCCAGTTGCTTGGACCCACCTCTTCTACAATCCGATTGGTTTTCTCTCAGATTTTATATATAGAGTATAGATATACTCTATTTTACATGGTTCAAAGTAAGGAGACAGTTTTGATGGGACAAAGGCTTTCTACAGTTTATCTGGTCTCTGGCTTTTTGGGTTGCCAGGGTTGCACAGGCACAAGTTTACCTTGGTAAATGCTACTAACATGAAGGTGAGTTTTACATTGGAACTGAATGGGGTGAGTGTACATTAAACTAGCGAGATGAATACAGTACAGAGCAAACTGCAGTCCTGCATGTATGCCAGAAAAGGTACAGATTTGGTATCCTGATCAGTCTGCAGTATATGCAATTTTAATCATGTCACAGTGTGTGATGGGAGTGGAATGGCAGGAAAGGATGTTTTACAGGGAGGAATGTCAGTCCCATCCAGGATAAACTCGAGCTGGCAGACCATCACTCAGAGAGTCTTTATGAGTGTATACAGGTTCAGGAAAAGGGACAGAGGGTGGTGCAACTCCATTTTGCTGCCATCTGTTCTCTGTTTTCTTTTCCCCCAGTTGGATATGTTTAAAAAAGCTGCTCTTTTCATTGCTTCAGCTTCTCACAGTGGAGGTGTCAAGCTAGGAATGGGAACTGAGTGTGTTTGGGGGACGGTGGGGTTTATATGTCAGTATGGAGAAAAGAGGATTGGCCCATGGGATGTGCGAATGGGCCCTGGAGCGGGCCTGAGGACAGCATGACTGAGGGGCGGGCCTTGCAGCAGATGATGGTGGAGATGAGGGGCGGGGCCTGCAGCCCGGAGGGCCAGGGGATTGGAGGAGGCAGCAGCTGCCATCGCTGCGGCAACAGCCAGGGGATTGGGCAAAAGGGCAGCTCCCAAAGCTTTGGTGAAATCCTTAGTGAAGGACAGGGAGGTCTGAGTCAGGAAAAGGAGTGTGAAATGTGGAGAGTCCAGAGAAATCAGCATGAAGGAGAGAGAAAAGGGGAAATTAATCATTCAAACTATGGAACTTTCAATAAATATCATTAAATAATATATTTTTTTTCAAAATAAGCAATACCCCATGCTAACTAATCATTTCTATTAAAAAGAACCATTGCTTATTGGTTTGTATGCAACCTTAACAATACAATCAAAGTCTGCATGTTCCTCCTGAGGTTCTGTGAGTCTAAAACTGTCTATGAAACAGTTCAAGTTTTGTTGATATATAACACATATATATTGTTCTTGAAATGGTTCTTAACGATAATGCATGTGATTTCTCAAGAGTTGAGGATGCAGTTTTAACAAAGCAGGCCTGGGTTGCCAAATGATTAATAAACGGGTTTTGGGACAGGCAAACATTACCGTGAGGTCTGCAACCCTGTGTTTTTTGTGACGACTGAGGAGAGGGTTGGGCTTCCCGGCCACCCCGTCCCGATGCCGTCGGCTTGATATGTGCTGCAGTGGAGGAGAAGGAAGACAGAGAGAAGTGAAGCTTCCACGTGCGTCACATGACGCCAGGGTCAAGGCGTTGGGTGCAGCTTATTTCAGTAACTCTGACTGTCATCCCAGCGAGTCGCCACCTTCGCCCGATGATTCCAGAGTCTATTGAAAAAGGACACTCTGGGAAATGGACAGCTGACAGCTTACACAGATCTAAAAGGAAATGTGCAGAGACAGACTCAAATGGGGAGGAAGGGTGAACAAAGGAGACAGGGACTTGGAGATAAGACCCAGCTGGGGACAGGACTCTGCTAACGAGTAACTGAAGGTGAAACTACAACAAACTCAAGGATTGGTGGCAGGAATCCAATGGACTCGGAATTAGGTTATGCGACTCGGCCTAACTAGGAATTAAGAGATGAAATTGAGATAATTTAGGAATTAGGAAAACAGAACCAGAAAACCCACTGATACACAAAAGACGAGTCAGGTGGCTTTAATCTCCATCTTGTCTGGAAAACACTGAAATTCGCTGTTCTCATTATATAGCTCCTGGTACGTCTATATCCGAATGTGGTAACAAGGACCATGATGTTAGCTTATGCAAGCATTAAAGGACAGCCATAATTTGATTTTAATTGGTACTTTATTGATCCCTGTCATCCCAGTTAGACCCCTGGAATTCCCTGACCAGGAATTGAACCCGGGATGTGGGGGTGAGATTGAATTTGTTGTCATCTATATGAATGCCATGCTCACCTGCAGGAAAGCATGAATACAACAGCCTGACCACATGGCAAATTATGTGTTTGTTTAGCTTTGAGAGCCATTTCAAAACGTGTTTTCAAAAAATGCAGAAGACAGGTCTGTGACTAATGTCTACACATCCCTGTACACCGATCTGTCGATCACAACATGTTTCCTGGTCAAAAACAAGATTATGAGTAGATAAGGCTTTATTTATTCATGATTCTTGAAACAACCCTTCACAGACCCCCTTGACCGCTGGCACATTTTCTATACCACGCGTAATAATCTAATCTACATACTCCACAGAGTTCATGCCCACCTGATTTCATGCCCAGGAGCGATTTAAACAGAACAACAAGCCATTATCACAGCTCAGTTGTGTAGTTTGTTTACGGCAAATCAACATTTCTTTCTTGTATCTCATATTGTGCCCCTCTGGGCATTTGTTTCTTATTTAATTTTGATTTTCTGTTTGTTCTGTCTGTCTTGCTTGTTCTTCCAGTTCCTGGTCTGTTTTCTACTGGGTCCGGCTTCCCATTTCCTGGTTTTTGTTTCCTGGATGGTTTTTGTCTCCTGTGTTCACCCTTCCTCCACATTTGAGCCTTTCACCTACACACGCTGTGACAAAGCTGTCCTACCAGGTGCGTACAATTGGTTGCCTGCTTTCTGGGGTTTCCTTTCCATCAGCTGGGCAGTTGGGTGGGACAGTCTAATTTGGGTTGATACCCATTTTGTTTACTTACTTGTCTGATAATAACAGAAGCTGCAGCAAGTTCTCTGAGTATGGTGCAACATTAATGGCAAAAATAATCCATCCATCCATCTTTAATTTTAAATCTGTTGTTCTTCCTATATGCCTGTCACGATGCAGGTTTTACAGTCCATGCATATACAGATGCTCCTCTACTTATAAACCTTCAACTTATGAACTTTCATACACAAAGAGGACTGTAAATCCAAATTGTATTCCTTGGGCTCCCGTTTCCTGTCCACAACATATATATTTTTTTCTGCACACCAATTCCGCCTAGAACAACATTTGGCCGCTAAGGATATACTTGCGTATATCTTTAAAATTATGTTGAATAATGATTTACGAACATTTTAAATTAGGGATGGCCATTCAGAACGTAACTCATCTGTAAGCAGAGGAGCATCTGTATTTATATAGTATGTAATTTTCTATTACACCTGTTTTCCTACATGAACTGAATTCTACTCGAGCGTTTCTCACCTGTTTGAGCTGCAGCTCTGAGTTGACCCTCACATTGCAGATCTCACAGTGGAAAGTGCGTTCCTGAGTATTGGGGTCAGTCACTGTCCCTCCCTGCTCACTGATTGGCTTAGGCCCCAGCCGCGGGTACGCCTTGATGGGGCCTAAGCCGCTCCGAGCCTCCAGGATGGTTTTGTGTTTCGTACCTGAGGTAGCACACAGACGAAAAAAGAGACTACTAAGGATGCAGGAAAAACCAGGCCTTGGCAGAGCAGGCAAGCCAGTCGTTCACCTGCAAACGGTTGAAGTGAATAAAACACCACTGCAACACATGGCCTCCCTGCCCCATTTACACATTAATCTATGCTGTAATTCAGTTTCTCCAAACACACCATCTTGTAGTCACCGGGACTATTATAGACTCTCCATGATCATGTATTGGTGGCATTACGGTCTACGCTTCCACTTTGGGAGATTTAGGGACTCGGGCCTCCGCAGTCTGGAAAAACCACATCAAATTCTTTGGTCGCATTGACGAGGGAAGCAATCACGCGAATGGAGCGAAGCGAAATGATGCGAGAAATGTGGGATATAACTGTGAGACCACTCACGTGAGAGGCTGACATAAACACGCTTGGCGCACTGTACTGTACGTATATTTTACGCATTTATGAATTGCTAAACTGAAGGCTTATTATGAAACAAATACAGCAAGACTATTCAGTCACGTGGTACAAACTGTTAGAAATTAAATTACAGACAAGCCGAAGGCATTTTTTGTTATTCTTCACATCTGACATTATATCTAAGAAATTTGTTCACATCTACATATGTAACAATCTGTAACAAACAGTCTCCCCACAGTCCAAATACATGTTGAGGTAATTGGAATTACCAAATTGCCCGTGTGTGTCTGTTTTGTTTGTGTGAGTGAATGGTGTTCACAATATTTCTGAATGTGATCTCACCCTTATTGTGACTGTGATCTCAGCCTCATTGTGACTGTGATCTCACCCTTATTGTGACTGTGATCT
>JABFDZ020000042.1:3695441-3717909 GCA_019775955.2 Pollimyrus isidori
TATTGTGACTGTGATCTCAGCCTCATTGTGACTGTGATCTCACCCTTATTGTGACTGTGATCTCACCCTTATTGTGACTGTGATCTCAGCCTCATTGTGACTGTGATCTCACCCTTATTGTGACTGTGATCTCACCCTCATTGTGACTGTGATCTCACCCTCATTGTGAATGTGATCTCACCCTCATTGTGAATGTGATCTGACCCCTCATTGTGAATGTGATCTCACCCCTCATTGTGAATGTGATCTCACCCTCATTGTGAATGTGATCTCACCCTTATTGTGACTGTGATCTCACCGTCATTGTGATCTCACCCTTATTGTGACTGTGATCTCACCCTTATTGTGACTGTGATCTCACCCTTATTGTGATTGTGATCTCACCCTTATTGTGCGCCTCCAGCTGGGACAGCGAGTTGACGGCCACCTTGCACAGTGAGCAGTACAGCAGTTTCTTGGCCTTGTCCTCCTCAGACTCAGGGCCCGGGGCCGGCTGCTCAGAGCGAGCGCTGCCACAGCCAAGGGGAGAGGAGGATGAGCAGGGCGACAGAGGCTTAGCAGAAGGGTTCAGGTGTGCAGAGAGCTGGAGCACAGGAGGATCTGGGCTGAGAGGGGCAAGTGGAGGTAGGGGGTAGGGGAGAGAATCTGCCCCATATAATGATGGGAGGGGGGAGGATTTCTCTGAAACACAAAAGAGAGACAGACAAAAAACTCTTAAATACACCATCTAGTGATTCACCTACAGACAAAGAATATTTCTGAATGTTTCTGCATAGGATGGCGCCCCGGGGAGAGGGAGGTCTGGACATCCCTGCTCAGACTGCTGCCTCTGTAACCCCAACGCAGATAAGCAATGGACGATGGATGGATGGGCTCATTTTATATGATTATCAGCGCTCAGTTTTGCTTAATCAGATAGGAATTATATCAGCTGCAATGAAAAAAGCTACCTCCTCCCAGCAGGGTTCATTCTATAGGCTGGGCGCTTTCCACCATGACCCATGTCATGTGCCTTGATGCCTGCTTCTATGTGTCTGGTCAGTGTAGAAAATTCTGCTAAAATGATCTTCAAACTGGTGAAAAATTATATTATCAGTCAAAATGTGTCAGGAATTTAAGAGCCATTTAGAAACCTCTCCAAAAGTCACCTCAGGAACCACACACCAGTGCTTTTTTTTATTTAACTACTATCCCACTGCATCTGACTAATCCAGCGGTCACAGGCGGACCGTGGTCCGGGTCCGGA
Organism: Pollimyrus isidori; assembly: GCA_019775955.2. NCBI lineage: Eukaryota > Metazoa > Chordata > Actinopteri > Osteoglossiformes > Mormyridae > Pollimyrus > Pollimyrus isidori. The sequence continues at coordinate 3,696,688 of JABFDZ020000042.1, forward strand.
CCCAGAAGCTGTCCCATACGGACCCGGACCGACAGACAAAACATTAAGTTATTATTTAAACCTGACGTGGCACTTTTATTTTAAACCGGTACAGTGTTTGTAGTCTTTTCAGTAGTGGTTTAGCAGTAGAACCGCCGTTTCTACTTTCTCATGCCAATGAACGTCAAATGCCTTTGACCACCAAGCAAGACGTATATTTCGGTGTATGCAGCCCTTTGTCTGCGCTAATGTGCCATTCGTGTTAATAGCAGCAGCGAAGCTAACACCCATGACCAAAAGCGTAATGTTCCTAACAGAGTGGCTGCGATAAATAAACTCAGGTGAAACAAAAAAAGTACGTTTTCAGGGTTGCCAAATCTCAAGCATCTGCGGCATTACACGCTTTCAGACTCTCAAGAAATATTACGGCAAATCTATATTATTCCATTATAAAACCTAAAATTAGCTACATCAAAAGTGTATTTTCACGGTTCAATACGAAAGCACACTTTAAAAAGCAATAACTGAAAATCTCACTCCAACCTACTGACCAAAGTTCTATTTCAGGTCACAATAAACACTGTCAAAACGTTTTTGAATGGTACTGAATTAATTTGATTTAGCAGTCAGGTACTGATTACATACAACGTTGATGGAACAAATAGGCTACTTAAACATATGCCACACTAAATAGTTACATATTATTGTTACGGTCCGGGGGGTGTGCAGGGCGGACAGAGCGAAGCCAGGCAGGATCGAGGGAACGAAGGGTTTATTGCACACATAAACGGACAAGGCAACATCAATGCCGCCACGCTGAGACATAGGCAGACACAGACTAAATACACTACACAAAGCACGGGACTGGCGAGCGGCTTTCGCCTACAGGTGATCACAATCAGGATAATACAAGAGGGAACGAGGTGGGCGTGGCGACACACACACAGGGCTGGAGCGGGACGGACGACGCGGTACGTGACAATTATGATCTTCTGGACCTTTGCTTCAAGATTTTTTCACTAACTGGAGCTCTATAAATTTTAGTTAAATACCCCTGGACTAATCAGCTAATACAGCTCAATAGAACGTCAAATTTTTTATAGCTGAACATCTTGCTGCCACAGTTTCAATGACTGCAGGCTACTTGAATAGCACGATAATCAATGTGTCAGACTTCTCAAAAGAAAGGGTAGACAGGCACACTGTAATGTAATGTCATTCAGAAAGGGTAAAATCTAGAGCGGTGTTTCCCAACCTTGGGGGGGGGGCAAAAACGTGGACTGTTTGGAGGGGAGTTCACAGGGAGGAAGAACATGGACTGAATGTGGGTCCCAGAGGACTGGATTGGGAAAACACCGATCTGCAATTTGCAGATTGGACTGCCCATATTGGGAGTCATCAAAGATAGTTGGGTTTGCTTATTTAAACAAGGTTTGAAAGCTGAATCCTGGGGCCTCAAGTTATACACCCACATTTAGGTTATACACCCTAATATTATCCGTTACTGAACACTTAGTAATACATGTACCTCAGTTAAAAAAAATCTTAAAGATGAAGGGTGGAGCTCTATTTCATATTTTGATGTATTACAACGCTAACAAATTCAAAAGTTTATTACATTAATTGTTTGAAATTAATGCACATAATTTTGGTGGAAACTGTGACGCTTACCGGGAAGAATGGTGTGAAGACGGATGAATTTTGGGAGACAGTATATACAGGATGAATGAGATCCCTTCCCTAACTATTGTCTTTAAGGTGAATTTGTAAATGAATAGGAAACTTATAATACAATAAATAATAATAATTATCATTATAAAGTAATATTAAAAGTGCCAAGAAATGGTACCATACTGTGCCTCGTTATTGCAGTAGTGCATATTCTCAGTATTACAGTAGTGTGTATGCTCGTTATTACAGTAGTGTGTATGCTCACTACTGCAGTAGTGTGTACAGTATGCGTGTCATTACACTAGTGCGTATGCTCCTTACTGTAATAGTGCATATTCTCGTTATTACAGTAGTGCGTATGCTCGTTATTACACTAGTGTGTATCCTCGTTATTATACTAGTGCATATTCTCATTATTACAGTAATGCGTATGCTCGTTATTATGAGCCATTGTATTTAACCAAAATTTTGAATACAATAGGTTATATGACTGTTTGTAAGTAAGAATATTCTGTAAACCGGACATTCTTAACCTGGGGATTACCTGTATATTTTTACCTTTATAAAAACAAAACAAAACCACATCACAAGAATATCAGTGAGGAGATAAAAGTGAGAAGGACAGAGTTGGTTTATAACTATTTAAAAACTGAGCCGCCAGACAGAATTTCACTTTTGGTTTTACATGACTAAAATGCTGCACACCATGTTAATTCATTACTATAATCCATAAAACAAAGTGAAGCTTATATAAATAAAATGTTTTGCCTACAGTCACAGCATTTGTTTTCAACAATTATATAACATTTTAATCCAATAAAGTGGCTCCATCAATCAAGCAGAAGCAACAAAGCCAACGCTGTGAAAGCCTGTATATACAAAACTGAACATTTGTAAAGCTACACAGACACAGATATGTTACAAGCACAGAACTGTTTGTTATTTTTGAGTAATAGATCTGGTTTACATTACTATGTAGACATCTCATCATACATTGTTTAGTTGATCAAATTCTATATATAGACGCATTATATGTAATATGTAAAACAGAACATTTTGTGTTTTGTGCAGACAGAGACTGTAAAAACTGGCACACCCAGCACTGGTGTGTTGACCAAAGTGTTTCGTCCCAGATATATTAGACAAACTTTGTGAGTAAATCAGCAAATGTTCAGCAAACATTGAACATGCCACAGGCAAAAGCTGAACTCCGTAGCCCGGCATGAGGCCTTGCTCTGCCTGTCTCCATACGACACGCACAGCGAAACCAAAGCTTGTTGAACTGTAGCCAACTCTGCCCCCCCACCCACACAGGCTCCCATCTCCCCCCACCAGCGCAGCTGGAAACTCCCACAGATCAAGTCGGAGTTTTGTTTTGGAGACCAGAAACACAGGAAAATGTCAAAACAGCAAGCTTTATTAAATACATGAACCAGTGACAAGGGAGTAGAGGCGGAGGCGATGAAAACCATGTGAAGGGAGGCGATCGAACAGGAAATGGTGTCGCCTCCCTTATGTCTGCTGTCACACTCAGACCAAAGCATACTACTTCTCACTGGCCATTGAATCCTCTTGTTATATATACTGCAGACTTTCAGTAATTTCTTATTTTTAATGTTATAAACTGGAAATATGGTAAAAAAAAAGAGAGCTGGGTTAGAGTGAACCTGGTAAACTGATGATAATCCAACACCCCCTCTACCATATTACCATATAAGGTGATTAGAAACGAGATTCATCCCAGCACCAAAAGTAATTTGGCTTTTAACACTGTTGGTTTGCGCAGTAATATGTATTCTTCAGAGTACAGCTATGGAGAATACCTTTCAAAGAACATTTCACCCATGTTTGATTCCATCACTCTACATATTGACATGTTCTCTGATCATATGTCTGTTTCATTTGTGATTTCTCCACCCTGTTATATCACTAAGCTGAGCGTTCCAGTACATTGCCGTTGGATGATTAGTTCCTCTACTGCTGCATACTTTTCTGCCGCTTTTAAACATGCTGAGTTGCTTTTGAACCCCCCAAAATATATTGGACACTGTTACTCCCCTTAAAACCCTTAAACCTAAACTGAACCTTGGTTGAATGAAACTGAACCCTGGCTGAATGACACCACTCATTCAGCCAGATGAGAATGCAGGAGGCCTGAGCCAAAGTGGAAGGAAAATAAGCTGCAAGTGTCTTTCTATATACTAAAGGAATGCTGGGGCAGGATATCAGAAAACTGACAAAACTGAAAATACTAAGTATTTCTCTGACATAGCTTCAAAGAATTGTAATAAACCTGGCATTCATTGTAGTACCATTATCACTGAGCTTAATCCCACACAAGCATACTGTTTAGAGGTCTCCCATGACACATTACAAGTTTCTGCAATTTTTTTGTGGGTAAGATTGCTAACATTACAGCACTTAATGGACTCCCTTCCTGTGACCCAACAACCGCTTCTTCCCGCTCAGCCCTTTAGCCAGTTTGAACCTGTGTCTCTTCCTCTTCCTGAGGAAATCATTTGGCATATGAAATTATCAGCCGGCGCCATAGATGCTGTTCAACCTTGCCGATTTATAGAGACTTTTGAGACTATTGGACCAAGCATCCAAGCAATTATGAACCTGGCTGCAGGTTTTGTTCCAGAGCAGTTTAATCATGCTACTGTGCAACCTTTGATTAAAAATTTCCAATTTAATCTCAGTTTTCTCAAATTTCAGACCAATTTCCAAGCTCCCAATTCTGTCCAAATTTGTAGAAAAACTTGTTCTTTTATGATTGCAATCTTATCTGTACAGGCAAAGTATTCTTGAATATTTTCACTGATTATGGTGATCATGCTATCATGATTCTTTTAGATGTTACAGCAGCATTTGATGCAGTTGATCAAAACATACTCTGCTGCCTGGAGCATACTGCGGGCATTAAAGGCATCACACTGGAATGCATTAAATGTTACTTGCCTGACAGATTTTATTTCTGTCAGCACAGGTGACTGTGTCCCCTCCACTGTGGAGCTCCCAAGGGATCTATCCTGCGACATACTGTATCCTTTTCTCTCCATACATGCTTCCCCTAGGACCCTATTTTAGGAAAACATGGCATTTCTTTTCATTGTTATACAGACATCACCCAAATCTACTCAGCTTTGAAATGGAAAAATATCAACTTTTAAAAGCCATTGCTGGACTGCCTGGAGGGCATCGAAGTCTGGATGGCCTTAACTTTTCTTCAATGAGAGTAAAACTGAGGTCATTGAATCCTTTTATTAAGTCTTCCGCAAAGAATTTTGGCATGTTTATGGGTACCAATTTTAAAACAGACAAACAGATCAGCTCATTGATAAAGTCGAGCTTCTTTCAATTAAGACTTTAATGCAAAGTCAAGCTTGTCTTATTAATTGGTGATTTTGCAAAAGCTATACAAGCATTTATTTTATCTTAGCTTGATTACTGTAATGCCCTGTATTCAGGGGTGAGCCAAGCTTCTCTGTCCCGCCTGCAGATGGTACAGAATGTTGCAGCACAGCACATAACAGGCACTAAGAGGCATGACCACATCAAACCAGTATTTGCATCCCTCCACTGGCTTCAGATACAGTTTTGGATGAAGTGCAAGATTCTCCTATTCACCTTTAAAGCTATTTGAGGACCTGCTCCTACTTACCTTACTGACATGATTACTCCTAATATCCCAGCTAGCTCTGCTGACCTGTTTTTGTTGACCGCTATAAAGTCTAGGCTAAAACAGAGCAGTGACCAGGCCTTTTCAGTCCTGGCCCCTAAACTGTGTAGTGGCTTACCACTGAAAGTTATAATGGCCTGTTTTTAAGTCTCTTCTAAAAACACACGTTTATTGCTTAGCTTTTAATTTAGTTTGAGAGTTGTCTGATTATCAATTGTCACGGTTTTTAATTATCTCAATGTTTTTCGTTTATTTGTTTCCTTTATTATCTTTTAAATTGGTCTTGCTACATTGTTATTTCATGTTGTTTTTAATGGTATATTGTCTGTACAGCACTTTGGATTCAACTCCTGTTGTTTAAAAGTGCTCTATAAATAAATAAACATAAACAAACATAAACATAAGTAAAGTGTGACCAGTAAAAGTCCAGGCCAAGTTTTTTGTTTCAACCAACCAATTGAGCGTAAAGAGTCACATTGGCAGAGCACTCAACTGGTTGGTTGATACAAAATCTTGGTCTGGATTTTTACTTCCTAGAACTGAACTATCCACCTCTGTTCTTTTTCCCATTGATCTTCTTTGTTAGTTCTGTAGAACGGTTCTATCATCTATCTCCTCTCCAGTGTTTATAGATGCTGAGTACTGGCTGAAGCCATGCTGACATGTTGGCCTGGTTCCATCTCTATTCCCGTGCTACTTCCCAGTAAACGGAGCAGCCTGCTTCTCATTTGAGTTAGTTGATTGACTCATAAACTTCAACCATCTGTATTCCAGCCCAATGGAATGTGATGGACAAACAGCCAAGAAGAAATGGCCAAATACTCCACACGAATGTGAGGCGAAACACTTGCTTGAAAATGCATATAAAAATGCTCTGGGAACAACTGCATTTTGTCTTTAACAGATTGTGCATTTTATTATAATTTGAAGTTCTTGTTTCTACAAAACTATTAAAAATTAAAGAGAAGGATTTTAAAATTTATTTTTCACACAGGTCTTACAAATTATTTTGAAAATAAGCTTTATATATTCAAGCTAACAGAAAAAGAAAAACTGCTGATGTAGTTTCATGTTAAAAACTCAGAATTAGTGAACTTGAGGTTCACAGATCCTGGGGTAATAGACCTGTTTAAAATGCTTTGAAGTTCCCTGACCTGACGATTGGGGGTGATGCTCACCTGAGATGTTTACGCTGTCAGGGGCCACAGGCAGGGCCCCTGATGGAGATGGGGAGGTGACAGGAGCTGGGGGCGTCCTGCTGGTCTCCTGGGGTCGGCTTTTAGACGTCTCTATGCCCTTGACTCGCCTCGCATGCCGGTTTCCCTTGTAATGGGCCTCTGCTTGGCTCTGTGAGCGAGGGGAAAAGGCTAATGCTTAGGAGTTTGGGTCCACATGTCGTGTGAGGTGTAGAAGGTGCTGTGAAATATCAACCATTACGGTCATGCTGAAATGATGCAACATGGTGCGATGACACACTGGCACTGAACGGGCCATCCCAGCATTAAGCAAATATACCTGGAAGACGAGTTAGACGACACACTGACACTGAATGGGCCATCCCAGCATTAAGCAAATATGTCTGTAAGACAAAACACTGACACTGAACAGGCCATTCCAGCATTAACCAAATATGCCTGTAAGACGACACACTGACACTAAATGGGCCAACCCACCATTAAACAAATATGCTTGTAAGCAAAACTGGAACTGGGTTCTCAGAGGATAGTTGTGTGTTGTAAAAAAAGAAATCAAAAGTAACACCAGTGTGGGTGTTGTTCAAGTGCCGTAAACAATAGGGTCTAGACCACATGATTAGGGATGATATAACCATTTATTGTGCAAGCAAACAAGGAACACTTCAAGCAACTGATCACAACCCTGCCAGGATGCTCCCCGCCTCCCCCCCAATCAGGAATATTATACAGCCTCCAATCCCAGTATTATGCATTAAGACAGAGGGTATAGTTGGTATAATAATAGTACAGTATAATGATAACCAGCTGGCATGCCAGCAATGTATGATGGCTAACACCAAAACCAATTAACTCAAAAATGCTTGTGTGCTGTACTCATTAAATACACAGTCATCACTGCTAAAGAGAAGAACAGATTACATGTTTTGTTTTGGTAGATGACTGTGGTACAAGCTAATTCTCCTGGCCTAAATAACCATGGACAGGAGTATCACTAGAGATTTATGAAAAGGGGAGTTTTGGCTTTACTAGGATGTGTGATTTTAATGACACTGAATGACAACACACGGTTTAAACTAATTAGCGTACATTTATTTTGAGGGTGGGGCTAAAGAACATTTTAGGGAGCTTAACGCACCCCTAAAACTAGGGTGACCAGATAATCCATGTCAGGGGAGACACTTTGAGCTACTTCGGGTTTTACAAACTACTTTCAAACTGAAAGGCTCCTCTGCTCGGCTAAATAGTTCAGCTTTTCTTGTGCTTTGACTGGTTAGTTTCCTTGACTGAAAGACTCATCCAGCTGTTTTACATTAGCATTAGAGACACGTGAATGATTATAGGAGGCTGACCAATTAGCACACAGCAAGAACTCTGTGCTCAAGTGAAATCCAGGTCCGTTTAATTAAAATGGTAATTTACAGTTCCTGTCCTAGCTCAGAGTGTCCTCCGTGACATGGATTATCTACGTAAAACGGCGCGATTGATGCCTCTGATGATGGATACAAAAAGCAGGCATTGTGTTGGTTAAGTGACAGAGGGTTGAGGGTCTCAGGGGCACTGGATGCTCACTGGAAACTGTTTATTAGTATAGGATCATTCTTTAATTAAGGACCAGAGGGAAGAATACAGTACTTGAGATTATTCTATTTGAGTAGGTATTAAAACTGCTGTTTGTTGTATTCTCAGGTGCAAGTCAGCTAATGATAGGAAAATTACTAAATCGGAACAGTATTCACACCTCAGCCCACTATCGTAGGACAATGCATGACCCTATAAGTGACCCCTGGTGTAGTGATATGCTGCAGAGGAGGCATAATAAAAACAGAACAGAAACTCTGTACTTTCCAGCTGACACGGTGATTTATCTGAGCTTAATCTAGAAAGAATGAGGCAAAAGAATCACCATTAAGTAGGGCCCTTGGGATCCAAGTGTAATCTTTGCTTCCTGGAAGGGAGAATAAGTACTGATCTAGTTTTGTCAAGTGTTATTTTAAAGTGCCACAACCTGCCTTTAAGGATAATCCATCAAACCATCAATCCATTCTATATTCGTAGAATTATATAAATCGGAAATGTTTTTATTATGCTGTGTTATTGGTGTATTGTTGACTTTTACAGAATTTGGAACTGGGTTCCATTTCATTAATACAAAATATTAAAATATTCAAACATAATTAAGATGCAAAGCTTTCTGAGAGGGTTGACAAACCAATACCATACTGTACATTTGTTAAAAGATTCACATATATATAGAATATTTATTTATTGTCATAAATAATGCAGGCAGAATAATGTGCATTCACCCGTCTGGTCACAGGGGACTGGGGTCTATTCAAGGCAGAAACCAACCCAGGAGGGGGATGCCAACCCATCGCTGGACACAGATCTGGGGAAACCCCAGGATGACACAGGGAGAACATGCAAACTCCACACACATGGAACTATGGTGGAGACTGAAGACCAGTTCCCAGAGGCACGAGACAACAGCACTAGCTACTGTGTCACTATGCCGCCCTCAAAACAGGAAGTGCAAGGGGAAATTTAATCATAAGACATGGGGCATGACAAGCCAACGATACTGGAATAGTTGCCTGTACCCTCATGCCTGAAGCAGATGTCTCTGAGTTAGACTGGGTGGAAGAATGCTTAGTGCATCATTGCTGGCATGTGGCAGTGATTACAGATACTCTTTGGCTCTGGACAACCTGTGGGCATCCGCCCCACTGCCCGCTGGGCCTGCACAGGAAAACACAGTGTGTGGGTCTTTGGGTTAAGCCTCAGTGTCTGTGATCTGAAGGTTACTGGTTCAAATTCTGTGGCTTGTAAAGTGATTGTACCACTGAGTCCTTGAGTAACCTCTGATTGCTCTAGGAACTGTCTGACCTTGCTTTCTTACATGTGTGTCATTTTGAATAAAAGAGTTTGGCCAAATAATAATAGTAAACAGACACACATGGACACCTTTCATATTACTGTGTATTAAAGGTGTCCATGTGTATGTGTTTGTACAGTACCTCTCTAGCTTTGGACAAACACATTCTTTATTTTAACCTAGACAAAAAGCATATGCTTGTTAAACAGTTTTGGTCTTTTCTCTTTGTGCTTTTGTTTTGTAGATAAACACAAAGAACAGCAATCTTAACTGAGCTGCACTTTCTGAATGTTTCTTACACCCTGGACCCAATACTGTAATTGTTTTGGCTAAATCTAGTGAAGAATCGCCTCAGAATTTCAAATCAATCAGATAAAACTGTTGGAGATCCAGCATGTTGGAATTTCTGGCTGCAGAACATTGTAGTCAGGTGTCTTAGATCAGTCCCCAGCAGCACACCAGGTGGAGTAACACGTTGCCCTTTTTCACTCACTCTTTCCCCCTCTTTTTGTGTCTTTTATTCCCGACCTCCTCCTGACACGGAACCTCTGCTCTGCACATGACAAGGAAGGAAATTACAGCTTTGCATTGCATCTCCACGCCCGAGCCCAGACTTTAATTCAGGCTGGCAAAAATAGCAGCTGGACACTCCCAGGATTTTATAGGTTCTCTGGCGACCTTTTGGGTCAGCGCCCAAGCTCTCGCTGGATCAGAGCCCCTTAATCCGAGATCTAGCACAGCATGGAGGCCAATGACTGTGTAATTTTACTCCTTAAATTCCTTATGCAGCATTCAACTTATATACAAGATACACATGTACAAATGTACACAGGCAGAGAGTGTTACTCTGCTCACCTCTGAGTTGAAACGGATCTGGCAGACATTGCAGGAGATGACCGGTCGTTTGGCCTTCATCAATGGCACTCCGAAAGTGTGGCTGATTGCAGCCTTTTGCACAGGGTCCATCTGAAAAGGAAGAAGAGGGATACCAACTATCAGCCAAACAGCCGTGGGCTGCTGCCAGAAAGGAACTTCTTTTCACCCAAATGCACAGTGCGTGTTTAGCTCTCTGTCTAATGTGTGTTTGGAACAACCTCACTTATTATCACACTGCACTGCTGTGGGTCTCATATTCTCAATGCAGAAAATGTACATATTCCTATGGTGATACGGGCTTTGATATAATGCAATTTGAAAACACTGTACTAGTCCAGACAAATGGGATGCCAAAGAAGCACAAAATTTACAGATCAAGGGTGTAAAATGAGAAACAGTTGAGGGATGTGAACGTTTTTAAGGAGGGTGAACATACTGGCCTTCCTTCCTTCTAAGCATGAATTATGGAGGAGCTAAAACCAAAATAATGCTAATATATACTGTGTGTGTGTGTGTGTGGTCCAGGTATACCTTTGTGGGGACCAGTTGTCCTCACAACGTGATGAATACCCGTTTTATTTACCTAATGTGGACCAGTTTCTTGATCACCATATGGAACAACTTTATTTTATAAATACATGATTACAATGAAAAAACTCTTGTATTTTGCTTGGCTATTTATGGTTATGGTTAGAGCTGGGTAGGGGTTAAGGTTGTCATAGTTAGCATTAGGATTTTTCCCATAGAAATGAATGAGCGGGCACCAAAAAGAAATGATTATGTGTGTGTGTGTTTGTGCGTGCGTGTGTGCGCACCCACAGAGCTCAGTCTTGGGATGCCTGCTGAATTCTGTATAAATGTTGTAAATTTTAATTTCATAGCAAAAGTCCATTGACAAGCAGTGTTTACATATCTATACATATCTTCTGCACATTTGTTTTTTATTAAGTGTCATTATTTTGACTGACTCTGTTAATTGCAATTGTACTCACTGGCTCCCAAAGGGACACTAAACACAAATGTTTGTTTTTTTATGTTATTGCAAAGGTGTTACTAATTAACAAACATCCAATGAGACTGCTTCTCAATGATTTTTGTAATAAAACCAATAAATACCAATAAGACTCTGTAAGCGCCATATATAATAATACAATAATTTAATACAGTATTTTAGCAATATAATAACAAAGGGTGGTGTGTGGATCCCAAAAATGTGCTGTTCTTGTGTCTTTGTGCATCATGGAGAGCAAGATGGGATGGATACATGACTTAAAGCGATAACAAAAAACATAACAGCAATGGTAACATTAGAAAACAGAAAGAAGAAGAAGTGAATGAAGTTATTACAATAGCCGAGAACCAGCCCCGTTTCTGATGGGCTAAAGTGACCTGCGAAAGAGGGCAGAGGCCTAAAATGGCTGTTTGTAAATCAAACTGAATGAGTGTGAAAATCAGCAAAGAGATGCTGAGAAGGGTGAGAAAAGGCTCAAAGACCCGGTGTGGCTGACAGGGAGACAGCCTGCTTTGGTACAGACATGCACTGTCCGCTTGGCTCTGGAAGCAGGGTTTATACTCTTTTGTTTCAATTGGTCACTCCTCACACTCCCTGCAGTCCTTTCCCCAAGTTAATGACAAATGAGCTTCCTGCATGCTAGGGCTTATAAAACAAGTAGGATCCAACCAGTTGCATGCCTAATAATTTGTGACCACTGTAATTTGGGAGGCCCCATTTGAACAGAATTATTTGAAAGTCTTCAGCTTTTTGAAGAGACGCCGAATCACTTTTATTTATTTATTGTTCATTTAGGCTGCTGCTCCGCATTGAAGCCTGATTGTGTGGCACTGATAAGCCTCTGAAAAGGAGAGCGGTCATGCAGCCCACAATTCTTCTTGCTCGGTTTAGTTCCAGCAGGCTGAACAGGCAAAAAGATTGAAAAAATCCATCGTGATTACACGCCTCTTGAGGCATAAACAACAGCTGTAATAACTGCCTCTTGCCAGAATCATAGAAAAACAAAAAACAAAGTGGAATTCAGCCCATAAACCACAACCCCAGCTAAGTTTTTTTCATTCCGACGAAAGCCGCACATTTCAAAATGACAGGAGCTTGTCTTTTCAAATTAGATTAAAAGTTCGGTAGTTGTAGCCTGACTGCAGAACCATGCAGACAAGAGGCATACGATCATGAAAGCAGTTTTCAGGATCTAAACAAGACATATTAGGTAATGTGAGTACTTTACTAGAGTGGGTACAAGTGCCTCAGCTATTATTCAAGTACAAATCATGAACAGATATAATAACTATGTGAAATGCATGGACAGTAATGACTGATTAATGATGAACGAACATGGGGTCAGGACACTTAGCATCTACGTAATTAATACATTAAGTAAGACTGTACTAGTACATTATTTGTGGTCCTAAAGTAAAGTGGTTACCCAAAATACGTTTAATGTACATATAAAACACTAAATATGAAGTTTAACTTATTAATGAATCTGAACATCTCATCATCCCCCTACACCTTGTTCTCTAGTCTGTATTTCTGTCTTCTTCTAAAGTCCTACTCTGACAATCACTGAAGTGCCAAACTTAGAACAGAGAGGCCAATGAGGAGCAGACAAAAGCTCCCCCCCCAAAAAAAAATTAACCATGGGTGAAGCAGACCTAAAATTCTTTATCACAGAAAAAATTAATTTGGTCTCACCTACTTAACTCTGAGGTTAGAAAACTTCTGAAACCTTGTAATCGTCAGCAGAACTGATAAAAACAGCACAACCTGAACCTCCAGGTGGGACGGCAGCTGAACATTTGCATTTCGACTTCAAACAGCTTCAAACACTGTATTGTTTTTGCTGCCATTGCCATCGACCTCACTGCATTTGTACTCACCCTTTTCCACTGCCGCCGGCTGTGCCCGTCAGCTACCTCAGCCCTCAGTGTGTGTCTGTGATCCTTTCCTCGTTGTGTATGAAAAAACAGTGTTTATATTTCTCTTGATACCTCCGACGACCCAGTCATCAATGTGGTAGCGTCCTCTCAACTTGGCCACTATTTGGTCTCACATTTATACATCCTCTTCTCCAAATACACCCACTTTCTGAGTATCCATCCTAGTCTCTAATTACCCTCTTTCAGTACGATGTGCGGTCGGTGTGACCAAAGCACATCTTTTTAGTCTCAGCAGCGAACTTTTCTCATCCACAATCTAAATAAAGAATATCTCGCGTTTCTTCTTTCTGATCGCTTCTTCAGTCTGATTAATGATCCTCTTCAAGCAACTCTCTGCCTCTCCTGCCCTCAGCCTGTCTTCCCTCCTCTCTCTCACCGTCACAAACACATCATCCAGCTGCTACAGGCTTATTGTGCAAATTTCACCTCTCTCTCCCCTGCTGAAATTGCCACACCCTCCCTGAGATCATTTTCTGTCCCTTGGTAAGTATAATAATGTCCACATCTCCCCCCATCCCCTCTGCATCCCGAGCCAAGTGGAACATGGGCCAAACCTTTTAACAGAAAACGGGAAGGCAGACAGCACAGCGATTCAAGAAAATGTAACACTTCAACATGACAAGAATTCCGATCTCTGTGCCTTTGAAGGGTTTGAGTAAAAGGTTAAAAATCAGACCTGAAACTGGAGAGAGGCAATGTGAGAAAATCCTGGCAGCTTACTCTGTGTAAATAAACACACCCTTCTGCTCTGTTAAAACATATTTTCATTGGATGTTTTCTTTGAACTGTCTTGAAATACATCATAATAGGAAGAGACAATTTAAATAAACAGACGATAATTTACATCAAACAATATGCTACATGAAGGCAGACAGAACTGTGTGATATTGAACCAAACTGGAGAAAAAAAGGTATTACCATTTGAACACCTACATTTTGTTTGTAGTGCACACTTAATAATGAAAAGTCTCACTTGCAAGGAATTTGGTTTTATTCTCCACCATCATTGCCTACTCTGAAGGAGACACTCATATTTTGATATTGTATCCCTGTGTATGTCTTTGTGGAACGGAGAATATCGATATTCCAAACAGGACACGGGAGGAAGACAGAACAAAGTCTATGTGGTCAGCCACAGAGTCCTTCAAGAGGGATGTCGTGGTGGCAAGTTTACTGAAAAGACACGTGTGGACCTGCTTAACAAGTCAGCTTTATAAAAAGAGGAACCTCTGACACTCTTCAAACATTGAGAGCTTGAGGAGCAGAGTGCTGTTATGTGAGGCTTGTCTGAGCCTTTGGGCTGTTTGTGATACAGTTACACTCACTTCCTTTGGGCCTGCAGCCTCAACATACGCTGCTCTCAAGAGACTAACAGCAGTATTCTTAGCAATCAAAGCTGCACGCCAGGGTACATCCAGGCAATCTAATACTGAAACATTACAGTATGATGTAGCAACCCCCAAGAATGATAATGAAATGAGAGCCCAGGACATTAGATCTGAGACTCATTAATATGCATACCTACATGTCCTAACCTTCTGTCACTTTTCTGGTGTTCATGTTCCATTGTAGTAGCATTCGTACCAGACTTACAGGGTAGACATTTGTCCACAGTGCCTACTGTACATCAATGAATGCCATTTGTTTCATTTTCCCATAGCTTCTCCTGATGAGGGTCATGGTGACAGAAGGTCAAACCAGATGCAATTTTTCATGGCCACAGTCTCTAGCGTGATCCGGGGGATCCCTAGACATTCCATCTTGGAAATATAATCCCTCCAGCCTGGCCTGAATCTTGCCTCCAGCCAGTGGGATGTACCTAAAACAGTTCTATTAGCACACATCCAGATAACATCCTTATAAGATGCCCAATCTTCCAGCTGAATCCTCTCAACTCTTCTAAATTTAAGGTCCCTGAAAACCGCACTCATCTATAAGGAGTAATTTACTGTTTTGATTCTTAGAATACAGCAGAATTTCAGATTTGGAGATTGGGATCCTCATCCCTGTCATTTAATCATCGGCATCAAATAATTTGAATATGTGCTATAGGAGTCCTGGTCAAATGAGGCCAAAAGCATTGCTTACAAATAGCAGGGGATGTCACTTCTACTCCCATACTGGTTACCCTTCCAGTCATTTCTACCCCCATACTGGTTACCTTTCCAGTCACTTCTACCCCCAAACTGGTTACCTTTCCAGTCACAGCTGCACCTTGATATCCAGTCCACAAAAACTATGATCTGGAGTGGAAACCAGATCAAATCTGTGTTAGATATGCAGCCACAAAATTTACTGCATTCATACAGGGACCAGGGAGCATGCAGAATCTTCCCCAATGCCTCAAATTCCTGCAGCACCTCCCCCAGCATGCACTGGGGCATGTAGTCATGCACCTTTTCCAAATCCAAAGACACGTGTGACTGTGATGATATATTTTCGTGAACCTTCATATAGTCATGGGAGGGAAATAAGTTAGACCATTGCTCTGTGGCCAGAATCCAGACAGAATCTGTACTGTCCCTGGTGAACCTTCTGTTCAGATATCAGGCAGAAACTCCTTTCCAGTACCTGGCAGAGCTAGAAATCCGATCTGCCTCCAAGATGCCCTCTGGGTTAAACATAGGGACCACCTCCACTGTTTATCCAGTGTAGAGGTACTTAATTTACCTTCCAAGCAACACTGAAGAGATATGTCAGTAACATCATCCCAAGAATAATCAGTTCCTGGATGGATTTCGTCTACCATTGCACCCGTTCTACCATAGAAAAACTCTATCCTGCTTTAGCTTGTACTGAAAGATTTTGATTTGCCAGAGTCTGTATTCACAAAATATCAGAAGGCAAAAAGTAGCTCCTAACTTGCTTATTTAGGAGAAACTCCTACAAATAGCGGGCGCCTCAGGCCTAAATATAGGACTCCTCATTGTTTTGACTAAGAGCAATTCACAAAGCCCCTGAGTGCTTAGAGTAGCACCTAAATCTGGTAGAACTAAAATGTAGTCAAGAGGATTTGGACGTGAATAAGACCGATTCACAAACAGTTGCAAAATGGCTGCTGTCAATCCACGTATCATTGTCTTGGAAACATTAAACAAGTTACGTTGAATTACCTCATTTGGGATGGAATAAAGATTGTTGTGCACGTGTGAGAGATGCAATATCAACTTCAACAAAACAAAAAAACCTAGTCACACTCACCAGAAACTGCTTATAGTGATCAATATAGTCCATTTTTTTCTTTTTTACTTTTTTGTTATATCAGATCTATCTATCTGCCATCTAATTGACATTTGTATATTTAATACATGGACATATAATAAAATGGACAGCATTGCTATTTGCTTAATTTTATTGACTCGTTAAAAATACAGTACAGCGGTATCAAGTGCTTTTCAAATTACAGTCCTGTGAGAACATAAGAACATAAGAAATTTACAAACGAGAGGAGGCCATTCCATCCATAAAGCTCATTTGGCGACAACTTAACTAATAGCTCAGAGTTGTCCCTCAGAATGTTATTTGAATTTAGGTAACCTACCATTTTCACTTGGCTTGTACTTTCCATTACTTTTCCAGTTATGCAAGATAAACTGATTGCCCTATAGCTTGGTGGATTACTTCTATCCCCTTTTTTTAATATTGATGGTATATGAGCATGCTACCAATCGGAAGGTACCGCACCAGCAGATAATTCAAATACACTATAATACTGTACTGTATACAAAATGTACTTTATTGTAGTTTTGCTGCTGCATCTAGTTAGTTTGGTTTTGATGGCTTATCATAAGCTTTGTTCAGCCTATATTTGTTATTGAGAGATGATGACTTTATTTTTCCTGTCAGGTTTTCTATGCACACAGCATTAGCCTCAGGTAGCTGGCCAAAAGCAGATGAGCTACCACGAAGCAACGTATGGAGATCAAAGTAAAGTTTAAACTGACCAAAGATGAACACAGTAAATGGACTATTTGATTACTATAAACAAATTACCCGTATTTGTACAGGAATGATTCTATCCCAAGCTTTTTGATCCATATATGTGGTTGATCACCATAACCATGATCACCTTAAGTAGTTTCCACCGTATAAAATTAGTGTTTATGGGATGTTGTGCATGAGAACTGACGTCAGCCAAGGCGACGGAGTCTCACTCTTAGCTTTGGCTCTTTCCTAACTAAAAGTTGCTCTCAGCCACGTTGTGAATGGTTTTAGGGAAAAACTTGCACTTAAAAATGTTTAGTGTGATTTAGACATACTCTTAGTGGTAAGATAAAATTCTTTGTGAATAGGGGCCCAGGTCACTGCAACCCAAACAGGCATGTAGCCAGACCGTAAAATTACGGGTCTCAATCCCCCTCTAAATTTATTTGTTCCTGACCAGCCGCGTAGCCAGGTGTAAACCTCACATGTTACCAAAGCTATTGTCTGTTTGTTTTACACACTGTATTTCAATGGTACACTTTTAACTGATATTAATATATATGATACATTGATAGCATCGACTGTTAAATTATATACATGTGCTCTGCTAACATTTTAAAACCCATTCTTTGTTTTATAGAATTGTCAAATAATAACATTGTTTGTATATGCTAATCCTGAGTGAAAATACTCGTTCAGTCGTTAGATGTTTACTGTAAGGTTGCATGTGGTGAACAGACCAGGTTCAATATAAGCCTTGGTCTGTCCTCATTGTTTCTGCAACATCCCCATCTGCTGGAAGGTCGTACAACTACAGCGAATTACTTTAATGCGCAATCCTTCAAATAATCAATATTCTAGTATTAATGAGACCAGCATATGTTACATTCGTGTCATGGGGCTCAGCACACTAACCCTAAATGTTACTGTTCCCCCGATTTAGCAATATCAGCCTTTGGGCAGGTGGGTTGCTGCTGCTATCTGGTAGCTTCAGCTAAATTTTAGTGGTTTCATAGCAAATCTGTGCTGTAGTTTTTACACCCTCTGCCAAGGGAACATGTCCAGTGCTGCATGTGCAAATTGGGATTAAGATCATTTGTAATGCAAATGTACTAAATGTTGTTTATGGAATTTCTCTTTGATCCATAGCAAAGGTGAATTATATGTGCGGATATATGAACACTGTGCATGGCGTACCATACACTGTGTTCCAGGTTTTCACCTATAATATAAAATGGTTCACCGGTTAAGATAAATAGTCAATTTTCTAATTAGCTAAGTATCAACAAAACTAAACTCTAGCTGCAGTGGACCATGAAGTTATGCCAAAAACGACCTCCCGGTGACAGATACTACAAAGGTATCTTTAAACTGCAAACAACCTTGCAACAACTGACATGGAAGGTTCAATTACACTGGATCAACATGTATAATAATTTCATCAATTGATTTACGTGATGGCAGTAGACAAAAACCTGAGGCGTTTCTCAATACCAAAAACGCAAAGATCATACTTGTGTTCTTGGCAAAAGCAGTCTGGCTAACTTGTCTCCCAAGAATGAACTTGGGACACGATGAATCGTTCGGGTTAGGATGCAACACATGCATTCTAAATATTTGGGATTGGGTTCGCATGAAATCTGGGCATTTTTACAGCTTTTACTTGTGCACTGGAACTAAATTTTGGCAACGGAAGATGACATCGCATGGGTACGCGAGAACACGAGAATGGCGGAGTACGCGTACCGAGGAACAGCCCTGCACAACCTACGGCGGAACCTGACCACTCACCAGGCTGAAGTTGTGGAAGAGCCTGAGACTGGGAGTGGGTGGCGGGGCTTCCATGGGGATCTGCAGGAACGGCTTCATCTCCACATGGGGCTGGATCACAGTGGGGGTCTGCAGCAAGCCTGGGATGGCGACTGCACGGTTAATACTACCTGCACAGAGTGAAGGCGGCACAGATCAGGAGTAAGAGGGCAACGCTCCCAATAATACAGTAATAATCGATCATTTTTCAGTTCATTTTTATTTAGCAACCTTTTTAACATGACTGCACCTTGCCGCGTTGCTCATGCCTTCCTTTTGTCCACTGCATTTTCTGCTTCTGTCTGAGGACCAGCCTCCTAAAGGTCTGTAGTGAGGACTGTTATGTGATGCTTCTGATCCTGAGGCTGGGGCGGCAGTTAGTTTAATTAAGCACATAGACTCAAACACCAGTCAGGACTGTACTGCAGTGCCCTGTTACAAGGAGCTTGACCTTAATTGTTCCAGTAAAATAGTGTCTGTTAGGTGACTGGTGCTGACTGAGTCCTAGTATAGGAAGCTCTCCTTGCCTGCATAGGTCTCTGTAAGACAATGGCGAGAGCTCACTGGGCAGCTGGTGCATATTCAGCCACCTGGTAGGGCCTCACGGCTACATGCCTGCAGTGTAACACCTCCATCGCCACCCAGTGGCAGATATGAGCTTCTATAAGCAGCTAAGGAGTTACCATGTGTGTGTAACCTCTGACCGGGTAAGGACTGAAAGGCAGCCATTAAAAGTCAAAAATGATATAGAATAGCTATAAATTCCCCAAATTCCCCACAGAGATGGTCTGAGGGGATATACATTGCCTTAAGCAAGTTATAATTTGCTGCAGTCAACAAATATGCTTTCGTGGTTTTAAAGTTGTGCATTTCAGTTCTGCGATTGAAAAATGTAAACAAATGAACAAAGATTTAACGTGTTCTGCATTATCAATACAATGTTAATAAAATGAAAGGATTTTAAAAGAGAAACTTTCTGAGGGTGATTTGATATATTTAACATGGGCACAGCAGCTTTACAATTTTGTCCAGTTATTCACTGGAAATTTTCTGGGTGACTCCGGATTAGCTTTTGTTTTTGAACACCGTTTGCCGGGACAGACTTAGCGTAGGGCAGGTTAGTGTATGGTGTTAGAGTTTAAGCGCAGGAGGCTTGGTCTCAGAAAAAAACACGGCCCCTGCTTTGCCTCCACAGCCAGTGGGTGTAAATCTGTTTCCTGCCCTTGGCCTATAGTTACTCCACTAAATTAAAACACATGTTGGGCGCTGCTTTACACTGTAAATCAACCTGCCAGAGTGTGCGTGCGCATGCCTGCACGTTTTTAATCGTTTTATTTTGCTGGCCCACTTGTAAGACATATTTCAGAAAAAAAAACTGTAAAAATAGCTAACACACTTGGACAGTCATCAGTTTTACACTAACATGCAGATCATTTAAGCAACATTTCTTTGACTAAGACCTTTGCATGATACTGTATATTAGATATATTGAGTGTCTGAGTTTGGCCATAGTTAAATTTGCGAAGAATTTTGGAATTCCTGTTTCACACAATAAGAGTTTGACCTATTGGACTGATACTGCTGTTTCAAGTCTTATGTAAAAGGCACCACCGTCTCATTCACACAAATATCCACAAAGTTACAAACATACACTGTAACACACAGAGTTTCAATCAAATCAGCAGAAGAAGATGTTTCTTTTGTAATTATATCAGCAAGGTCACTCGGGTGTTTGTGGGAACATTCATTCATTAGTTTCCAAATCAAAACAGAAACTGGGGAAAATATTACAGGACACTTGGAAAAATGTATGTGAAATACAAGGAAAGTGGATTGAAGGGCAAATGGAGTGAAGATCAAATTAAGAGTGAAGAGAAAATTAAAACAATATTTACATCGTGGCAAAGCAAAATAGGATTGTTTGGTGAATTAAGATAAGTTACACAATGGTGAGAGGAATAACAGATCTCCCTTTGCAACCTGCATGACAGCATTCTACACAGTGAATCAAAATTCCATATTGCGATGAGTCAGTGACAGTCTTTGCTGAGGTTAGTTGTGAATTAGTATATCTAAACAAAGTATAAAAATAAAATAAAAAAGATGATGTCAGAAAGACAACGATGTATTCCCTGGACAGCCCATCGCCCCCCCGGGCCCGGCGGGGGCGGGGGGGGGGGGGGGGGGCCCGGGGGGGGCCCCGGGGGGGGGGGCGGGGGGGGGGGGGGCGGGGGGGGGGGGGGGGGGCGGGCAGGGGGGGG
>JABFDZ020000042.1:3726686-3740589 GCA_019775955.2 Pollimyrus isidori
CCCCCCCCCCCCCCCCCCCCCCCCCCCCCCGCCCCCCCCCCCCCCCCCCCCCCCCCCCCCCCCCCCCCCCCCCCCGGCGCGACAGCTGAAAATTGGGAATAGCAGGTTTTGCCTTCGCTTTCATTATTTGTTTCTGATAAAAATCGAGAACGTTAACTTGGCTGCCCTTGAAACAGGAGATGTGAAGAGGAATGTGGTTTTCCTCAAAATATCATCAGTCCTTAAATTTAGCGATTACTGCTGATCTGGATTTAAAGGCACCCCCCATCCTAGCATAATGAATGCGCAAAATACTGAAATATTTGGCTTCGGTGAGACAATGGGTAGGAATCTCCTGTCCCTAGTGCTGTTTGTGCCGCTTCTGGTATAATATGGTATATTTAACAAAGTGAACCTTGGAAAAAATGCAAAATATGATACAAAAATGGCAGCATACTTAAGCATGTCTCAGAGTAGAGTGATCAGCTGCATGAATGCAGAGCATTTCCAGCTGCCATTTTACCCATTATTCCCTTTCCCTCTTGACTGCCTCCTTTCTTTTCTTTTTCAGCACTTATCTATGGCTCTCTTTCCCCCTCTAGCACTTCCAGCTTTCCCCCGATGCTGCAGCAGAAACAGGAGGCAGCAGAAAGGCCTCTGCATTCCATGCATCTCAAATCAGCATCTCACCACTTCCCTCCCCCCAGTCGCCTGGAGAGGGGCTCAGGCACACACACATCACAAGGCGCAGCTGGATCCTTCCACCCTGACATCAGAATAAAGGTTTCCTCACACCCCTGTCAGTGACCCCAGGTTCAAAGTGTTCATGTACACAAGACCCATGTCCTATCAATTTCTCCTACCCATCACGATGTCTATCCTAGAAGGACTCCACATGCACAACCAGTCACATCAGGGTTTCTCAGCCTAGTCCTTGGGGACCACCAGACGGTCCACGTTTTTGCTCCCTCCCAATTGCCAGGGAAGGAGGGAGCAAAAACATAGACCGTCTTGTGGTCCCCGAGGACTGCGATGAAAAACTCTGACTTACATAATAGAGCCAAATCTGAAACTCCTCCCATAATTTTGTGCTACTGTATTTTTGGACTGCAACTGAGGGAGTAGCAAAATCTGATGTTGTAGAAACTTCCAGCCGGAGACCTGTTTTGTATATGAAGACAATATTTTATTGCATAATTGGTCTATCATTCAAACTGAAGTATAAACATATATAAATATAAGCAAGTTCCCTAAAGCCTTTGAACAGGGCACACATGCCTATCAAGCAGGGTTGAGACAGTGAGCAAATTTAACCAATTTTCTCAGGGTAGATACAGGGCCCTCAGTGCCAAATCGAATGACTATATAATTCAATGACACCATCGTCTAAGATGTTACAGGGAAAATGCTCCACGACATTATACCTGCAAAGACATTCTGTCACAAGGTCAGCAAGAGAGTGTCCCACTAAATATCTAGGCATTCAACTGTGTCAATGCATTTCAACAGTCGTCAGCCTTACAATAATAAACAGTCCATAGCCATCGCAAATTTCTTCCACACTGATCATGTCAATTTTCCCTAATGACAAAGTAAATTGCACATTGTGTTAATATTATGGCCACAGCCAGGCAAATAAAGTCAATTTATTCATTTCCCACAAACAATTTTCAATCCCAGAAACAGTACAATGCAGGACATTCAGCTCATACAGATTTATAAGTTAAAAAAATATATATTTCACATGGAACAGGTGTCAAATGTATCCAACTACCTAGCTAGCTAGCTAACCAGTCTCTAGCAGCTACTGGGATCTGTCAATTGCACGAAAAACAGACAGAACAATCACATAAATGCGAGCTACCAGAAGCAAAATCTGACAAGGTATAAAAAATTTACAGAACACTAGTCATATAGTGATATATAAACATATAGGCGACGTAGGCGGCTGCCTAAGGTGCCAATAGTTGAGGGGTGCCAATATCTCGGATGGTGGGGTGCTATACTGTTATGATGTGAAGGGGGGTGAACAGTGTGAAGGACACTGATTACCAAGCACAATGTGACAAAATAAATATCGCAAGTGAAGTGAGAGAACACCAACATTCCAAAATAAGCAAAAATTGTTAATAGACGTTTTCCAGCCCGTTTTCCATTTGGTTTAGGGTACCCTAGTTTGAATGGACTTTATCTTTCTTCATTCACAGACAGCCCAGACAACCTTAAATCCAACTAGCTATCAACAATTCAAGTTTTGTGTTTACATGTTGTCAGCCAACAGCTTCCAAGATAAACTACTGCAAACAGGCTCACAACAGACAGGAACAAATAGGTATGATCTTATACTTTACAAACGTTTTCAACGTGTTAAACTTTACAGTACTCACCTTACCTTACGTGTTAAACTTTATTCGCCAATGTTAGTGGCTTTACAGTTAGCGGAAGTAAATTTAGCAGAAGCTAATTGGTCTGCAAATTTAGCGGAAATTATAATCTGCTAATGAAAAAGTTACCTTTGCTAATTAGTAGTTAGCAGATTACTGGGACCCTGCCCCCCAATGTGAAAGAATAAAGGTTATTCAAATTACATCTACAGTAAAAAAAATGTGAAGTGCATATTTCTCTGCTATTAATAGCCTTTATGTACAGTCATGGAATTTTTATAACTTAACCGACAGGAAAGTCAGTAGAAGAGCACCCAAGTAATCCTCTCTAAATTCAAAAGTAAATCAAATACATACAGTATGCTCTCGGGGTGGGGGTAACAATGAATGTACATCGTCACCCCCAGTGTCAGGGCAGTAGCGTCATCTCATGCTGCCATGGCCCAAATATGCTATCTACCCTAAAATAACCAAGACAATGCACCATTGTTTGGTAGTTATTAGTCTTGTGGGGAAAGTATGTAACATGATCATACTACACGTGTACAGGCAGTCCCCGGGTTAAGAATGGCTGACTTACAGACAGACAATCTGTACTTATGAACGAACTGCCATAAAGCCTGTTATATTAAAAACTTGTGCACACTTCTTTGTGACCCTCACGGAAACAGGTAAGCTGCCTTGCTTTAACTATCACTTGCAAACCCTAGGTAACTGTACCCATGATTACATGAAGAGAGACGGATTATGGAAATTGGGTGGAGGAGAAGAGGGAGAGAGGGAAGGAGAAAGAGGAAGAGACGTGAGAAACAATAATCAAAATTAATCAGAATGTGTGGCTCAGCCGGCTAAATCTCTTTGTCTGTGATCAGAAGGTTGTTGGTTTGAGCCCCAACATCAGCAGAATAATCACATGTGCATGGGCTCTTGACCAAGGCCCTTAATCCCCAGCTCCCAGGGGGCCAAAAGGTTGCTGCACCTTCGCTGTGGCCCCCAAGCTTGCATTCACCTCCATTTGTGCCTTATGGAGAGCAGTAAAGAGAATTTATCTACAGGAAAGCTGCCTTTCCTGTCTTTCTGCTGTCTTTCCCCAGCTTGCTGGGATAAATTTGGGGCCTGGTGGCCATCCACTGTAAAAACTTCACACAGCTCCACCACAAGCTGACAGGACTCTTTTCTACTCTCTGCAGGAGCAGCCACCCACAGGAAAGCTGTACGAAAGATGAAAGGGATGGCGGAAGGCCCTCAGGAGCCCCAGCCCTGGAAGAGACAAAACCACTGGAAAGCCAATGGGTTCAAGCCAGTTGGGGACTGGAATTGGTGCGGTGCGCATTGAATGTCCTGTTTCTTTGGAATGATGACCACCTTCCCATGCTGTCAGAGGAGTTAATAAAATACACATTTCAGTGGCGATCAAGGACTGGCCAGATCTCTGTAGATGGGTACACCTAGTTTTGGTCTGGTCTGTCTGATGACTGCCATATCTTAGCTTACATTTTGGAGACGGGCATCATCATAACTGACTAGGAAATGGGACTTGTTGTCCCTACATGGATTTGGATTGTGGCAACTATAAGGGGATAGCACTGCTCTCAGTGCCAGGTAAGGTTTTGATAGGGTTGTCCTCAACAGGACCCGTGAACACTTGAACACATGAGCATTCTGGTTTTACACCTAAGAATGACCATCGACCGCATCTTGCCACTGAAGGCTGCCATTGAGCACAAACACAAATATCAGCCTTTTTTTTAGCCTTTGTTGATTTTCTGTAAAATCAAACATGAAAGTCAGCAGAGTTTCTTTGCATCCTTTGTTGATTTTTGTAAAGTGTTTGAGGAAGCTGCCCTGTGGAACATGCTGAGACTGCAGGGTCCCCCTAATGTTGTGGGGCATCTTGACCGGCCTGTACACTGGTCCTGTGAGTGCTGTGCAGAGCGGAGGCAGAACCTCTGTGTTCTTCCCAGTTGATTCTGAGGTTCGTCAGGGGTGTGTTCTTGTTCCTACTCTGTTCAATCCTTGCATGGACTGGGTGTTACCTACGATGCCTTAAAGTTTCTCCTATCCAAACTTACAATTTGAATAAGTATCATAATACTGTACTTGTAGACATTAAAGGATGAGGAAGTTTAAATAAGGTTCAGGAGTGTTTTTTTGACCATGATAGTTGGTGTTTACATATTTCTTATGAAGACAGATCCCTCATGATGAATACTTGGTCACATTAGCTTATGGACCTTTCTCTTGCTGTTTCTGCTACTGCAGCCCCCAGCTCCAGACTGTGAAGGTCACCCACCCTATGCTATGGGATTACCCCAGTATGCTCGTGGAAGCAAAATTGGATACACAACCTTGAGGCGGACGTCTGCTGCTGGCTCGATCAAAGGCTGAACATGGGGGAAGAGGAAATGACTAAGAATGTAGGAGGACTTTCGCAAAAATGCATACGAGAGATGGCGAGAGACAACCTGCCGATAGGAAAAGAGAGCATGGAGACTAAGAACAGGGAGACACTGTGAAAGAATGCAAGAGACATTCAGATATACACACTCTGCAGTGAGATGGATTAAGAAAAGGCAATACTGTGCTAATGACCATATAACCATAATGTATCACATGTCCATGTGACAGAAAATGATATATACTATTCCAGTGCTTCAAAGTATCGACTGAAGTGCAAGGTGGGGGGATGGTGGGTGGCAAGATGAACAATGACAAGGTCAAATTTTTAGGAAAGATAGCGAAGGGCTGTGACATTAAGCTGAAGTGACAATATAATGTTGAGGGGAGTGTGACTCACACAGAGACAAAAATAAAACAATCAACATTAACCCCTTGATAAAAATGTATAAGACCTATTGTGCTAAGAGAGGATATTAAGCTTGTAAGAAAATGTTAGTATTGTTAGGGACATTACAGGTACAGTTAAGAAAGTCAGACAACTTGTACTTACAAATGAACTGCATCTAATGGACAACATCTAAGATTCTCTGGGAAATATGAGAGTCAATGCCAATCAACCATCATTTATACAAACCTATCCACCAATAAAACTTTTCAAAAAGATATCTTGGTGGCATTTCCCTATAGCATTGCTCCAAAAGAAGAGCATAAATTAGAGAAATACCATTAGCTCCACAACAAGATTAAAAGACTATGGAAAACAGATGCCAAAGTAGCTCCTATCATCATAGGTGCTACTGAGGTTATTGCTAAATCCATCAAGCATTACACTGAAAAAGTCTTGCCTGACATCAACATTGTTATTCTACAAAAACATGCAGCAATACGCAGATGTTTCACAAAGCAAAGTTATCTGAAAAGTTTGTTGGGACACGGATGGTATTTTTGGGCAGCGTGCATTGAGTTACGCGCAAATTCTTTTCAAATTATGAAAAATTAGATTTTTATTTATGTCGCAAAAAATTCCCATAAAGATACAAATTTCTGAACTGGGAGTTCAGCAAGCGAGAACTACTCATACTGCATTGTTCTGCCTTATACCTAGAAATCCAACTTAAAGGATCTCACTTAAACTGATCCCACACGTAACCTGAGGACGGCCTAACTTAACTTATTGCACCGATAAGTAAATCAGAGCAAATTAAATCATAATCATAGTGATATCTCGGATGCGGCAGGAATACCTCTAAGGTCGTGTCATTGGTGGCAGTCGGCATCACCTGGAATGTTGTTCCCTTCTTGGCTGCATGATGAATTGGGCTTTTCACTGACATTCGGCAGTTCCATAAAATACAAGACTGCATCTCAAAGGTGTTTTGGAAGTGTATCGTGGTGGGTGAAGTTTTTGCCAACGTGTCTCTCAACTAGACTATTGTCAGTATCACGAGCGTCCTTCCTATCAGGCTCTTTTTCGACACCTTTTGACGTGCACACACACCTCCCTACCTATTTTCATGCCCCCAGGACAGAATGGACTACAGGCCTGTGGAGACAGGTGTGCATACCAGGTGCCCATCAATGACCATTAGAAACTAGCTTCTGGGTTGACTGCTTCCTGAGTCCTACAGCCAGAGCTATCCTGGCACAGTGTAAAAGGCTCGTCATCAATACCCAAGCTAAGTGTGTGCGTCTCAGGGCAGGTTCGAGCACAGCCTGTAAGTTTGACTTCTATTGGCCAGACCTGGCTCAGGTATGCACTGCAAATATCATAAAAATCACAGCAGGTGGAAAGGGCATTTCAACCTATTTGAAACAACATTTCAGAAGGGTTGGCGTCATTTAATCAGTTAATTAAAATTCTCCTAGCTCTGTGCAGTGCTTTGTAAAGTGAACATCACCTCATTCTATACATTCATAGAAGCAGTGCTGTAAATGTCATTAACTAGTTTAGTCTCGGCTGAGTGTGATTTGTGCAACATGGTGATAATGTGCGTACAGTACATCAACAAGTAAAAGGATGATACCATTCATATCCTCTTTTGATGAGGTTGACGAGAGCTTGCCAATATAGCCTAGGCTCAGAGGAACTATTTCTACCCCCAGGCCTGTTATCATATCAACTCCCCCCCCCCCCCTTCCAGACCTTACTTTCCTCAGCTGCGTTTCAAGGGGAATTGATTTTTTTTATAAACTGAAACCTTAGTGCGGCAACAATAGGGGAGACAAAAACCAACCCCGCTGTGAATCTCCAGTAAACCATTTTCCCAGGACAAAAGCTGTCTCCCGGTGATATCACTCTGCTTTAAGCACCATCTGTGCAGGAAGAGATTGAATTTTGTATAGCTACCATCGACAGTCTGCTGTTCTTATGCATTCTGTTTGAATGTGCGTGAGTGTTTCTATCTATTATTCATTTGGTTTTAGACTTTTCACAAAGTAACTTTGATAATTACTTCAGAGGCCTGTCTTTCTTTTCATTTGTGACATGCCATGACATTTATGAGAAAGTCTTATACCTGTGTTTTGACTAGCACAGCTCAACACACGCTTAACTTTGGCATAACAGCAAATACAAATGTTTCCATGTTACAAAACAAGCTGCTGCTATGTTCACATGCTTTACACTGCTTGGTAAAAGATGTATGCAAGACACTTCACTCGAGGAACAACAACACAAAAGTTTCCTCTAGTTTTCCTTGCTGAAAAAAACAGCTAAAAGCAGTATGTTAAGATGGTGCATGTCCAGCTCTGGCTGCTTTTTAATGGTTTATTTGGGTGCGTCAAAAGCTGGTTATGGTGGTATGATCAGCTAAACCAGTTAGAATGACTATCATAAGCTGGTATAACCAGCTGATCAATCAAACCATCATGAAAAAACATACCATAAGCTGGCCAACCAAGTGATACCACGGCAGACATCTGGAGAAGATTTGTGGATCAAAGCAACAGAGACAGCTAATAACTTCACAGTATGAGCATGAGGGTACTACCCATCCATCACCACAACCACTGAATCCCAACTGGGGTCGTGGGGGGGACCGGAGCCCATCCCAGGAACAATGGGTGCAGGCAGGGACCAACCCTAGGCAGTCGCCAACACACCGCAGGGCACACACACACACACACACACACACACACACTCATGGGACCAACTTAGAGTTGCCAATTAACTTATCCTGCACACTTCTGGACTGTGGGAGGAAACCAGAGCCCCCAGTGGAAACCCATGTCTACACAGGAAGAGCCTGCAAACTCCACACTGAAAGGTCCTACTGACCCAGGGACCAAACCCAGGACCTGCATGCTGTGAGGCAGCAGCCCAAACCACTGCACCGTCATGTCGGCTGAGTGCATTTTTTTGTTGACCAAATTATTTAGCCACATGGAAAACTTGTGTCCACTGTCCTCATTAATTGTGGCCTCCCCAGCTTCAGCCAGAGCAGAATAAGAGCAGAGTAAGACATCCCTGCACTGAGGCTGCGTTTCATCATAAGGCCACCTGATCGAAGATATGAAATGAGTAAGATGTATGACAGCTTCAGCCTGGTTTCATCATCATCATCATGCAATGAAAAGAGAGAAGGCAAGACAAGGCTACTTATGAAGCAGAGCCTTGTGTCTTTGTCTATGTTTATAAAAAACGCCCAAGACTTCACTATATGCTGGGGCAGCATAGGCCTTGCATTCGCAGTGCGACTGAGCTGCCTGATGCAGTCCTGAATCGGGGGCTGAATGAGGAGACGTCAGCACTGATTAGTTGCATGGTACCATTGACGTGGGCTGGGTTCACATAAAAAATCTCCCAATCCACACACCCCAAGTCAGGAGATACCCATTGGCGTCCATCACACATACTGTGAACAGGCCCCTGATGCACAGTGGGGCCAGCATTTTGATCAAGGGGCTAATTAAGCCAGAGAAAACAGGAGAGAGAAGTGTGATATCTAATGTTCTCATTGTTCTGCATTGACTGTACACAAAACAGTGCATATTTGTGACAATGCAACATGAAACAGCTAGATTTATCAAATGATAAATCGATGAATAAATTCATTAAACAAGGCAAGAAATATTGCGGGAAAGTAACTCTAACCTAGTGCTAGTCTATTTCATGCATATTAATCAAAATATAAACGTAAAGCTACTAGAGAAGCGTTCAGAATTTCACAAAGGAAAAGATATAGCCTTCTGCTGGAATGTTTGGGCTCAGATGTGCAACAGAAGATGGAGAACTACTCATTTTCTGCTCTAGAAAGGGATTTGTGTT
The DNA here is from genome assembly GCA_019775955.2 of Pollimyrus isidori. Classification (NCBI taxonomy): domain Eukaryota; kingdom Metazoa; phylum Chordata; class Actinopteri; order Osteoglossiformes; family Mormyridae; genus Pollimyrus; species Pollimyrus isidori. Next base: position 3,735,717 of record JABFDZ020000042.1, read on the forward strand.
GAGGCACCGGTGGTTATTGGAGTGGGCCATGGGGAGAAAAAGGCCATCAGAAAAAATGAGCATAGATGGGAGATGGCAAACCGGGAGAGTGACTAAGGGGTGAAAAAACAGGCCACTGAAAAGGTTTTTTATACTCTCTTCAGAGTCCTACAAACAGCTGAATGCACATGCTGAGCAGAGCAGAAGCAGGGAAGGCAGGAGATGGATAGAGGAAAATATGAGACTAAAGAAAAGAATGTAAGGCTGTCACACAGACACATAATGAAGATAATCTGAACTCACAAGAAGACAGGCCCCAATGACAGAGGTAGACAAGCATGCCATCCAGAATGGGCAAACACTGAGGACCAGGGAACTAGCATTTGAATGGGACACAGTTAAAACAGAAAACAACCTTGGCAACTGCACTGACATAAGTGAAGCAAATCTGCAGCTCTCTGGTAGAGAAGATGAGCGAATGAGACAAGACCGCAGCTGAGGTGCGGGATGTTAATCTAACTTGGAAAACACTTCTAGCCAAAGTGTCACAAAGTGACAGCTACTGTTTTTAAACTATACTAAATTTCATAGATGTTAATCCCTCCTTCACTGCAACACTTTATTGAAGGTATGGACTTGAGGACGGCCCCTAAGAGATCAGAGAATATAGTTTTATAGCTCCCTAACCCAGCACAGTAGCCACTACTCCAAGCTACTCTAAACTTCAATCAAGCTTCAGTTCTTCTTCTTCTTCTTCTTCTTCTTCTTCTTCTTCTTCTTCTTCTTCTTCTTCTTCTTCGTCTTTGACACCAGAGACCACACTGGCCAGGGGGGCTTCTCAGCCTTTTGGTTTGATAAAAAATGTGAGACGGCAATGTGAAGGGGAGCCGGACAGGAGAGCTCGTTCTTCTCCGTCCACCTCCTTGCCTGCCTCCCTTTGCATCACCCTCTTCCTGCCCTTGCCTTTGAAGCTACAAAGAGTGATGTGTCATCAGTAATGTCAAATGCTGAGGAATAGCAGCCGTTTTCTCCTGTGAAAAAATATATATGCGGTTCCCCGAAGAGAGACTCCCTTTCCCTGTCGTCACGTGGTGCAGAAACATTAACAGAAAGTGATTTAGCTCAAGGTCATAATAAAGGATTTTTGACTGGCAGAAGGACTCTGTCTTACTTTGTCTCGCAAACTATGCACAGACATAAATGCACTTGTAGAGTATAATGACTGTGGTAACACTGTAACACACAGTACAAAATAGCATCGTTAGCACCAATACAGCAAGGCCCTGCTCTCCTGATATGAATCTGCTGGAGTTCACCATTATATTTGGGTTGGAGAGTTTTGAAAATCCCACTGTAGAAATACAAACTGATCAAACACAAGATAGAAGGAAACACATACATGAGAAAACTTGCTAATAGAGAATGCCATCTCCCTCTGGCATTAGAGATCAAGTCAGAATTCAGAGCATCCATTGTGTTGCTGCCTGTCAGGTTAATAAATGCACATTATATTAAAATAAACGTACAGTATGACACTAACATCTGCTGCATAAAAGAAAAACATTTCCTTTTTACTTGTTATTGTTATCAATATTATATACAGGTGGCAAAGTAGAATACGTTTCCAAATGGTTCATAGACCAAATTGCTTGTCATCCTGTATTTTTTCCAAAAATGGATGTACTACAAAAGCAGAGATATTAGCAGGTCAGTAGACATGTCAGGTTATTGCAGAGGACTAGGTGCAAACAAAGGCTATTACACCTGCATCTACTGCCGGTGATTTTGTGTTGCATTCATTTATGGTCAGGTGACCTTGCGGGTTTACTGATGCTCTGTTAGACAGCCAGTGTTGCAGGCATAATTAGGCTTGTTTGATCCATAATAAAGGTCCCCATCTGAGAACTAAAGAGTGGCAAATTCAGGGAAGATGATCATTAACAGGCCTTTTCTCTTTCATCCCTCCATCACATACTGTGGGAGCAAAGCCCATAAAAACCATTCATTTCCATGGGTACAACCGTAATCCCAACAATGACGACCTTAACCCCCACCCAGCCCTAACCTTAACCATAAGTAACCAGACATAATACAAGACTTCTGGCATTTTTAGTTTTTTGATTGCAATCACAGATTTTTATACAACTGAGTTTCCCCTTGTGGTGACCAAAATAACAACAATGTCAAAATAACAGGGGCCGTGCTGCAGAGCAGGGGGCCACGCGGCTCCCCAGGGCCGTGCTGCAGACGTTACGCCAAGCACAATGTGAAGTGATGCCCCTGTCACCCTGAGCTGTACGCTGGCCTGCTGCAGGGGTGGCAGCATAAGAGCAGATGTGGGCGGGGGGCGGTGCGTGGGGGGGCAGAGAGGGAGGCAGATCTGTCCAGACACGTTTCTCAACAACGCGGCTTGCCAGGTCTGGAGTATGTACACATGACCACATTCAGCCTCCCAGGGCGGCGACTAAAGGACGGTAAACAGCCCGGACAGCAGTGCTGGCATCCAATGAAGGACTAAGGCACGATGATAGAAAGCGACAGACAGACATAAACACATCATGAACATTATGATATCAAAGACCAAACCGCCAAAGATGTGTGCTGTTCTTGTGGTGAAAATTCAAACTATAGGTTGTGATCATTCGGAAATCAGCAGTGTGAAGCTTCACTCGTGTTTTCTGCACCTGAAACATGAGTGACCTTGGATGGTAACCGAAAGACAGTTCTGTTTTGCAGCCGTTGTGCTGCTACTTGCTCAAGCAAGGTATTTGGGCAAGAAATATCAATCAGGCTCACAATAATTCAGGCGGAAAGATGGATTTTTCTTGGTTACTGTTTTCTTTGCGAGGTCTAAGGCAAAAAACACGAAAGCCAACTGTCTTGTGAAAGTAACAGCAATCTGGCCCTAAAGCTGTTCATGTGCACTTACCTGTTATACTCTAATTGTACAGGCATTCATTGAGACGTGTTGCAGCTCTGCCACCTGACCAACTGGCACAAACAGTGTCTCTGAGGCTGATTTCTTGAGTATCTGTCTCCCTGCCACACATATGGCCGTTACGCTGGTAAGTTCAAACCAAAGGTGAGTTTTCTGTAGAGAAGCATAACAAGTGGTTCCAGCTTGCGCCAACTCACCTAAAATCATGCCTTCACTCCTGAACGTGGTCCGCGGTCTCGTCCTGTAGCCAGTGTGTGCCCCTTCCGATTCTAAGTTCTCCAGTAAGCCTTGTGTCCAGAAGACGCTGGCCAAACAGCAAGAAGCAGACAGGGGAGAAGGTCATTTGCTTCTCCAATCGCTGAAGACGATGGCAAAGAGCTCCTGTCTCTGGGCTGCCAGTATTTTAGAACAGTGTTTGTCTCTCTATGTATTAGGTATTCCTGGGGTAGGAATGTGGCGAGACGGACGTTGGGGAAGAATCAATGTGTATGTTATTCCCTGGTGAGATCTTAATTAAATCTGCTCCAGAATGAGAACAGTGTGCCAAGATCCCCCACATAAGAACAAAAACATAAATAACAAACAGGCAGGTAAAATCTTGTCCGCAGGAACTTTCAAAAGGTACGTGAGGTTTGCCGGAAACCAAACGTACACCGAGGTCCTTCTCCTCCTGCACCCTCTCTGCCTTAACACACAGACACAGTCTCTCTCTTCTTGTGTGTGTTTTTTGGGGCTGGGTATAACCTAAAGGCACCTTACATGCCTGTGTTCTGATTGGTGGCACTCCCAGCCAATTGGAGTGCGAGCAGCCGCTTGTCATCCTGCAGAGTTTAAGTCATGGAGCAGACAGTGCAGGACTAATAATGCCACTATGTCTCTCCCACACTCCCGAGACATCTGTCCCACACTTCCTCAGATTTTTAGTGTTTTGGGGTTAAAATGCACTCATAATCCTTGTATTTTTTACCCCTGATCCCCTGCTGTGATTTATTTATGTGTAATACTGCATCCGTTCAGAATTAGAATCTTAATATTGATGTTGGTCCCCTTAGTACCCTTCCTTGTGACTTTAAGTTCTTGTTCTTAAACCTCCCACATACCATATAAAGATCAATTTAGACACGAGGAAAAAGAAAGCAGAAAAAAAGGAGAAAGGGACATGGAATGTGAACTGACAAAGTGGTAAAGTGGGGGATGGGGAGATCGCAGGAAAAAAACGGACAGCGAGACAACAGGCAATGGCGTGATGCTAGCAGGGCACCTGAAAGAATAAAATGGATGGAGAAAAAGAAGGAGCTGACAGAGTGGACTGTGGGGCAGGTCAGGTACTGAAAAGGCTGAACAAAAATCTCTGAGTGACTAATGAGGAAGAAGCTCAACGAAGCAGACAGCCCAATGAGCAAAAGCCAGAAAAACAACCAAAAGCTTTAAAATGGGAATTTTCTGCTGATACATAGACGCACACTTATGCATAACATACAGAGACATTGATAGAGACATTGAGGCAGACATACCAACAGCACATACAAAGCCAGTGCAGACAGACACACGGACACACCAACAGCACATACAAATCCAGTGCAGACAGACACACGGACACACCAACAGCACATACAAAGCCAGTGCAGACAGACACGGACACACCAACAGCACATACAAAACAAGTGCAGACAGACACGGACACACCAACAGCACATACAAAACAAGTGCAAGGACACGCATAGACACACCAACAGCACATACAAAACAAGTGCAAGGACACGCATAGACACACCAACAGCACATACAAATCGAGTGCAGACAGACACACGGACACACCAACAGCACATACAAAACAAGTGCAGGGACACGCATAGACACACCAACAGCACATACAAATCCAGTGCAGACAGACACACGGACACACCAACAGCACATACAAAGCCAGTGCAGACAGACACGGACACACCAACAGCA
>JABFDZ020000042.1:3769005-3782298 GCA_019775955.2 Pollimyrus isidori
TCACGAATACCATCATCAATCCAGGGACTCACTGTTTTATGAGACACCTTACTAGATTTGACAGGTGCAATCTGATCCAAAATGGATTCACAGTGGTTGTTGAAGCTAAGAGTAAGGTTGTCCACATTACCACAATTTAAGGACAGGGAAGAATCAAACTTGGTAGAAAAACTCATCACAGTGCTCTCTGTAATGATCTGCCTCTGTACCAATTGCTAACAGACTTTATACAGGTTCACCGAAAATGAACTTCCGATTAACAGAATTTGTGCAAGATAATAATTCGACTTTAGAATTTCTTTCTCTTCAGTCAAACAAGAAGAAAAATGTTTCTCCCCACATTAATTTTTAGGTTAGATTTCCCAAAGATTATTAACATTTAAGATGGTTCTGAGTCAAATGATGACAGCTGTCATCCTTCTAGTAGCCCTAAACAAACTGTCATCGTTTGTTGGGAAGAAGCTGGAAATTTGGGAGTCAAACTAAAGAAGACACCTCCTCACACTGCAGCAAGGCTGGTACTAAATACCAAACCTTTGTGTATTTGGGGGCCTGAATTTGGTAGGGGGAGGGTCCATCTGCCAACGAAACTGCCCTAGGAGAGATGGGCAAGTCCCCTGGGAGGTAGAGGAGGGGGTGAATATGCCACAGCCGTCAACTAATCAAGAGCTATAATCTGTAGACCCATGTGATGTTTTTAATTACACTTAGGCCTTGGATACAGGACACATAGAGAAGAAAGATGGAATACGCCAAACAGTATAAGATTCATTAATGTTTTGTACTCTTACGTATGTGTATGCGTCTTTGTTTAAGTAACAACCTTTTTCAGCCTATAAAAATTATACAATCTCTCAGTATCTCAATATCTCACTAGGGATATTCTCCTATATAGCTGCAATCAATGTGTGATGTTCAAACCCAGAGCTCTTAGGGCATTATCAGACCCTGAAAGTGAGACCTGTTACAGTAGCAATGAATAAACATGGGAAAGATGATGTCTGTCGGCCTAACTCAGGTACGCTGCAGGCAGTCTGTGGAAATGAGGGACTACGCTTGCAGGATGGGGGGAAACAAGGGAGTAAAGTTCCCTCAAGCTTCATGGTTCCTTCTAAGTTTGGCATCTGCCAACGGGACCCTTGAGCTCTCACTGTGGAAGCTAACAACGGAACACGGGCAGGCCGCCGCTTGGTCCGCCATTCAGACATGCAGCCGCTGCTCCAGGGCAAAACAAACTTTGCTGCTGCGGTTCGGCCTGCTCCGGCCTCCTGCGGAGCCTGCTGATTGGCTGCCTGCCTCCCGGCGCCCATCCTACAAGCTTATTGTCTCACGTGCCATGCACAGTCAATATTAAGCTTGGCTAATGTGATACACGGGCAGCTGGAGCAGCTCTCGTTATTACCATGACACAGCAGAGAGACGGACATAATATCATTAAGAAGAAATCAGGTGGTAGGAAGATTTTGGCAGGGCACAGGGGGGATTTTAGGGGTTTGGTGTGGGGGGGTGGTGGTGGTGATAATTTGATTACACAGTCTAGGAGAAGCCCTGAGGAACAATTGAAACCTTTTCTCGCAGTTTAATTTAATTCAATTTCAGAATTTCAGGCCTCAGAAAAGCAAAGGAATAGAAGTTTACTTTTCCTATTCTATAAATGACACCCTTGAAACCTGATTATAGGTTACTACTGCGGCAGATGCAGACAAATAAACACAAAATTTAAATTAAGTTTAGCACTAAGAAAATTTACAAGAAAAATTAGCAAAGAAAATAAATCTATATATCACATTTTATTTATTTAAATATTTTAAATGTGTTAATATAATGAAACCCATGTATCCACTACCCAGACCATTTAATCTCTTCAAAGATTGTATATAAACTATGCATGAACTAGAAATGACTGATCACTGTGATTACTGTGATTACTCTGTATACCCAACACTTCCCAGTTGTAAGTATAAATATGCTGATCTATCCAACTCATATTCAGCCAGGTCCAACTCCATGCTACCTCAGATATTAAAATAACAAAAAATAAACCAACAAACATATAAACAAAATAGTGTCATGCATGTATCTATTTGTTAAAAAAAAGTAACACTGGTCTCACGGCAGGAGATGCTTGTAATCATTGTTCTCTGCTTCAAAACACAAGCACAATTTCAGGCTCTATTGAATGTGCAAAGGATTCTTCCAGAAATCCTTTTAGGGCGGAGAATGCTGCATATTTGAACAAGTGAGTCTTGTGCTTGCAGTTAGTTTGATAATGCTGCCTTGTTCCAATGAATTAAGCTAACTCTAATTAATTATAATGCTTCAATATTACCCTACGTGTGTGCTCTACAAATATTATTTGTTATTTTCTCTTTTTTTTGCATACAATTTCAGATAATTACTAAAGGCTTTACCATCTTTTTGCAACTGTTTGTTACATTTGAATTTTTCATTCACTTTTTATTTATAGATTTTCACGTTGACCCTGAACTCTAAGCATTAGCACACCATAGGTGCTAGAGAGTGCATGTGAAGTTGTGGGACATTGGACACTATGTGTGCATTTAATAGCCACAAGATGGTGCTCAGATAAACATACTGTGTCCATCCCCCCTAATACACATTCCTCTCTCCCTTACTCAATACATACTCAGCACAGTGAACCAAGAAACAAATAAGATACAAGAATGCGGTAAAATAAAAAGTATTTATTCCTTAATTTCATATTCTGCAGAATCATATTTACTACCTTGTTTTGACATCAGAATCATGCAAATACTTCCAACATTCATTTAGAAAATATGATCATAATACTCATTCAAATTATATTAGGGATTTTGCTGAACAAAAATATTTAATCTATGACTGGACCATTCTATGTCAATTACGTCCTTGATTTTGAACCATCCCAACGTTGCTTTGACTTCCTAAAGATTCTGGTTTTAGATCTTTTGCAGCCTGAGAGTAATTCTCCTTCAAGGTTATGCCTGTATTTCATATCATTTGTTTTACGCTCTCCCAGTTCAGAAAAGCATATCCATAACTTGATGTTTCCATTACTCAGAGTATGTGGTTTTACCTGGGTTGTGTGCCACCTTTGGTTTATATATATATTAGCTATGACTCCAGATCAGGATTTCTTTTACTGGAACATGGAATCATTGTGGTTCTTTCAATACACTTTTTTTTTCTTATTTAGGAAACCTGTGGTATTATTGATTCACAGGCAATTCATCTATCTAAAAATGGAACTCCATAGACTTGACAGGGGATATATATTGGCTTCTATAATCACTTTTCTCCATTTTACACAGCAATGCACAATGACTTATTCTGAATAGTGCTGTATATCCTCAGCTCTGCAATGATCAATACTGAAATGTACCAACAACAAAATCTATTTTCACCCTAATTATGGATGTTTTCTCATTATTACTTACACTTAAATGTGATTAAATAACCTTCCTCTGAGTATGGCTGCATCAGCTCTAGCAGAGACAGTCTGTATTTGTATATTGCACAATGCCCCATTGTGTGAGAGGATAACAGCAACTATCAAATCATGCACTTAAAGATGTAGAGTTTTAAAATAGATAATTATTTTTTATTTACATTAATTGTTTATTTAATGCAAATTCTACAAGTTCTCTATAAAGTTCTTTTATCCATATTTATCTGAGTATAAAGATAGTTACGGTTTGATAAGGTTTGGTCAATACTGGCACCTAGTGGTAAAGAACATACCACACGTAAGCTGCGAAAAACATTCATTCATTCCTACATTCATATTGTGTTGCAGGCCCGTGCAGAATCCTTTTGAGGGGCCGATGGTCAACCAGCAAAGGGGGGTCACGTGTTTGTGTGTGTGCTCATTGAAAACAGGCACTTGATCAAATTTACCACATTTTCAATCATTTAGAAGGGGCAGCCCACACCTGTTCTACTCCAGCCATAAGGCACAGCCTGGGTACTCGATCAAATGCACAACGAGTGGCTGACATGCCAGTTTAGCACACCCACCTTTCAGGGCATCATTTTCCAGGAGCTCTCCAGGACATTTTTTTCTGATTCAGACTTATGGATACAAGGCTGCCAGCAAAGTCAGCATTAAATCTGAGATTCCACAGTCAAGTTCTGTCAAAGAATAATGTACACTTCACTTTAAAATATCCTGACAATTTATTTAAGATTACTTGCTTTATGTCACAGTGCTCTACAGTATATAACTAATAATCCACGTATTCCGTCCTTAAAGAAGACGGAAGATGATACTATAAAATGGGTTCTTCCTCTTCTTTTTCATCTTATTATTATTATTATTATTATTTACACCAGTTTAATCAAAATGACCTGTATTTATACATTTTCTATTCATTGCTTCATCATTGGCCTATTCATCATTTAGTACTTTTATATTTCACATTGCTCTGTTCCATTTCCTAACTATACAATGAATTCATTGATTTATGTAACACAATTCAATTGCATAGAGTACACACTGAGAAACAACATAAATGGAAATATAAGCAAAAGTATTTGCTCATAAATACCCATAAAATAACATCTTATATGTTTAATGTTTTCCTGTTGTCAGTTATGTAAACAGTGAAATTCTTAATTTCTGCATAAAGTTAAGAAAACATAATTAAGAAAATTTTGAGATGGTCCCTTTTCAAAAGCTTGCATAGCCGTAGTTCTTAATACTGTGTCCAGCCCTTTAGAGTCGACGTCGGCTTGTGGTGCTTTGTGCCGGCTGTGGGCGAGGAACTTCATTTTCTCTGAAGGTAAAGCTGCCCATCGTTCCTGGAAAACAGTCTCCAGTTCCTCAGAATTCTTGGGCCGTCTTGCACGAACTGCACGTTTGAGGTCTCCCTCCCCGAAGTGGTTCAATGGTGTCGGAGGTCAAGAGAGTAATGCCCATTCCAGAACCTTCACTTTTTTCGGCTGTAGCCAAAGATGGCTTGACTTGGCCTTGTGTTTGGGATCATTGTTTTGTTGGAAATTTCAAGTACGTCCCATGCGCAGCTTCCGGGCTTATGAGGGCAAATTGTCTTCCAGTATTTTCTGTTAACATGATGCATTCATCCTGCCATCAACTCTCACCAAATTCCCTGTGCCACCGTAGTTCACCCACCCAAAAAACAACAGAGGTCCACCTCCATGCTTCACAGTAGGGATGCTGTACTGTTCATCATGGGCCTTGTTGACACCTCTCCTAACATAGTGTCTATGATTGTGACCATAAAGTTCAATTTTGGTCTCATTTCTGCAAATGACTTTTTTCCAGAAGTTTTGATGTTTGTCTAGGTGCTGTTTTGCATATTTTGAGGCGGCTATTTTATGACATTGGCACAGTAATGACTTTCCCCTGGCAACCCAACCATGCAGCCCATTTCCCATCAAGTTCCTCCTTATTGTGCATCTTGAAACATCCGCACCACATTTCTGTAGAGAAGCCTGGATGTCAGCTGAAGTTATTTGTGGCTTTTTCTTTGCATCCTGAACAAATTCTCCTGGCAGTTCTGCCTGACCGTGGCTCGATGTCAGCAGAACCTCTCAATTTCCACTTCTTTATGAGAGTCTGCAGATTGGCATGCTGTACTCTTTGGGTATCTTTTTATATTCTTTTCTTGTTTTATAAAGTTGAACAACCTTCTCTCTCGGGTCCATGGCTGAAATGTGTGAGTAACTGTCAAGAGCCCGAAATCTCACTGACTTTTTATACACAGACACTAATGACAAGCAAACAAGTCACAGGAGTGGACAATTAGCCATAATATCCAATTAACCCGAAAATTTCAAGGCTATATAAACTTTTGACCAAGGCCATTTGGGTGCTTTCACTTGTCATTATGATTTTTTTAAAAAACACAATTGAATAAATCCTTGTTGATCTATGTGGATCCATCACAGGGCATGGGCAGAAACACAGAGACACGTATTCATATTTTTGTGTGAACCATCCATTAATTTCTATGGTGAAAACTCTAATCTTGGCAATAACCAAAGAAATCTCAGGAACCAAGCAAAATGGTGGGGCCTGGAATAATGATTCCCACAACATTAAATTAATGTGGTTTTATTACATCGTGGGGACACAATGTATTACATTGTCCCTACATTATAATATATACATAGCCCCCTCTCCTCCCCAACAAATACACACGCACGACCCTAGGACTCCCCGCCATAATCAGTCCCGCCTCAAATTTATGTAAGGTGAAGTACAATTTATGTTAAAGAAAAACACAAGTTTTCTATAACTTGTAACACATTTATATTTACAGTATTCCTTTGAGCCACACGAGGGAGCTGTTTTTAAACACGCTATCAGTTTACGTCATAATTGCGCCAGATTATGCAGCCAGGCGTAAGCAATCGATGCTTGGCTGCGAAGGATGAGTCTGCAGCTAAAGTTATGCGAACCACTAGGTGTGAGGGAAGCAGGTTTCGATAATATTCATATTGTTCTCATATCTGTGCTTATTAGAGATAAAGCGAGATTTCGGCAACCGTATTTTCGTTTTTGGCCGGAAAACTTCCCGGAATTTACTGATAAGAATCGACCTCATTTTAAACCTAAGGGGCCGTCGTGTTAGTTCACCCATCGAGAACACGAGTGTCAGTAATCCTCAAAACTCATAACCCTTCCAAAAGCCGTAAAACCTATAATAAAGTCGTGATTCCGCCCTGCGTTTGCTCTCGCATTGTATCCCAGTCTTCCGCCGGGAAAACGTGTCAATGCAAATGTCGAAATAAAAGTATAAATGCGGCCGGGATGTGCGGGAATTGTTTAAAAATGCTATATGTATATGGATTGCAAGTAGCAACTGTGTGTTTATCTATTTGTTTTGCTTTATGTCATGAGCAAAGGGCTTTATGTAACATTTAAGTACAATTTACAATTCTTTTCAAAGAACACAAAATTTTGTTTCATCCGAGTTGGTTTGTATAACATAGCGTTATGGTTGTTAAAAAGCAGAAACACACACAAGAAATCAATGTCCATATTCAAAACACACTGCATGTACGCCGAAAAAATACCTTAAAATGTTTATTAATTTTTTGTAACCAAATATATTTGTCAGTGTTTGCAGAAGAAATAAAATCTACTTTTCTCCATATGTTGCAGCATTTTTTAATCGATATGTTCTCGAAAGCAAAATTAACTAAATACATTTCTTTGAACAAATTGGTACATACATGACCAAATAATTACCCCAAGTTTAGTTCGGTTGTCGGCTGAAAAAAAATAATTGGAATTTGCTCTCAGTGTTTCGGTACATCACTAATACATAGTTTTACTGAAGAGGCGGGGGAATGATAGTCCGTTAACGCCGCCCAATTGCACTTATTTTAATTAATTTGTAAATTATCAAAAATATGTATTTTGATTCACTGGTGACAAAAAAAGCATGAGATTAACTGCTTAAATACATTTGGGGTCATGTGTAAAGTATTTCTCGTGTATATCAATGACATGCATATAACTTATTTGTAATTTATCAAAGGAAATCTCATGACTGATTTACCAATTCAAGATAATAGCTGATGCAAAAACGACAGTAAAAGTGTTCGGGAACGTACATATTCATACTTCTCTTAATGTATAATGCCTATTGCGAACTGGGTCACGGTAGTTCGTCATTTTTAAAAAGTGGGTCCCTGCAAAGTTTTGAAAACATTGCTCTAGACAACATATCTGGAAGGAGGATATTTCTGAGCTACTGAAACCACGTCTGGCAACATCATACATTTAAAAATCATTTACATCACACCTTTTCTGTTCTAATGCTTAGCTACAAACTATACATTTGGGCCCTATCTTCCTGTTGTAAAAATTCGGTTGTAGTCACCTGATCAGCTGCTCGGAAGAGAAAGCTGTTCTAGGGGTAACAAGCGGGTGTACCCAATAATGTGGCAGCTAGGTTTAGATGTCAAACCTCAAAATCTTGTTGCATGATTTCACACGGAGTTTAGAGAAGAAATACAAGCTATACCAGTAAATTTGACACACAATAAATATGAAAATACCACAAAAGAATGTTTTTCTTCTTACTATAGCATATGGCTTTTTCAGTGGATGGGATGGAGGTCAGTATAGGTGTCATCCTGCACATCTGACTCCAAAATTGTGAGACACTAGTTTACCTCAAATAGAATGCCACTAGATCACAGTTTAGTATTAGTTAAAAAGAGAGATATGAGAAATCATATGAGAACACAGATTTATTCCACAATATGCAGTATTTGAAACAAGCTACCCTGAAGCAAAACAAGGCTGCTCTTCTGTCAGCTGCTTTAATAATCCAATCTAGTCATAAGGAAACTGTACAGAGCTCACAGAACTTCAAAATTATTGCTTTGAGATATATATATACACCCAAAAATTCTCCTCACTAATCAGTGCTTTACCCCCCCCCCCCAAAAAAAGATTTTCACTGTATTATATAGATCTTCAAAATTCTCATAGTTCATCTTAATGAAATATTGGTAAACCAATGTTTTTGGTTCAGCATGCAGGAAGTAGTAAGAATCCCCTTCTTAATGAAGCACTTGACAGCAATAAAATGGAAACATGCACACCTTTTCACATTCCACAGGACTTTCCGAAGTGGAAACATTTCATAAGAAAGTTGAGGGGAGGGGCATGAAAGCCCTCGAATGAGACCCACTGCGGAGAAACCCCCCCCCCCAGGGCTGGAGTAGCACCACTGTCAGAGTGATGAGAGTATGTGGTGGCATGGACTGCAGACATGGGCGTCCTCATTCGCCCACAAGCTTCTCTCTGACATCACAGCTGACGCAAACGAAGTCCTCCCCAATCAGCTGGCTGTTCACACCCACACAGATCTGGTGAAACCACTGGCTGCAGCGACCGTCACACTGGATCCAGTGAACCTAAACAGAATCCCACACATTCTCATTTGCAGAGTAGGACACTTACATGCAGTTTACAAAGTGGCTGCCTTCCTTCGTGTAACCAGTCACCCAGAATCAGTACAGCTCTACAGATAAAGCAGGAGATGTACCTGCAGTGGAAAATGTACACTGCCCCCCCGGCCGTCACAGCACATTTTGGTTTGTAGTGCTTACTAAGTGTTTTCTGGTGGATTCTCTACCCTTAACCTCCTGTTTCAGTTTAAACTCTTGTACTTGGGTCAGCCCATAGCCAGGCGCCGTCCCTGCCATGTTGATACTGTATAGGTGATTGGGCTCGTCACAGGTCAATCTCATAATCCAGTGAGACCTGCCATGCTAAGAGCCTAGTTGAGGTGTTAATGCAACATGTATTTATGTAATAAAGCCTTTTTATATGCACAAAAGTATTTTCCCTTCACAATAAAAAGGAACTTAAATGTGGTCTAAGGCAGAGTAAATGCAAATGAACAGGATCCCTACCTCATCTCCTTCTGGCTGCAGACATTTCCCTGCTGGACACAAGCTGATGTCCTCCTCTGTGTCAAAGGCGGGCTGCGCCTCCTGCTCATGCTTCTCCTCTGTGTCAAAGGCGGGCTGCGCCTCCTGCTCACGCTCCTCCTCTGTGTCAAAGGCGGGCTGCGCCTCCTGCTCACGCTCCTCCTCTGTGTCAAAGGCGGGCTGCGCCTCCTGCTCACGCTCCTCCTCCCTGCTCAGTTTTGCTTTCTTTGGTTTGTCCCAGCACTCTGCCTGCGAGCTGTCAGGCTGCACGTGTCGCTTGGTGATCTTCCCAACCTCCTTCACATTCTCCTCTACTGGACCACAAACACCATCCTGAAAAAAAAAGCACAATCCGCCTTGAGAAAAGGGGAGAAAGCAGGACAGCAAGCCCTCAGCAGCTACCAGACGGTGCCTAACCATAAACTAAATCCTGCTCCAAATATGCCACTGAAAGAACTTGACACTACTACACCACTACTACACCTGACACAGTGGTTTCATAGTGCATGGAGATTCTTGGCGTATTAACAGAGTCTATAACTGATCAATAACTGAAATCATGAAATGTGCAAAGACAGCTAATGAAACGGAGCATAGTCTGCATCAGACGGCCTTCCAGTCACCCACCTCCACCTCGGAGGAGCACACTCCCTGAGAATCAGAACTGGTCAGTACACGGGGCACCGAGTCTGACATGACTGTGCCAGCCTGCTGTGCCGTCTGCCCTTCTCCCATCATGCAGTGCAGCTGCTGAAGCTCAGGCAAGCTCACTTGCAGCAGGAGACCCTCCGTGATCATCTCCTCCAGGTCAGGTCTCACACCTGCATTATGAGGTGCAATCATGTCTAAAATTACACACACTGCGAGATAAATCTGCATGTGGAAAAACCTTTTCTATACTTACATGTTACTCACTTAACATTTACTGAAAATACACTCAATATTCTTTGCTTACAGATACATTTACAGTATGTTTCACATTTGAATACCTTTATTAGCAAAAAAATGTCATATCTTCTCCTTTAGCAGGTATAACAGAAAATGCAAAGCAGGGGACATTACAACTAATGCATTTAAAGTTAAAGGACAGCCTAGAATGTGACTATGCCATCACCACAACCATTTAACTGGATGTCAGACATGCACTGTTACATACTCTTTCCTTGTTATAAAGGAAACGTTTTATTTCACATATATTTTCATTTATAGTTCACTCAACTTTCCAATGCTTAACAAGAATTTAAAAATTACCTTATAAAATAGATAAGTGATAAAAACCTTTGGTGTGTAAACTTTTGACAGATAATGTAATTTAACTTTAATATACACTAAATCAGATCAAAGTCCTTCAGAACTCAAAACTTTTGGTGAATTCACAGATTGCAAGTTACTAGGCAAACTGATTCAATTTTGAATTTGTAGGCCACCAATTTTAATTAATGCAACATGAGCCTGAAAAAATGAGAACATTACATAGAACTATCAAATATTTCATAGATCTCAACTGAGTGAAGTGGTTTTGTGAACTAGTAACTGAAGGGCACTACTGACCATGATGCGAGGGACTCTGCTGCTCCACCTGGACACCCTGAGAGTGATCAGGCGACGGTTCTTGGAGAGGACATGAAGCTGATTCTGAGCAAGACATCAACTGCAGATAATTGCATCAAAAAGAAGAGGAGAAAATAAGATAACAGCTCAGCACGGTGCAGTGTGGAATATTACTGCAGTGACATGACCACAAACAGTCTTATTCAAGGGAGGCTTAGTGGATAAACACAGGAAAGCAAGGTTTGAATCAGGCATGTGTGTGTGTGTGTGTCTGTCTGCTGCAGTAGACACTAAGCTCACCGCAACACTGCACTGGATAAGTGATTTGCAGCTGGTTGAATGTTTATTCAATGTTCATAAGCCAGTCGTGTAAAACACAGCAGAAAAGGAGTGACGTACCTCCTCATCAGGGTCAGTGGAGCAGCTTGCAGGCGTGTCCCTGCTCTCCCTGGGGATAAAGACTCTCCTCGCCTTGCTCTGCCAGCTCACGGCTCGGCGCACCATAAAGCGCAGTGCATCTCCCTCCGGCAGGCGCACACGGAGACGGCGTAGAGAAGCGAGCAGGGGAAAGACTTTCGCCAGGGGGGGGCGCTGTGAGCGACTGCACAGCAGACATAGCCAGGGAGAACTGCTCCCCCTGGTGGCCAGTTGCTCCATGCAGCTGCTGTGATAAATGTCCCGGCAGAGGCGGCACTGCAGCGTGCCTCCAGTGGGGGCGCTGTGGCACACGCACACCTGAGAATCCGCGTCCGTTTCGGAGTGCAGCTTGGAATCATTACTTAACCGAAAAGCAGAGAGTGCTTCCATCTCCTTTAACCGTACTCTCTCAAGGACGGCCATCTGAAAGAAGAAAAGAAAGAGTTTTTTTTTTTTTAAAGTTCAATAAATCGTTATAAAATCTTGAAAGCACTGTGGATAGGGCAACCAAAGCGGGTGGCAATCTCTACACAGCTTTGTGAACAAGAAGCGCAGCATGGCCTTCCCTTAATGTCACTGAAGGGGGCAGCGGTGGCTCAGTGGGCCAAGCCCCTGCGCCTGGGATCAGAATGTCACTGGTTCAAGTCCAGCCTCG
The DNA here is from genome assembly GCA_019775955.2 of Pollimyrus isidori. Taxonomy (NCBI): domain Eukaryota; kingdom Metazoa; phylum Chordata; class Actinopteri; order Osteoglossiformes; family Mormyridae; genus Pollimyrus; species Pollimyrus isidori. The sequence goes on from JABFDZ020000042.1 coordinate 3,781,046, forward strand.
ACAACCCTCAGCTTCCGTGCACCAGAACGGGCGGCTGCCCTGTAAACACATACGGGCTCTGTGCACTTACAGAAGATGCAAATTCCCTGCATTCTGAGAGTGCACTCTCCACATCATTCACAGGGTCACGTGTTGGCGTCTTTTTCATGCTGTGCTGGCTTCCCTCCAGAACCATCTTGAGCTTCTTCTTTAGAGCACCAGAGCCAACTTCACACCTGGGGCAAAGCACCTGTACCAAAATGTGCCAGTCAGTCACTCTCGCGGGTATGATCTGCCTGTCAGACATGACACAGGACAGCCGCTCTTTCACCCGAGCGAGGGGGCTGCCAGAGCGTGTTTATGAGTTAGTGTTACAGTGCAACTATCCGCTTATAGTGATCACGTTTGTCTGGGTGAAATCGATCACTATAATCAGATGATCATTTTAATCGACGTTATCTAATTGACATTTGTATATTTATTACAGAAATATAAAGGTAATAAAATGGACAGCGTCGATTTTTTCTGATTTCAGAATACAGTACCGTCGTTTCAAATGCTTTAAAAATTTGAAAACTGTTAAAATTACTGAAACGTATACAATTCAAATACAATATAGTACAGCACAGTACTTAAATATTGGGTTCAATTCAATTTTATTTATACAGCGCATTTTCGCAACGTTACATTGTTTCAAAGCAGGTTTTGCTGCTGCATCTCAGTGGCTGGTTTTTGGCAGTTTATCATTGAGAGGAAATGACACTCTTTCCCGTCAAGTTTTCTGTGCATGCAGCATTAGCCTCAGGGCCTCAGAAGCAGATGGGTTACCGCAAGACAAAGTATTTAAAAAAAAAAAAACATTAAGAAAGAAGAATTACCACAACAGGCCTGCCAACTTTGGTCAGCTGACTGCCATGAGATTTTCAGTTTGAGACAATTCTGCACACACATTTACATGTAAGCAACCTTGTTTAATGGAATAATTTAGATTTGCCATAAGATTTCTGGAATGAGTGCGTCTATAAGTGTCATGCCACAGCCGGCAGGCCTGCTCCAGTTTTACATTTTTTCCGTATGTTGTCATGTTTAAAGACCCAAAATGAACACTGCAAGCAGAAACCTGGATCACTATAAGTAGGGGTGCTCCGATTAGGATTTGAGGCCGATCACCGATCTCCGATCACTAGAAGCTATATTGGCCGATACCGATACCGATCACCGATTACAGGGCCCACTTGAAGCCTTATCATGTAGCATTATTTATTAAACTATAT
>JABFDZ020000042.1:3785028-3799248 GCA_019775955.2 Pollimyrus isidori
GATATGCTCCATTGTTGTGTATTTGTTTGTGGCGCGTTACGATGATGTCACGGCAGTAGAGGCGGCGCAACTATAACAACACGTGAATAATCCCGCCCACTCTAAAGTGGTACTAAATTGCAGCGGCAGCGCAAACCGAGCCGAACTGAACCGTACCGTGCCGAACTGAGTCGTACCACGCAGTGGAAAAGCACCATAAGTGTCATGCCGGAGAGTACCATGAAGGCGGAGCCTTGGACAGGGAGAACAGGACACTGTGGGGAACACAGTGCGACAGGGCGGGGCAGTAACAACATACCAACACCACCCAGATGGCAATCAGTGATAACTGCCAGCTAAAGACAATCGGCCTCGGGTTTCCCCGGGGCTTGAGAGCTCCATTCCAACGGACCATCCACATACTGACAGTTGCTGAACCCGACCACTGCCAATCTGCCTGACTGAACCCTCAGGGCACTGTATTATAACTCCACCAAGACCATGGCCTGCCAAGCAAGACACCAGGAGATCAGAACTCACCTTGCTCCTCACTGCCCTACCTGAACTGTAAATACACCCAAACCCTTGGAGGCCTAAACGGCTTCCTTGGTCCTTCCCGCTCATGACATTAAATACAAGTTTCTTAAAATTCAACTAATAACAGTGAATACTTCAAAAGAACAGAACAGAGACAATAAAAACTTTACCAACAACTGTAACAGATCAACAGATTCTTCTGCACCTCTTACCTGGCAGTAATGAGGCCATAGGCCTTGTCCTCCCAGTGCTCAGATACAGACAGCAGCCCCTGGAGTCGCGCTAAGCCTCTTTCCACTGCAGGGTGAGCAGTGAGGCCCACGCCGCGGTCGATTAGCTGGCGTACGCTGTCCAGGGAGAGGCAGGCAGGCCGCAATGTAGGAGCCCGCACTGCCTCCAGCCAGTGCACCCGCTCCAGCAGCCCCTGCAGTGCTGGCAGGCCTGGTACTGCCACGCCCAACTCAGCACAGGCATCCAGCAAGGCCTGGATCCGTCCCACACTGGGAGCCTCCTCCGCCAGCAGCTCCTCACATTGCTGCTGGAGGTCCTCCGCACCATCTAAGAGCTCCTGTTGTGAAGACACGGGGCAGCCTATCAAACGAGCGGGAACAGCAGCCCTGGCTGGCTACAGAGATTACTGCACAGTGGATTACAGTGACAATAAATGTCTAAAAGTGATGCACTGCATTCAGTTGAAGGCCTTCTATGAAAGCTCTCACTGAGAAATACATTCATGGTCTTTCAAGTGGTCTGTGTGCCTGTATGCATGCATGTAAACAAGCAAGCATTTGGTTTTTATAGAGGTTTCTCCCACTATCTGAAAGCAGAGAATTCCTATGAAACCTTTCCTAAGGCGAAATGACGCAAACTGAAGAAGCGATTACCGCTAATCCCATACCCAAAAGACAAGCTACCAGATAACACATAAAACCTAATAGCGCCAACCAATTGCAAAAGCAAGAGTGATGTGATAAATACAAAGTCTATATTTAACGTAGAAATAATGTATGTGTAATGTAGTTTTGCATACTAGAATCGATAGTCAGGAGTCGTTTAACAGGGATACATCCTGAGAAATGTTTAGGCCAATTTGCTGATGTGAGAATAGAATATATGCTATAGCTTACTACACACTTAGGCTATATGCTATAGCCTAAATGATTAAAAGTGATGATTAGAAGTAGATGCATATGCTAACAACACAATTATCAAGTATTATCTACTGTACATAACTGTATTTGGTTTACAGGTGACAGTGCAGTAGGGTTATTTGCACCAGGATCACCAAACACAGAAGCAATGCACTATGATGTGACAAGGCAATAGGAATTCAGCTCCCTTATAATGCGACAGGAAAACCACTGTATATGTGGCCCTTTGTTGCCCGAAATGTCATCATGTGGCACACGACCAAATATATACAACTGGCTCAATGAACAAAAGCTAATTGATATTTTCACTTCTCTCCTTTTGTAAAAGCAAGAATCCGCTTCGGGTTTCGCTCGGTTGTCGAAAAGCCGGCAAGAGCGTGGCTCAAAGTGAGTAGGGTCTCTCTATACGTTTGGGGTGTGTGTGTGGGTACATAGCTGTGTGTTAATTGCCCGACTGTACCTTCAGTAAAGGAGCCTGGTTGATGCTGCATGGGAGGCTGTAGAGCTGCCTGACAAACTGCTTCAGCACGTCTACAGGAAGCTCGTTCCAGCACTTGCTTCCCCCTGGGCGGTACCTGTGCGACAGGTCTTGTTATTTACAAAGTGGAATTAAACTGAAACCAGCCTATAGACTTCAGCCTGTATAATGTCATATACAACTAACCACGTCACCATGCACAGCATATAGTTACACACTTATAGTTTAGAAAATTGCAATATGCCAAATACAGTATTACTAAACTATTGCAAAATGGTGTCATATTCAGTTAACAGGTTCAATTGTCCTTCAGAAGGCAGAAGATGGCAGGTGAGCGAAATACTGAGCGCAAACCTTGTGTGCCTTTTGGCTCTGAGCAGCTGCTGGGCGAGGGCCTGGCAGCGCTGGGCCTCCTGCGTGACGAAGCGGAGGTGGCGGAGGAGCTCGTTGTCTGGGAAGGCCTTCGTCTCGGACTCCTTTATCAGGGACAGGAATGCCACTACACCTGCAAAGATCAACTCATCACACGTGCTTCCCTTTCAACAATGCCTGCGCACAACTCACACCTCATCTTGTTCTCTCCCTCCGTTATTAGAGCCAAAAGATAAAGCTCAAAATGTGAGTGCTTATTTTTCCAGAGTGGTGCTACAATCAACGAGTGCTTTCTGCGATATGAGAAACCGCCGTGTTGCGACGACTCACTCTTTTTCTGGTCCGATTTATTCTCCAGCAGCCCGTTAACACGAGAGGCCCAGTCATCATAGGGCTTGGCGTGCCGCCTCACTGCCCTCAGCATAGGGTACAGGTCATCCACTGTGAATCTGTAGCTGGAGGTCAACAGGCACATGTGGGTACTGCCCCATGTAAAAGCCACTTAATTACTCTCTTGCCCCAGCTTAATAAGGCTTCACCCAGATATAACAGATAGGCGAGTTGAGCGCCCAAGAGGCCAGTGGTGCTGTATTAGCGAGAATTTGCCAGAATTGGCAACTGCCACATTAAGGTGACCATGAGTTTCGATGGGACCTACGTGAAAGCAGATGAGCCACAGATGGGACTCACTTGAGTGTGTAACTGGAGGGGGGGCACAAGCAGAGATCCTGGGCATGGTGGAGGCAGGCAAGCACCCCCGGGCTGCAGGGGCATGTGACGGCAGACAGGAAGCAGGTGGTGCGACAACGGGTGCACTGACGCTCGTCATCCTGGAGATGGTCATACTGGGCACTCTCACAGCGTTCCACCCCCTGGGAGGCAAATGAGAGCCCTAAACATATAGCAGTCTTCAAGAATGATTTGGCAATACTGAGACATTTAATGATGTGGAGGAGAACTATGAATGGATCACCATCTTATGGACTTTGTCGCGTAAGCGTTCCTCCTCCTCGATCATGATGGCCATGTCCTTCTGCACCGCAGAAGCCAGAACCACATCCAGGCTGTCGATCTTGGATGCCATCTTGCACACCATCTCATCGTGGGAGAAGACGCAGTAGCGATGCAGCAGCCGGTAATGGTCCACACACTGGCGGCCTAGAGGCATCTGGAACGACCGAGGACGGTGCCATCTCCGCCATCAGCCACGCACAGGAAGAACCACCACGGCACTGACTGTCAAATACAACGGGTTCTGCCTACCCAGTCCACAGTGCAAAAATTGACGGCCTCTGCGAAGTTGAATCCCTGGTTGAACCCACTGTGGTAAGCTCTGGGGAAGGTGATGACAAACTCCCCAGCACATTGGTTGGTGTGATATATCTATGGTGGGATCCAGAATACAGTTAAAGATTGACATGAGAATCCAGCGCTATCCATAAAGTGGATACAAACTAGGGAACCTAGATCAATTAAAATCACAGATCAACAACTATCAGCAAATACACTGGGCATCAGCAGTGTGACTGGCATCCTTTAATTGAGCCAAAAGGTAAAGCTCAAAATGTGAGTGCTTGTTTTTCCAGAGCGGTGCTGCAAACCAGCGACAACGGCTGCAGAAAAGGTCTTACTGGAACACCATAGGCCATCAGGGTGTTGGGGTTCATGATGGTGACCAATTGATGCAGGAGGTCTGGCTGGGACACAAAGAGCTCTGGAGCCAGCTTCTTCATCACATCCTCCAACTGCTCCGCCGCAAAACCAGGGGCACCATACCATGTCTTAGGCTCACCCCTGGAGATCACGAAATAAAGGGTATCGCTGGTAAATATATGGATTACTTAATGCATCCTTTTCATTTTGAAAATCACTGCAACATACACTAAAACGAGGGAAAGAATTATCAAAATGATTATGATTGGAAGTCAAACAGCCTCAAGAAGCACAGAGTTCTGTGTACCAATGCAGGTAGTTGATTGAGTAGCTCCAGTGGTCTTCAATGTGCCAGCAGAAGCAGGAGAAGCACATGCCCACATAGAGCCAGGGCAGCGTCATCCCACAGATGTCAGAGGTGATATGAGTCAGCACTGATGGGTCCATAAGGGCCATGTTGTTCAGGTTCCAGCCACAGTCAAGGTAAGCCTAACAGAAGAACCACCAGCCTCTGATCATTAATGTCAAAATAGCATTAATGTCCCCCGATCAAATGTTAAACATCAGACATGACAGAAATTCAGGACTTTAATCTGTACAATGCATGCATCTACAAAAAATTTGATTAATTTACAATTCATTCTGATTCATGTAAACTGGTTCAACAGATTCACTTCCAAAAGAAATTTTTAAAAATCAGACATCACTTAAGTGTACTGTTCTACAAATAATTTCTTTATTATTTTTTTGCATGATATAGTGTGTTCATGATTTAACAAATGTATTGCTCATGAATGAGAGAAAAAAATCGCAATCCTGATTCTGAGCAACAAACAATTCTGATTCATATTATACCCAAAATTGTGCAGATGTAATAGTATATTATGACAATGCAATAGTATATTACGTGTGAGTAATGACAATTAGGCAGAGAGTACTAGAGTTAAAAAAAAATAAAAATTTATCCTTATTTGGCTATGAACTAACTACATGAAAGTAATAGTTGCAACAACTTAATATACTCCAGTAAAGTACACATCCAGAAAACATCTTATGGTTATACAGTATTTGTCCAAGAACATTGAACTTTATACCACACTGGGCTATACTACCTCATCTTGAGGGGCAACTTTAAATTTTCCATTTCTGACTGGAAATCCACTGCCGAACTCCTTAGAGGCAATGTCAGCACCGTATTCCACAGTCACGTCCTCCTCAATGGCACCTACAAGTCGCCAGAATTCCTTCTCCACCAGCTCTGTTGGGACCATCTGACATACACACATGACCACAGATTTGTATCATTTTGTATAATATAAATATTCATAAGGTATAGTACAGCAGAAACAAGCTATACAGCCTTATTTTCAGTCATGTGATCGATGTCAGCCATTCTGAAGCTTTCCAAACGACCCCTTTCAAGAAAGCCATTTTATAAGCCTCTATAGTCTCACTTACATGGACTGGCATGTTGAAGTAGTCCGACTTAAAAGCGTCCGCCATCTCCCCGAATGCACAGAGTGTGTAGTCTCTGCGAGCCTGTTGGAAGCCAAATGCCTCCTGAGGCTTGCTACATTCCTGTCAAGGAAGTTTTTTTAAAAGAATTAAACAATTCTGAGCAGCATGTTAAAAGAACATTGTCACTCCCAATTAAGCAAATCCCAGTGCAAAGTATCTGCAGTCCAATGTTACACACAAATTTCAAATGACCAAAAAAAAAAAGTGTTGATTTTCTTTAACCGTGCTGCTCACGCATAGATACAGATCATGATTTCTGTTACAAATAAGTTAGAAAAATTTTAGCACGTCCAAGCATTTCTGGACAATAGGAGTGTACTGCGGCATGACATCATTTAGTAATGATAACACAAAGGGGGCACAAAAGGCACTCATGTTTGCTTTGAGATTTTATTTTGGCATTCGGCACTGGATTCAGCAAAATAAAGAAAAAACTGCAAGAAAAAAAGAAATGGTTTGAAAACAACTTTTTTTAAAATGCACATGCCTAAAAAGAAATGAGGACTGAGATCTTAGTTTGGTTCCAGCCTTTTTTTTGTTGAATATACTGTGAGTGCATAGAACCATGAGCCCTGAATCTATGGAATCATGAGTATACTGTATCATAAGAACCCTACTGAACAAACTGTCCTTCTCACTAATTAATGGGCATCAGAGATACAACCACGTGGCATTTAAGTGGAATCAAAGTTCTTGTTGGACTTGAGCACAGTTACAGCTTTCAGAAACAGTGAAGCTTTTCACCTGGGCCACACACTTGGGGCAGCGCCAGTCCCCTTTGGGCACATCGTGGAGCGGCGGGACCAAGCAGAAGGTGTGGTAGCTGTCGTCACAGCCATCGCACAACAGCAGGCGCTCCTCCTCACTCCCACTGCTGCACACCAAGCACACATACTGGTCCACCTAGAAACATGGCAAGAGCCTCAGACGTACAGAACCAGACACATCCGTGGAACCCCATCCAAAGATCATGTCACGCCTTCATGAACCCAGCCAGAAATACACAACAAAATGGGGAAAAACCTCCTTCTGGAAACATCAGCAACACCAACACAACCCTCGTTAGCCTTCAGGGTCTTATCACAGAAGGTCTTCCACACCACATTAGAATCACCAGTCGCATCCAAGTCTGCCAGTTCCCTCACACAAACTGCATGCAGACTCAGACAGTGATCTTGGAGTCTGCCCAGTTCCATCCTCACTCTCCTAGTAGATGGTAGCCTACTAGAACTAAACCCAATCTTCAGAGAGGTAACAAGTCTGTGGTCAAAACTCACAAACAGGGCAGGGCAGGGCAGTTCTGTAGGAGCCACCAGTGTCTGTCCTCAAAGATGGGGGCAACGGAAATGGACCACAAGCCCGACAAAGTGGCTCTAGGTGTTGAGACCACGATCTAAGTGTGCCACAGGCCCTGACCTTCTGCAAAATCAAAGAATATGGAGCCACTTTCACCATGGTGGCCAGACCTGTGGGGACTGATAATCTTCATAACCAGCCTGGTCAGTGCCAGTGGTCATCTCGTCTCGTGGGCACCTATCAACAACCGAGCAAAGTTGCAAACAAAATGTCTGCCTAATTGAGACATCACTCGCCACGGTCGGAACATATACAGACAACAGGCAAGACACCCAGAGTGTCATGAGCTTCATAATGCGCGCATTGAAAGGAGCTCATTGAAAGGTAGGTCGAAAATCCCTGAGTACAGCACCCATCTGAGAGTAGTCACTGAAATGTAGTTTACGCAGCTCCACCAAACAGCAGAGGAAAACAGTAGACCAGACACGCAGGACATTCCACACACAAACCCGGATGGGCTGTTCAGATTAGGACCCGAATGTGTGAGACACCTCAGCAGCGCACCACTTCCTGTCCCCAACAGGCCCGACCCCATCGGCTCAGCAGAGGTTTGGTCTCCTTTAGGGATGAGACTGCCAATGGCATTCCTCCATCCCCTTCATCATGCATGTGGCCTCCCTGCGGGCAGCTGCAACAGAACCACTCCCGCAGAGAGCAGAAGAGAGTCCTGTCTGCTTTATCGGAGCTGCATGAAGCCCTTGCGGTGGCTGTAATGTTGAGCTATTTTCGCCCAGGAATTTCAACTGGGCTTAAAAAAGAAAAGAAAAAAAAAAAAAAAAAAAACCTGACTATTGGAGTGTTTACTGCTACAGACATGCAACCATACTAGGTAACAGAACACGGAATTTAATTCATTACAATTCTAATGATACAGTCCTATTTTTGCATCTATTTATTTATTTCACATATACCATTTTGTCATTTAGATAAACCTAATCGATACATTTTATTAAACACACACACACACACACTTGCACAAGTTCATGGTTTTCCCCTCCTAGGTAGGGGACTCCCCTTGGCCAACTCCAAGCAGACAACATTCTGGCAGTTTCAGAGATGCTCTGACCCAGTCATCTGACCAGAATGATTTGGCCTTTATCAAAGTAACTCAGATTTTTACCTCTGCCCTGAGTGTGTGCACGCTGGTAAGTACACAAGTGAAATCAAAACAAAAAGCTGGTCAGTGTTATTAACTGAAAACACTACAAAAACATTAAAATGCAAAGTTCGAACACATGAACTCTGGTGATTATTGCGCACTCTTTCTAAATGTGATGCCAATTCCGAGGAGTACCATTAAAAAAAAAAAAAAAAAAAAAAACTGTTTGGGGCATCTACAGTGAAGAACAGGTGAATAGGTAACTGGTGATGACATCATGATTCGGTATAAAAGGAATATGCTCTAGGCGTCACATATTCATATTCACAACGAATCACCTCAAACTTGACATATCATGCCTTTGTATTGGTGCTGGGGTTTCACACGCCGCATGGCAGCAATCGAGTCCGAATCTGAAGCAGCCCATACAAGTTCTTACTTTTATTTGTGTTTTTCACACTGTCCCAACTTTTTGTAAACAGGGCTGTGTGTGTATATGTGCATGTGTGTATGTGTTATTGCAATACATTACAGTTGAATTCAAATGTCATTACTGTACATCAGGTCAAAATCACAAACAGGGATGACCGGTTTGGAAGCTATTCATCACATTTAATTGCAAAGAAGGTCATTCATAGAGTCAAAGTAATTGTAAACAGAACAGAGTGCAGTATCCTGGTGTCTCAGACCACATCAGCCAATCAGAAGCACTTTCAGCATGTTATCTGCCCACAATAAAACAATAATTAATATCCATCTGCTATGCAAGTTAGGATGACTGGGGAGCCTAAAGCCTGTCCTGAGCAACACATAGCATGCTGGTCCATCACAGGGCACACGCACAAACACACCAATACTAGTAGTGAAGTTTTTTAAATGAGGTTCAATAGGCAAAAAACTTGTCGTTTTACCTGCATCGGGTGCAAGTAAGTATCGTCCTCATGTGAAAATTGCTATTCGCATTCTAAATAGCCGCATTACTGCGTATTCAAATTGCATTTGCATGCGCACTTGATTAACAACGCAGGGGTGAAATGCGATCCAGAAACATCCCCGTCAGCACCATAAAAGGGGGCTGCACATTCAATGAAAGGAGCCAGAAATAGTGACATGAGCTTTTCCTTATTTATCCATCCAACTGAATGTTGCAACTACACCATTTAGTCACCTTCATGTAGCAAAGACTTTGCTGATCAGATATCTGGGATCAAAAACTGCCAGCAATTGCTTACAGTGTACTTTTATAATGTTTCTGAAAGTGTTCCAAACTGCATTTTGCAGTGTCTACACTTTGAATGTCAAATTACACATGACACAAATCTGACATATTTACAAAAGTACACTAAGGTTAAGATGAGTTTAATGCCAAAACAAATATATAAGAAGCAATTTATTTGCCATGAATTAAGTTTATGATACTGAATGAAATGTGTGAGCATGCCCCAGTCAGTGATGTGTTCCCTACCCCTAGTCCCCGGTAGCGTAAAGGCTAGGGCAGCAGCTGCAGGAGACGGCAGAATATCAGAACAACACGCCAACTCCAAACACGGAATGGAGGGAGAACTGAGAACCCCAACCAGCAGGGACGCCCACGGAGCTGCCAGCCATCCAATAACCAATGTGCTACAGGCGCCACCATGAGACTCACCATGGTATCAGTGCCAGGTTCCTGTGGCACATCTTTCACTACCTGGTTCAGCAGGTCCGTCTCTGCGTCTTCCTGCTTCACCTGAATGGGAACCTCCTTCCCTGTTAGGCAGAAGCTGAACTGAGTGCGTGGGACGGTTCAAAACAAAACAAAAAAAACATGATGCAGTAGTCGCCTGACAAGGAATTTTGCATCTTACACGGCCAAAAAAAACTAACAAATTGCTCTCACCAATATTGGCAGCATTAAAATAATTGTATGATGTATGTTGATTAGTTGGTCAGAAATTTAAACACACTGCACTCTGCGGTAATTTCATCCACGATGAGAAAAATATTTAGGTTAAACATTAACTTCATAAACATCAGTGAGAAATTAATATCTGCCTACAGAAAGATCACAAATTGGCAAGAAGAGCAATAACCTGTAGCTGTTGAGAACAGGGCTGCTGACCTTTGACCCAGAACATTCTGAATCAGATTGGTTTGATGTGAACCTGGGAGAAGAGCAGGCTGGGTCACACAAAGCTCTGGTTTGGGGACAGATGATCCTGTTCTCCTCCTCAGATTTGGTCGGTTTGGATTTGGCTGTTCTGGATCAGTTTTCACATGGCCTACCTATGGGGCAAACATAGGTCCCAGTCAATCAATTAGAAAAGTTAAGAAAAACATTCATAGCCATTTTCACATACTAACAAATGTACTTAAAAAAGGACCAACAATCACTTAACCTCAAAATACTACCAATATGGCACCAAAGGTCAGAATTCTGTCAATGTTTACCTCAAACACTGTTCATAAACATCTACCCATTCATCTGACACCATCTTTAATACTATAAGCACAAGAGGAATCCTGGGGTAAAGATTATCATGGAATCTGGGTAAAAATGCAACTGATGCTCAATCTATGCAGATATTTTTCAGATTTATTGTCAGGTTCATCAGCTGAAAGGATTTACATCTGATCTCATGCGCTTCGCCCTGCGAGCTGGTGGACAGGTCTCTGCTGGACAGACTGGCTGCCTCTGGGCCAATTCATGTGGTTTATACTCCTCTTCTTTGATGTCACTGGTCAGGATGGCATTCTGGATACTCTGCAAGCAGAATGCCACTAAAATCATTACAGGCTGGAAATATTCATGCCACAGGAGAAGCGGGAAATGATATTTACTGTATGTACAGGGTGCATAGACAAGTGAAGGGAAAAAGGATACAAAAAAAACCTTGGAATGTATTTAAACATTTCATGTATTTAAGCATACTTTCAAATTTTTTATACTTTCCCATGTTAAAACATTCCTACCAAAAAAAAGGAATTTTGCCAAGTGAAAATGGCAGACCTCTCTCATGCAAGTACTGGTAGGTGGGAAAGGCAGAGGAAGAAGGTGAAGGGTTTGGAACCTTGAGTAAAAGGTGTCAATAAATGAAACAAATAAAGAATAATGCTTTCATAGTGGTTACCTGATTAGTTTATATCATTAAATGGTCTGTGAACATCACTAAGAAACAGGCATACCTTATCTGCATCTGGATCTGGGCCGCCCATTAACTGCACCAGTTTAGAAGCGATCTCAGGTGCCTAATGCAAGAGAGAGCTAGGAAAGTTATAGAATACTATAAGACAACATCTTATGTAAACACCACATTTCTGGTGAACATCCTCTTGCAGGACCAACCAATACTACTTGCCGTTTTAGCCAGTGCTCAAGCATGCAGAATTGGTTCTTAGGAAAATATCACTACTGATACTTATTTTACAGGTATGCGACATACTAGAAATTGATGATACATAAATAGTACTAGATCAAACATTCAACAGATACTGTAAGTACACTGTTGCTTCAGGAATATTATGTGTACAATTCTACTTCGTCTGATGAAAAACACACCAAGAATTTGCAGCAATATGTTTTAGTACAATGTTCAAATAAATGTCAGGAGAATGGTCTTTGCCATCTTCACCTGTACCTCCCAGGTAGCAGGTATTGAAGACTGATGACCAATTAAGTTGGGTTTCACTCTATGGTTAAATAGTTTGGAATATACAGAAGCTTTAATGTAATGGTCCAAACAGAACAATTTTATTCAGCTGCCTGGAAGCTTTTGCTGGAACCATTTGTTTGTGCAAGCAAGGCAGTATTGTTGCTGGGAGTGGGACGCTCACCCACCAAAAGATTGGCTCCTGCCTGGAACAGGCTGTATGGATAGAGTATCCTTTCATAATGTCCTCTGAGGTGGGAACCCACAGCTTTTCCAGGTGCAAAGCCCATCTTCAGGGCTATTTTTGTCCAGTGCCTCTCACGACAGACTATGTCAAAACCTCCCTCACTCTCCACAAGCTGTGAAAAGACCAAAAGAAAAAAGTAGCAACAGCTGTCAAACACTGGAAGCCAAAGGTTATAAGTTTTTATTACAGAATGGGTTACATTCATACTTTGGACAAGGTAACCCTCTAGTGAATTCAGTGAACTGGGAAAAAATTATAAACAGCTTACAAAACATTTAGCAAAAACATTGGGCAAACACTTTGATCCACAGTAGGGCTGGGCGATATCATATCGATATAGCATCGCGTATGTGCAATAATCACCAGGGCTTCAGATAACTGCCGCAACATTTGACCAAGCGCCAACTTGGGCTATACAGACATTTATTTACGCTCACAATATGTTAAGCAGTTTAGTACTATGGCGAAATATTAATGAGGCTTTGTGTGACGACCAAAAGTCATTGTTAGTATAAATATGGCATATCCTCATGTTTAATAAATGTGTCAGACTTTGAACTGCCAAAAGTACCACCACACTGCCGACATCTTTTTACGTTGTTTATCCACAAGATCTCCTCTTTGAAAAGATGTCGTGGCTGCTCTTCTTCACCATGACTTCAGTGCATATCGCACTGAGGTATACCAAACCGTAGTATACCAAAACAGTATTATGTGGGGTGCTCAGCTAATGGAATTTAAGAAACAAAGTTTATACAGATTACTAACTTTTGGGTATCCCAAAATGCATCTCATTAATATTTAAACCATACTACTAATCCTTTTACCAAATTACGGCCGTAAATTAATGTCCGTATTTCACCAAAAAGCTGGTGTCTGTCATCTGAAGCCCTGGTGATTACTGTGCATGCACAATATAATATTGATATATCTCCCAGCCCTAATCCAAAGTGAGGGAGTGCACTTAGCTTAGCAACAATTGTGCCTAACAATGAGTAACTAGTATGAAGCACAAGTTAGCATTCATACAAAAGCTACACAAAACACCATTAGAAACTTGAAACGGGGAAACCTATTCTAGTTGAGTCTAAACTAGTCACCGAAAAAGATCCACATAATACATTTAGATGACAGCTGGAGGCTCTGGTTTGGCTCCTGGCTGCCCTCTGTCTCACAGAACCAGTTTTCCAGTGTTTAGATGAATTGACATGTTAATTTCCAGGTATTGATTTATAACAGTTTAATTTTTTTTTGTGAAGTGGTAATAAGATCCATCAAAAATCAAATACAATAAATACAGTAATCACAGTGATCCTGTTCACAAAGATACCACTCTAATCATCTCATTCTTCCCTTTGCTGTCCCTAAGCATTGCAGTTTGTCATGCAATTTGTACAGGTCCAAATCTTCACCCATACAACATATCTGGAAAGGTCCATAAAATACTTTTAGAGTTACTGTGTTCATAAGTTCAAGTGTCTTCAATAGCTGCCCCTTCATTTTTGGGACAATTTGGAAATTAAAACCAGATGAGGATATTCATTTATATAATGTTTTTGTAAAGCAGGATCCATCAAACACTTTGACTTATTACACTTACAAAATTGCCAAATGCTGTCTGCTTCCACCCTACCCTTTGCTGAAGCAGCACTGCCTCAATTTTGGACCAATACATATGAAAATTTTAACCAGGTCCATTTCGGCACCCATACAATGCCTTTGCCAAGTTTGAAAAAGATCTGTGAAATAGTTTGAGTTATTATCTTAAACAAATGCGTCTGCGCCGGTGGCAGCTGATTGGTGCCAAAACAATATTAATTCCTTGGTATCTTACAAAATTTGCAAATTACAGTACACTGGTAATTGCCATTTACAGTACCAAATAAAATCCATTTCCACACAAATCTAAGTAGATCCTTTTTTAGAACCGATTATTCTTCTTCAGTTATGCCGCATGCTGTTTGACAGTGCAGCAGACCTGTCTATGGATCACGCGTTGTCAAGTTTAGTTCAACGACTAATTACTAAGTTGGGATCCAATGAAAGATAGACAGCTCCGAAATGTCATGCTGGCTGCAATTGCTGTTTCACATCGGTCTGTTACCGTATTTATTCGAGTATAATGCACACTCGTGTATAACGCGCACCCCTAATTTTCGATTAAACATCGGTATAAAATTTTGTTTCGGGAGGACTGGAAA
>JABFDZ020000042.1:3799348-3818972 GCA_019775955.2 Pollimyrus isidori
GCAGCCCGGAAGAGGCGCAGTGCAAACTCACAATTCACGTACGCCCTCAATGGACCAGCCGCCACTGCCACCCCAGCTAAACTATACTGAAAAGACATGAAAGATATAATAGACAGATGTGGAGGAAAATACATGCAACCCATTTTCCTGTTTTATTTCAGTTAATCAATCCACCTTCTAACTAGTTATCCTAGTCAAGATCACGAGAGTCCTGGAGTCTAAAGCACACAGAACAGGAAGCCAGTCAATCGCTAGCCACCCATGTGCGTGCAAATTATGCCATAAAACTGCTGGTAATTTACAGACAGAATTTACAGAAAGCAAGAAGAAACCAGAGTATCCATAGGAAACCCAGGCGACATGGAAAGACGACGCAAAATTCATACTATCAAACCCCCAAGCCCAGGAGGTATGAGGCAACAGTGCGAGTCACTGAGACACCATCACCCTCGATTGTGGTTCAGTTCAGTTCATTACCAAACACCACCAAAGCACCTACCGTGTTCAGTTGATACAGGTCCAAAATCTTACGTTCAACATGTGGGATTCTAAGAGCACACCCCTGAAGTTCCCAGAACTTTGCAATTTTATCCAAGAAGTTAAGCTTGACTCTCGTCTGGGCCTTCCAAAAGAAAAATAAATACATATTGAAGAACTCGCATCCACATGCATTCAAACATGGAGATGATAATGCACTGTCCTGTATATCATCATTATGCAATATATTAATTTGAGCAATCATGTTTAAGAGCACAGCATAAACAAACAAACCAGGAGAAAAAGAGGGTACCTCTAACTCATTGAGCCTTTGAATCCGTGGAGTAAAGTGAAGTCTGTCAACATCACAAGCAAAGGGAGGCTGCCAGCCCTATAAAATTAAAAAAAGAACAGAACTGTCAATCATTTATATTAGCTTTCATATATTCAAACACATTATACTGTTCTTGGTAGATATCCACATGTATAAAAGGAAAATATATTTTGCTTTTCCACTGGCATACAGGAACCAATCCATACCATTTGTACCGCGATGAGCGACTACTTAAAGTGTGGTTCCAGCTCAGTTCAGTTTTCCACTGCAGAAGGATAGGCTCAGTAAAGGCGTTACCGGGTTTGGAGAGCGGCAGTTATGTCAAACTGAAGAGAAGCTAACTTAATGTTCACACAAGTATATATCATGATTTACTATGTGCAATTATTTTGTTTTTATTGTGTGCTAACTTCTACTAGCATGTCTGCGGAAATCGCCAGGTCATGCAAGTACAGAGGTCATGATTACTCAAATCTGATAACTAAAAAGCATCGATTCAAATTTTCCTTCTCGATTATGCAGCAATAAGACACGTAGGACGGTTGAAATAATTAAATTCACATTAAAAATGAACGAAAATGCAGTCGTCTAAGTATTACAGAGCAGAACTTAAACATCACCACTAGGGGTATAGCAATACATCGACTAGTATCGATATATCGATTCAATGGCAAACGATCCGATGCATCGAAGTGACTGCAGAAATATCAATAAATGCATTTTTATTGTCTCGCCTGTTCCTGTATTGTTCTCATGATCCACTCCGACGTACATATGGTCTACATCAGGGGTGCCCAATACGTCGATCGCGATCTACTGGTTGATCGCAATGGTAGTGTGGGGAGATCATATGGCCTAAAAAAAAAATACAGGATGGATGATGCGTTCGACCGCACCAGCTGCTGCAAGCTACCGAGTCACCTAGTTAGTCTCCAATTTATTTCTACTAAACTAAGAAAGGGTATAAAAAGAAATGGGGGAGTTGGATCAAGTGAGAAGCCAAAAATCGACCACTATCATACCGAATGGGAGGAGGACTTTTTCCGACATGTCATATTCGAAGTGCATTTGCCTCATCTGTCAGTCTGCACTTACTATTCCAAAGAAAGCAAATGTGGACCGGCATTTTCAGACTGTTCATAAAAACTACAAAACTTCCCTCCAAAAAGCGAGCTGAGAAAGGTGAAGGAGCTAAAATCCCAGCTCAACACAAAAATACTTTATCCCAAAGGGAAATAACGATAATCATAAATAATATTAAAGAATACTCAATATTTTATATAATATATGTTTTTAGTAAGTAGACCATTTTCACTTGGTCATTTATAAGTATCTCACAAGAGGTTGAATATATATGTAGAATATACATTTCTTTCCTTCAGATACTGTACGCAGAGAACATCGGTATCTACATTTCCACCAATCAGATGATGAGCTTGGTCATGCTTTCCACTCTAAGCCTAGGTCATACTTTACGTTTTCTGCATGCACTTTTCTGCGCTTTCGGTCTGAAGATGGTCAACCACGCAGCAGCTTATGTTCATACTGTGGATGCAGATGGTTGCAATCGGCACATGCATACTGTAATGATATTCCTCCAGACCAGCAGAGGGCAGATAACATGTCCCAGGTCTAAATGAGGCTTACACAAGAGCAGGATGAAGCAAGATTTATTACTGCAAGTTAAGTCTTTTTGGGTTTTTTTTTTTTTAAACAAAAACAATTTTCTTTTGTATTATTACTTAAATGATGTTGGTTTTGTCACAAAGAATTTGGACCATAAATACTAGCCAATCACAATTCTCATTGAAAGTATTATTCAATTCTTGAGAAAATGTTTTTTGAGTAGAAATCAATGATAAGACAGGTGGAATATACAGAGCCTGTAAGAGCTTAGGATCAGAAAATATATATATTTTTTTTTAAAATGTGTTTTAAAATTACAGGTGGTAAAGTGACAATTATTAGTAAACATAAAAACACATACATGAAAGTTTAATGGTGTGTATTGTGCCCTATAGTTTAATGCTTAAAGTAAACTCAATTGGAAATGTCTGTCGTTTAGGTTTAGAATTAAATCAACTAATAATTATATGTTTTGTACTTTAAAAAGAGAGCATAGCTATTATTAGTAACGGAAAACTACTGTGAAGGAACGTAAAACTCAGAAAAAATATTCTCACCCTGAATTCGTTGGGGCTCTGTAGTAATATATCATCGATGTTGAACCAAGAGATAAAAGGTTTCCAAAGCTATTGATATTTATTGTTTTGAGAAGAGG
The DNA here is from genome assembly GCA_019775955.2 of Pollimyrus isidori. Taxonomy (NCBI): domain Eukaryota; kingdom Metazoa; phylum Chordata; class Actinopteri; order Osteoglossiformes; family Mormyridae; genus Pollimyrus; species Pollimyrus isidori. Next base: position 3,802,441 of record JABFDZ020000042.1, read on the forward strand.
AAAGCGAAAGAACAAAGTTGACATATATGCCACCTACTGCATATACCTAGTCAATTATCTTGCACAAGCGTCATCCACATGCAAGGTTTCCACTAAAAATCTGGGCTACATGCGCACCAAGCGCAGCAGTCCACAGCGAAACCCTATGATGGTGATATTTACGTCACGTCCCCTTATCTGCAACTGAAAGCACACATGGAAAACCAGCATGACTGGCCTTTAGTAGCGAGCAGGGCCATGGCAGTGCAGTTACAGCTCAGGTACTCCACAGTGGAAAACTGTCAATTTGCACTATGGGTCGGGCATGGCTCAGTTCCTGGTGGCAGTGGAAAAGCGGCATTATTGTCAGGGAACTGGGGCTGGGCAGAGTATCGGATATTTAGGGTATATCAACATATTTTCAAGCAACATACAGCAGGAGATCGTACTGTTTACACTGAAACTTAGTGGGTGTTAAAATTAGATTTTCAATAGATACCTGCAGTTATTCTTCCTGATTGCAAAGAACATGAGCACTTCAATCATGACGTACAGAATCCAATAATTCACAGATTATAATCAATCTATTCAGTTAGCGTCTCATGGGGAAAGACATTGTTACTTAGTTTGTTTCAGTCTAAAAGCAGGCAAAGTGTTAAAAATACAACTTATAATCGGAAAATGGCGATAAAATGACTATGGCAGTTAAGTGCAATTTCGCGGCTGTCAGGCTTGTGTTTTTAGGGCCATTAGCCAAATGGCTCTTTCTTCGGTGTGTTGGTGGACTGGACATAGAGGAGATAAAGGCTTTTATGTCTTATAGTTGCTTTGTCCATTTTGAGACTTCTGTTTGGAACATAAATGTCTATACTGAACAGTTATCGATGTAATTCGAGAACAGGAAATCCTGTATTTGCATTTTGTTTCAGTTAATAAAAGTGTGAACTGTCATGTGGATTTGGCCTACAACTTTTAACACCCAGGCCAAACCAAAACAATGAAATCTCCATAAAATATAGCAATGCAATTTGTGCACATTGTATCATAAAGGAACAAAACGTTAGGTTACAGTTTTAAGATGTTACGTTTGAAGTTCACAGACATGCTAGTGGAAGGTTGAAATCATCAGGCACAAACTTTTGCAAATGCTATATTGGGGCTAAATAAATAATTGTTATTGAAAAGATTAAATATCCTATAAAATAGGAATGTATTAACAAATGACCTGAACAAATTAAAGCAGGCTATATGTGCAGTATTTCAGCAGCATTTTTGCCCACCAGATATTCCAGACCTGAATATAATAAGATTCAATAAGTTTTTCAGAAATAAAAGGTTTTTATCTCCCTTTTATAATACAAAACCCATGTATTACACAATAAACCTGGCATACTAATAATCCATACAGAAACCTTCAAAATTACACATCTGCTAGCACAGAGCATGAATCGGAACTTAGTTGGGCGGGGTGCAAATAAGACAAGTATTCCCAATATTTAATTTGGGTCCACCCCCAATACATAGAGCTTTATACTTAAATTATGTCCCCACCACAAAACCTCCCCTGTACTGTTGCCTCAGGAATCCAAAATATTTCCAAAGGAAAATTCAAACTCCCAAACCCAGAGATGTGAGACAACAGTGCCAGTCACTGAGCCACCCAATAATAACACTACAATTCAGCCAAAGATGAGTTAGACAAACGGTAGAAGACACTGCAGTCTGAAACTCTAGCAAAGAAAGAAAGTTACTCTGTTCAGCTTAAATAACCCTCCTACTGAATGAAACGCCTTAAAGTATTAATAAACCGGCATATCTGAAAAGTTTGCATATTTCATGACAGTCTCACAAAACCGAATAACAAAATATGAAAGGAAAAAGTACTTAGCTTAAATAAGACAGAAACAGCTACCAGAAGATAAGTCAAAATCTCTAAAAATCCAGCACACACAGCAAATGAAAGAATTATTATGCATGGCAAGGATGGTGCAAAAAATTACATGATCCCTTCCCTAACAACACCCAGTAGCTTCATTACCAATTTATCCCTGTACATTCAAAACTAGTCAGAGCTGCTTTGCATGTTAATAAGCAAGAGTTGTATGTAGACAACCTGAAGGACAACATTTCTCCTTGCATAACATTTCCAACAAAGACATTATTTTTTAAAAGTGTATTTTTAAATATCCATCCGAGCAACTGTTTGATTATATTCCTCTTATGTACTAGTGTAATTGTCCCTCCATGCAGCATTAGTTATGATCCAAGCATTGTAGCCACAAGTGAAAACAGACCCATATGAGGGGTACTGTTGTTTTCCTGGAAAAACTTCTTAAACCGTATGATAAATATTAATCAAAATACCTAAACGTGTGCTAATCAGAAAATATATTATTTTATATAATTATATTAACCGACCCGATAAACACAGCACCCGTCAAACCAGTTTCGTTAAACAAAGCATATTTTATATGAGATGTTGTTTACTTCTGTTTGACCTTTGGTGGCAGCAGAACGATTACTATATTATAATTGAGTAAATATGGGTAATCATTTGGGTTTGGATAATTAAGTATATTCTCCACACTCCAAAAATGCAATACTTCTTGTAAAACTGAAAGACAGCTAAACTGCAATGGCATAATCAACAGTAATTTGCAGTATGCCAAATACTAAACAACGGAGCTTTTATTGATGTATTATCGGTCAATTTATTTACATAAATCCATAGAAGCTGCTGCCCCACTGCTAAAAATAAATAAAATACAATGTATCTGGGCCTTAGTAGTGGGTAAAAAAATTATTAAATCCCCAACTAGAATTAAACTCGGCTGTATTACCATTTATCTAATTATGTTTTCCTCTAAGGACGAACTCAATAAATCGTTTCTTGTAGTTTACAGCCGTTATCATGCGGTTATTAATTGCAAGGGCCTTCATTCACCCATCTACATTTGGGTTGCACTTGGATTCAATGATCATTGTCTTCCATAGGAAGAGCTTTCGAATCTTTTTATTTGCTCAATTAAAGTTAATGGCCAACTGTCGTCTTGCAGGCTTGTTAGCTTTGACCTAACTACCCATTGAGGCTAGTTGTTAGCCATACGACTAACCAGCTTATGCAACCAGACCAGGTTTTATGTGCAAGTCCTCTCCTAAGTCTAAGCCGCCATATTGAAAACTTTTATTTTTAAAGCTTAAAGAAAATGTGCAATGTCCATGATATATCCGGACTAGAGCATTCGGGACCGTACTTCATCCATTGTCCATACTCACCGGCGGCGGCCGGACCTTACAGATGCCCGTTTTTTCAGCAATGGGTCTTATCTTGTTGATAAAGGCAAAAGGGTCGGCAAATTCCTCCCAGCTAGGCTCGAAAACTGGGCACTCTGGAGGCAGAATGAATTCATCGCACCGAGGCTGGGTCATCGCGGTCTCCCAGTTACTAAACGATGCTATAATCAGAATCTTGGTAGTAACCGGTCAAAGTGCCAAGTGTAGTAGAAGCGTGTAACTTCGTACCTATTACTCAAACGATGGCTTCGCTTTACTCAAACAATCAGCACGGGCAAAGGCACGCACGGCGCGAGCCGCAAGCACATCCGCCTCAGAAAGTAGAAACCTTGTCATAATTGTCTTTTTTTTTTAATTAACGTGGCCGAAGATTTGATGTCTGGATTCCTTTGATATTAAAAATTATTGTAAATGTAGATGCCTCGATACTATTCTTATCTGCCTTATTAATACATATGAAGTAAACAATACGCGGTGTATATAAAATTGCTATGGAGGAATTCACTCCAGTTCTTTATTGTATTTTGTTGTAAGATGTTTGTTCTTACACTTAAATTGACCTTATATAATATATTTTGTACTTTCTTACGTTTACGGAATACTAAATGTATACAAGGTTTCACCAAAGAGATGTGACATAGAAAGTCATTCTGGTACGTGTACCCAAGACTTATCATAATGGAGGGTGGTTCGTTTTTTGTTTTTATTTAATTTTGAATATATTATCCTTATATCAAACGTGCTGTATTAATATCCGATCTCTTTGACGTTTTATTCCGTTGCATACATTTCAGATGTACTTGTTATTTCTAAGTTAAAAAAACAAAACATAGATACGGTTCTTCGTTTAGATTCTTCCTATTGCGTCACAAAATTGTGGCTATCAATGGAAGTTAGAAGCTCCATTAAAGATTAAAGACGCTACATTATAGACGCTAAATCCAGATTTAAGTATATTACATTGGAGGAAAGCCTCGGTCATTTTGATGGCCAATGGCTCAAAAGGTTCATACACTGGAATTTTGAATTATTCATTTTGGTTAATTTTAATTCGGCTTTCGCTTAATGTGAAATAATTTACGACAACATAAATGATGTTGAAACCAAAATGTAGATCTTTTGCATTTACATCACCACAAACGTATATATTAAAATGCTGTAATTTCTCTTTGCTTATTCTGGCGGATGGATATACTCCAGGTGACAGGCGGGCACGATAACAACCGGGGCTTTTTCTTTAAATAGTCACCGCTGCGTTTCTGATTGGGTTTCGCTTTTTGGAAGTTAGAGGTGTCCAGCGAGGGAGGCGTTTGTTCTTGGGTGACCATAAGGATGTATGACCGTGAGCAAAACAAAGTTTGTTTCGAATAAGTCTGATCAATTATGTGAATTAGTAACTGACAAGCTATATAAATATTTTCACCAATTAATATGAATGTCAGCCAGCCATCTGATTTTTTCCCTTTGAATTTTTGTCGCTAGAAGGCCTAGCATGTGCGATCGAGTACAATCCTACCATTTGTTCTTGCCATTTGATGAGCATACACAAATAAACACCACGACATTGTCGCGAAGTAGTCCAAGTCATGCTTTCATGATCAAGAATATTTGATTTAACTATACGCAGCACAGTGGTTGTGATGTAACGGCTACTGTACACGTGTATGGATGGCGTGGCAATAAAACCCACATGCATTTTTTGTTTCAGTAATAGCTTGTTTACATTTCCTTCATGTGTAGTGAAACGCCATCTTCTGGGCAGTTATGCTACCGTATATAAACTATTTGGTCCTGACGTCATACTTATCTTGTTTGGCCGCATTTTATTTCAGTGTGCCCATGACAAACACAGAAACTAGGATGTTCCTGCATTTATGTGTACTTCAAGCTATGCATGCCATTAATGCGCATTCACCCATATTTTAATTGCTTTCCCAGTACAGCATCATAGGTTAGCCTGAGTCTTAATCCAGACCACAACAGAACATGCATACACCCACACAATATAGGGAATTTATATTACATTTATGTAGCAGTTACTTTGGTCCAAAGCTACAAAAGAAAAAAAACCTTGGGATTGAAAGCAGGTTCAGTCAGTATCCTTAGATAAATGGAATGACCTTGAAAACCAGCAAACATCACTTTAAGTACTGTAAGTGGCTATATGACAGATTAAAATAAACTGAAATTGATCTAGCTGGTATGGTAGAGTAAGATTTCTGCATTAGGCTTTCAGGTTAAAGGTCCATGTTTGGCACCAGCTGTCTGTAGTTTGCATATCCTCCCCCACATACTAGATTCTTCCCACAAAGCAAAGAACACAATATTTAGACATTAACTTAATTGTATTTGGGTTTGTGTGCTGAGCCAATGTAGACGTCTGCCTTATTGCTTCTCAGATCTAAACACACAGAAGTTTGTACAACCTTTATTCATGAGTAGAAAAAAAAAAAGAAAAGAAATTGCCAACAGGGATCTTGCCTGTTGCGTACAAAGACCAGTGTGACGTTGATGCACCACAGAAGTACCTTCAATGCTTCACTGTGACTGGCAAGAACAGACATTTTCTTTCATGCAAGACATCACTTGACAGAAATACAATTACTATCCTGTTAGTTTGTGCTTCAAGTGCACTAAAGATATTGCTTAGACATTCAGTATTCTTCTTCTTCCTCTCCCTCTGTTGAATCTGCACCCACTTCCTCATAATCCTTCTCTAGAGCTGCCAGATCTTCCCTTGCCTCTGAGAATTCCCCCTCCTCCATGCCCTCTCCCACATACCAGTGGACGAAGGCACGCTTGGCATACATGAGATCAAACTTGTGGTCCAGACGTGCCCAGGCCTCAGCAATGGCAGTGGTGTTGCTGAGCATGCAAACCGCCCTCTGGACCTTGGCCAAGTCCCCACCGGGCACCGCTGTGGGAGGTTGATAGTTGATACCCACCTGTAAGAAAACAGAGTTTAGATCAATTGAAAAGAAGCAGTTTGATCTTGTTCCAGGAGAGTGGAAACAATTTACCTTAAAGCCTGTGGGGCACCAGTCCACAAACTGGATGGAACGCTTGGTCTTGATGTTGGCAATGGCAGCATTGACATCTTTGGGCACCACATCTCCACGATACAACATACAGCAGGCCATGTACTTGCCATGGCGTGGGTCACACTTCACCATCTGATTGGAGGGCTCAAAACAGGCACTTGTGATCTCCGCAACAGACAACTGCTCATGGTAGGCCTTCTCAGTAGAGATAATGGGTGAATAGGTGACCAGCGGGAAATGGATGCGGGGGTAGGGGACAAGATTAGTTTGGAACTCCGTGAGGTCCACGTTTAGGGCACCATCAAAGCGCAGTGAGGCCGTGATGGAAGATACAATTTGGCCAATGAGCCTGTTGAGGTTGGTGTAGGTAGGTCGCTCGATATCAAGATTGCGGCGGCAGATATCATAGATGGCCTCATTGTCCACCATGAAGGCACAATCAGAGTGCTCCAGGGTGGTGTGGGTGGTCAGGATGGAATTGTAGGGCTCAACTACAGCTGTGGACACCTGGGGGGCCGGATAGATGGCAAACTCCAGCTTGGATTTCTTGCCATAATCAACTGACAGACGCTCCATGAGCAGTGAGGTGAACCCAGAACCAGTTCCACCTCCAAAGCTATGGAAGATGAGGAATCCTTGCAGACCTGTGCACTGATCAGTCTGCAAAGAAGAGAACAAATCTTAATAGCAGGACTACTTGAATGTGCCAAAGGATCTCCATTCACAGGTCGCAGTTAATGCTACTTCCTACCAGTTTGCGGACTCGCTCCAGCACCATGTCGATGATCTCCTTTCCCACAGTGTAGTGGCCACGGGCATAATTATTGGCAGCGTCTTCTTTTCCAGAAATGAGCTGCTCGGGGTGGAAGAGCTGGCGATATGTGCCACTCCTGACTTCATCTGAAGATAAGGTTTCAAAGTCACATATTCCACAGATCACTACTCAAATGCAGAACAACTGCTTTGTATCCATGGAGTTCACTTTAAAATAAATGTAAGTTGCGCATTAATTTAAAAGTTGCCTGCAACAGAATGGGGAAGACAAGAAAACCATATTTTTCCATCTTCTTAAAAACCTACACTTCAGAACGTGATCTTCAAAAGAATCACATGCATATACAATTAATATTTAACGTGCAGAAATACTTGTCGGAAGATAACTGCTAAGTATTAGTTTCCATTAGGGCGGTATGGCAAAAAATGTATATCACGCTATTTTTCAAAGTTATATTTTTTTATATTACTTTTTCTTTAAAGTATGGCGCGTTTACATTTTACAGGACACATTTGTTTTGTATTCTTGCATTGTTCTCACTTGCATACATTTTATTATTAGCCATTGTATCCATCTGCCACCTTAATTACATACAGCTAATGTGCTTGTTGGCTAACTGCTTATAGATAAACTGCTAATCTTATGATGTACGTTGGCCAAATTAACATTTTTTTCGATAAGTGTTTAATAGTTGTGTTGCTGGAACGCAAGCTTTACTGACCGAGAAATTTCTCATAAACACCACGATGTCGGTCTTTAAAATGCTTCACCTGGTTTGACGTGCAACTCGACTTCGTTGCCATAACTTTGTAGCGCTGTTTGCATAGAAGCTTAGACATCCTTAGCCTGTTGTTTTGCAAAAAACTTCCAAAACGACACCAAGTTTTTTTTCTCTTCTTTTTTTTACTAAAGCAGCTTGCGAAGTGCCTTCAGCTGCAGCATATGCCATGTTGTGTTAACCAGCACGAATGCAGCTATTGAGAGGAGACAAGGGGCTGCGCGAGTGTGTGCGTGCGTCTGGGATGTAGTGGTGCTGTGTGAAGTGTGGCAAATGAGGCTAAAGCCGCACTGTTGATATCAATAATGGCGAAAATGAGCTTCTAATCAGATACTAATTGATATTAATAATTAGCATCGGAGACTCGATTTGACAACCGCAGTGTCTCATTTAACTCCAGCATCAGCTTTATCTTTCTAATCTTTCACAGCACATTTTCAGCAGTGCAGAAGTAAAAAAGGTCCACCCCCCTTTAAAAAGTTTCCAGCTGCACCACTTTCCGAACGTTTTGTAGGCTGTTTAAACTGGTATCACGGTACAAGAAAAGTTTAGTATTGTCACAATATGAATTTTTCGGTATGAACCGGTATACCACCCAGCACAGGTTACCATGTGTAAAAAGATAGATTCACCCATTTCTAAACACACTCACCAATGACAGATGGCTCCAAATCCACAAACACAGCCCGTGGAACGTGTTTCCCTGAGCCTGTCTCGCTAAAGAAAGTGTTAAAGGAGTCGTCTCCACCACCAATCGTCTTATCACTTGGCATATTTCCATCAGGCTGGATTCCATGTTCCAGGCAATACAGCTCCCAGCATGCATTGCCAATCTGCACTCCTGCCTGGCCCACATGGATGGAGATGCACTCACGCTAAATTAGTATACACAAATGGGGGTGGGGGTACAAGAGTAATGGCTGGTTAATCATAGCTCATTCTGTCTTCACATTGGACTCTGTTGAATAGGTCTCAGACGGCAGTATGTAGCTTGAGGTTTAGGTCACTGGTTCCCAAGGTCAGCAGTGATTCCATTATTGTGTCCTCACCAGAGTGCAACTAATAAATATATCAAGCACGTGGAACACTGCTACCCAAGAACCCAGTGAACAGCATCTCTTATAAATGGTCCCTTCACTCATAATATTTTGTCCAGTTATTTGAGCTAAACATACCATCTTTAAACCCCACCCACTCTGAAGTAATTTGCAGAGTACTCAGTCGCACTGAAAGTAGAAGTGCCGAGTAAAGGCCGACCAAATACCGTATTTCCCGATACCTAACGATAAAAAAAAAAGGATGATCGACTCATATCCCCCTAACAATTTTTTTCCCTAACATGTACGTGTTGTCACAAACGTCCGCACTAGACATGGCGTAATGCAGTTTAAAAATGGCCCAAAACTGTCATAAACAAACGTACAACAAAATACATTAAAGTTTTGATAAATTTGAATCAAAGGCATGTTCCGTCGTGCCCTCTGGTGGACAAACTACGCAGCACTTATAACACGGTTGAGGCATCCATCACGGCCTCTGTGTCTCCTTTGTCATTTATCTGCCATCAAAAACGCCGATACCAGTTAGCGCACATCGGCTGATAACGACTGGACTCCAGTGCTGATGCACTCGCTTGTCGGTTTCGTCAAAGAAAACCGTTAACAAATCCGTATTAGCGTTATTCATCTCAGAATTTCTCAAAGGCGACTTAATGATTATTTCCCCAGAAAGACTACCGCTGATAACTGTCGCTAGCTACCGATCATATAAAATAACTAAAGTAAAGTTTAGTGGCCGGTCCAACCTTGAGTACCCCGATCTGAAAACGTCTTTTTGCGCCCACGCAAGTATGCCTCTTCAGTAGTCGTTGCTACCCTGTCTAAATCTGTAGTAAGCTTACAATGGCAAACTTCACGTTAAGGTTGCCCCCAACAAATTAACTCTGTCGTGATGCCAATTAATAGGCTTAACACATGAAACATTGGTGTACATTTGTGTTGCGTTTGCATCTGCTAATATGACGGATTAAAGACTGAAAAATGATCATCCGTCAACTTTCTTTCAATGTCGTTACCATTTTTCGCTATAGTCAATTTGTGTACGCCGTCAGTCGTACGTCGGGCGCGGTTAACTCTAAACTGAGGTGAAATTAACAAATCCAACCTGTTAAGCGGCTAAGACACAAACTAAGACAGAACCTAGACAGTTTACGATCACTCGATTAGGTCACGGTCGAGGTGCATCTTTCTACAGCCAAATCACAATGTGCACCTACGTCCCTCCGGCCCATAAAATCACATCAAGGGCGCGAATTACAGGAACCTAGTTGGAAATCGCGTACATGCGCACGCGCAATGTCCGCCGGACGCCATTGATGACGAAATTTGCGTCACTCATCCTGCGAGCGGACCGTAATAGCACGCGGAAAAGTGAAATATGAACAGGCCTAAAAACACCGAGAGAAACAGGCGACTGTACCGGTAAAGTCGCTGAGACGTATCCACCCTTCCCCCAGCCGTGAAATAACCCCCACCTACCCACTTCCTCATCACTAGAGGCTATTGTGGCCCAGGACTTACATTCTTCGAATTCCACCAACGGAAAAGTATGGCTTAAGTGTACATAAATCGGAATGTGTTTTTTTTTTAACCATAAGTATTTGCTGGATAAATTCCAAATGGTCCAATTTAAGTGGTAAAGAGCAAGTAGCACAATAAAAATCAAGAAAATGATTTGTCTATTAACATTTTCAAGCAAATTACGCAGACAAAATTAAGAACGCCAAAAAAACTTTAAAAGCAATGCCTGAATTTTGGCTAAGATTACCGGTTACACAACCAGAATACCACTTCATTGTTTTCAATTTTTTTTAGAATGCAAATAAGACTTTTTAAAAACTTACCATTTTGAATGTTCACGTTGGTGAAATGTATGACTTACTTGACAAACAGTTTTAATAAGGTCAGGTTTAAACGACAGTGAACCGCGTTGACTTCAGACATGCAACGAGTCTACGCCAACACAGCAATGAAAAGGCGCAATCGCAAGAAGGTATTTTATATTGCGATCGAAATACTCCGCCTTCCGAACAATACAATTGGTACAGGTCAAGTAAAAAAAAAAACTTTTTCGGCAATTTCTATTGGCGCAGACAACTGAACTCCAATAGCATGATTGGACATGGTGAAGACCTATCTTATTTTATTTTCTGGCTTTGTCGGGGTGTCCGCGCGTACCATCTAAATGCCACATTTTTTAAGCTTTAACATTTTTTCCATTAAGTGGCTGTACATGACGGATTGAGAGAATTATAGCTTTAAGTGTGCGCTGACGATTGCTTATTAATGTATAATTAGTTGAGATGGGCACACACCGAGAGAGAACGAGAGATGGACGGCATACAGAAGTTGCCTTAAGTATTCATAATCCATCCATCCATCATCTTCAAACCTTTTATCCTGGTCAGTGAGGAGCTTGACCCAGGCATCACAGGGCAACAAGATGTGTCCACGTTGGATGGGAAGTAGCATTTACAACGACAGTTTAAATTAATCTTGCATAATGCTATTTTATGTAGTGTATAATATTTGACATATTTAACATGTTATTTATAATACGTGTACTCGTAATATAAATGCTTCAAAAATCATCCATTTAAAAACTTGGAAAACTAGAGGGGCATATGTAGAATATGTGCCATATGTCTCCAGGGTCATAAAATCTCTAATCCAATTTATACCAAATCACAATTTTAAAGCATTTTAGGTAACAGATATGAAAGTAGCAGAAATTTATTCATAGTAAGAATTTTACATTTCAAAAGAACACCTTAGCCTTGCATCTTAAGCGACCACAACATAGACAAAACTTAAAACATAATTTTGCACTTTCAGGAAATCTATGTTTAGTACACAGCAGACCTCAAAACAGCAGCAGGTGAGCAGCAGTGGTGACATTTTGGTTTAGGGACTATGTTCCCCAGGGGTGACATTTTGGTTTAGGGACCATGTTCCCCAGGGGTGACATTGCAATACTCCCATGAAACCACCTTTGCTATAAGGAATTTTGTCAAGTTAAAAACATTTACAGATCACCTTTAAACTACTGCTCCGTAAATGATGTTTGTGGGAAACAAATGCACAGTCTTTCAACATCACAAATATTGACCAAAAATAAGAACGTGGAAAAATAATACACATTCAGCCCTACATGTTTAATGCATATGTTCACTTTTCCTTGATTCCTTGCTAAGAAATTTCCCATATATGCTTTCTCTTTGAATGACTCAGGACAAAATTTGGTACCTTATATTGTGTCATATAGTTCACATATTTACAAAAGTGCAATAGGCTTATCAAAGGAGATGCAAGGTAAGCAACAACGCTGCTTCTACTTTCAGCTCTGATGTAGATGCCTGTTAGATACTATATACTACATGGATATTGTACACTATTATACATTTTCACAGGTCAACTGAGGCCAGTGTTACACCAAACCTCTTTTTTAGTATTTAGTTGAATGCATGCAGAAATGCACAGGATGCAACCATTCTCAGATTTCATGCAATCTCTGGAGGATAATAAACACATACTAATCCATACAGCACTTACAATAACAAGATAATAAACATATAATAAACCAAGTAAACATATCATCCATGTGGCACATGACTTAACGCACCCTATTCAGTGTTTTCTTAGAATGCAGCACCCTGGTCTCAGGTCATAACTGTTGGCAGGTTACCTGTTCCGGGGGGGAGGGGGGGGGGCACAGAGTGGCCAGACCACCATTTCATGTAGGTAATGATAATATAAAAAGTGTGCATAGATTTGTCCACATCAGAACTTTGTTATATAAGGATGGGCAGCTCACTCTCCAACTAGTGATTCAGCACGCCAATACCTACTGTATAACTCCCTAGATATAGCTGATAGTTACAGATGAAACCTGCTTTGCTGCAACTAGAGTGAACCGGATTAAAACTATCTGCCTTTAAGTAGCATCATTATCTTACAAAATGCAAACACAGCATTATTTACTTTCGTCATTTATTTTTAAATCCTACCCCAGCACAATCACATGGGAAAAAAAATCAATACGGATTTGCTCACAGCCCAGAAAGACACAGCTGACGATGTCACATACTTAGATGTATGACGATTGGTAAAAAAAAAATGATCAGTGACATCTAGTCCTACATAACAGCAGTCCTAGGGCTTGGCTGCTAGAGCATGTCTCCACGTGTAAGGCTTGAGCTTCAAGGCTGCAGGCTCTCTCCCTCCATGTCACATTTTACGAGGGCAGTAAAGACACGCAGAGCCGATTCAGAATCAAGGACAGCCACCAAATGAAGGCCAGACGTAGGGGCTGGAGCTGGAGGACCATAACTTAGGGAATGAGACCGAAGCTCAACACACAGCTCTCCTTCCCTTTGTTTTCAAAAGGAATCTCATGACAGCATGACATCAGTGCAGAGGGGAAGCAGGGAGTCCCACGAAGGTGCCGACAGGAGTCGAAGCAGATTAGGGAAGAGAGCACATTGACCTCCAACACAGAACAAACACACTTCATGGCAGGACCTACTGCCATGCGTCATCCAACAATGCTCTGTGTCTGATCACTTGGTTTATCCTTTTCTGCCATGAGGCAGGTGGCGGTCCTGCATCGCTCACTTCTCCCGCAGCACGCACACGCCAGCGTCACATCGCTGGGTTGCCATGGACGTCACCACCTCCCAGCTGTCAATCACGGGGTCATAGCATTCGATGCTGCTGAGCAAGGAGTTGCCATCATACCTAGGGCCCGGGAGAGAGGAGCAGCATGGATGCAGTCTGCCAGTCCTACAGTGTGGCATCAAAAAAATCTCATTCCCTCTTCAACTCTGTCAGATGGGTCTAAACTGGCCTGTGCCACTGATCGGTGTTAAAAAATTCACTCTTAAAAACGAATGGAGCAGCTTAAGTTAGTGATATAAATTAAGATACTACTGTGAATGAGACGACAGGTGCTACGTTACCCAGCAATGGCATAGAGCCGGCCTCGAAGCACGGTGGCTCCTACATAGCAGCGTGGTGTTGTCATGCTTGACACAGTGGTCCAGTAGTCTGTCCGGATGTTGTAGACCTCCACGGAAGCAAGGTGGGCCGTGCCATCGAAGCCTCCCACCACGTAAATGTGGTCATTGAGTAAGGCCACGCCGGCCCCTGATGGCAAGAGGGGTTAAGCACTTAGCCAGGAGTAACCGGCAGGTATTCCCAGACACATGGCCCCCTACACCAAATTTACCTGAGCGTTTAGTGGCCATAGGGGTTACATTTGTCCAGTGTCCCGTGTGAGGGTCATACCTCTCTACCGAGTTCAGTATATTCAGTCCATCATAGCCCCCTGAAATCACAAGAAACCAGATTTAGAATCAATTTCAGGCACTTTGGTGCATTTCAGATGCGCACTAACGATAAAAGCACCCACCACATACCGAGGCAGTAAATGAGTCCACTGGCAACTACCAGCCCTGCCCCTTCCCTGGCCGTCTGCATATCTCCCAGCATGCTCCACTGGTCGATGTTGGGGTCGTATCGCTCCATGCTAGTATGGCGACGGCTGCCGTCAAACCCCCCAGCCACATAAATCATGTCTGTGAATAACAAATATCATGACTGAAAACAGCCGTCAAGCCGAAAGACTTTACTAATTTTCACATTGCTACTAGTCACAGAGATGAATGGGAATGTATTATACACCAAATTTCACTTCACAGTAGCTGTCTTCTGCAAAATGCAGTGATTGCAGTGCGCAAAAGTCCTCTACCTCCCAGGGTAGTCGCCCCTGCCAGGCCACGCCGCACGTTCATAGTGGCCACAGTGTACCACACCCCGTCCTCATCTGCTGTGTAGTCCAGACACTCCACTGAGCTGAGGCGAGAGCGCCCGTCATAGCCGCCGATGACGTACACCCGGTCGTTGAGCGAGACCGTAGCCACGTAGCGGCGCTTCCGGGCAATATTCTGCAGAGACGAATGCTTTCAAGGAGCATGTTTGGAAAGCAGTGATGATGATGGCAGTGTTTCACCATTGCCATGAAGCAGTGGTGAAACAGCACTGGGGGCAAATTCTTGTTTCTGTTATCTTAACAACACTTGGCTCTCCAGTCGAAAAAATGAGGTCAAGGTCATAATATATGCAGATTGTATTCTATGACAGAGCCTGTCAGATTTATAAATGATTTATTTTTTGAAAATAAATTAGTTTATTAGTTTAACTCCACATTCCCAGATGTCAAAATTACATTTCCAGTATTTTGTAGTGTCGTTTAAAGATCTATTTTGGCTTTATTTTCAATTTATACGTTGTCAATTAGACATACTATAATGGTAATATTTCATTTACTTGGTAATGCTGACCAAAGCAGCTGTATCAATTTAATAATTTTCTCAGCTTATATCCTTCTGACACGCAGTTTGTAATGGACTTCTTTTCAATCTTCCTTTAAGTAGGTAGATTTTACCTGTTTTTTTTTTTTGGGAATTTTGGGATATGGTTACCGGCTTGGGAGAGTTAAACTTCACATACTGGCAGAAAGCTCCATTCCTGTGTCTTGGGGTCGTATTTTTCCACAACATCGATAGGTGACTGCTGGCTGCCGAATCCTCCAATCACCAGAAGAACCTCTTTTGCTCCTGAAACCATGGTATTGTGTTCGAGATGTACTCCTTTGCAAAGTGTCCTACACAACTAATTCACTTCTTATTACACTGGGTGTGGGTTGACTTTCTTGTACAATACTACAAGACATTTCCCTAGTACACCACTGGCAAAACAGTACTTCAGCTGCGTCATCGTCTATTTTCTGGGGAAGATAATGCTGCTATGTTAGAATGTACCTAATCGTGCTTGAGTCCGAGGTCCTTGCATTTCACTCCTTAATTCTGGCCTCAAATGAAACTTCTTGGCTTCGTCCACAAGGTCTCGACAAGGAAGGCTGCATCGGATCAGGGGCTAAAAACAAGAATTATTTAAAAAAACAATACAGGTGCAAAGGCTGCAAAGGGCACATATTACTTATAATACGGCTTGCGCCTGCTAAGATCGTGACATGTAGGTAATATTTAACAACCTACTCAGTAGGTGGCTGGAATCAAAATTCGGTACACAGTGGCGCTGTGACTGATTTAAAGCACTCATCTATCAATCACTGTAACGGTTGCGGGTTCTTTCCCAAGAAGAGCTAATACTAATCATACCAAAAGTGCATATCAGTTCTGATCCTGGGTCGGATAGTGCTTAATCATCCGCCTACATTGCAGAAAGGTCCACTGAAGAGATGGTCCAGAAGAGCTCACCTCTGCATCAATGACGTCTGTGATGTAGCGAGGTGTGAGCAAGGGCATGCGCACATGCTCCAGCATGTCAGGCAGGAAGGGCTCCCTCTCCTTCCGCTTGTGCTTCACCCAGTTCAGCACGGCCTCGAAGACGGGCTCCTCGGAGTCCACCTGCATCATCACCCACACACACCAAAAAACACACCCAGTTCAGCACGGCCTCGAAGACGGGCTCCTCGGAGTCCACCTGCATCATCACCCACACACACCAAAAAACACACCCAGTTCAGCACGGCCTCGAAGACGGGCTCCTCGGAGTCCACCTGCATCATCACCCACACACACCAA
>JABFDZ020000042.1:3831002-3843964 GCA_019775955.2 Pollimyrus isidori
GGCGGCCGCCCCCCCCACCCGCCCACCCGGGGCTAAAAAAAAAAAAAAAAAAAAAAAAAAAAAAAAAAAAAAAAAACACAGAATCTCCCAATATTTTTGTGTTACTAATAGCTGGACTGTGTCTGTACAGAGTGCAACTAGATTAATAAAGATTATAAAACTAAGTGACAGACACGTCTGGTAAAGCGGTCTTTAAGCATCATACTATGGGGACAATGTACCCCATTTAACTTTCAGATTATGTATTTTTATATGTATTTATTAATAATTGCACTGCATCCATTCATCACTGGTAACTATAAGCGAATGACTGCTACTTCATGTGAAGTTCTTAGGCAAACAGTCAAAAATTAATTCAAATGTTCCAGTAAAAAAAATTGGAAAACCAAAGGATGTTGCTTGCTTTTGCTGAAAGACATCACAGCTGGAAAACTAAATTTTGAATCCAAAACTAAATTTAGCGCGCCTTCGGAGATATGGTGTAACCCTGAACCCGCTTTCTGGAGCACACTCCACTGTTTGCACTTAAAGGAGGCCATCGATCGGGGACGTGGGAATCAATACTGAAGTGTCACTCTTTTCAATCTGAATGTTTTCATTTCATTTCGAGAATCGATTCTAATGTTAAAATTCAGATTTAACAATTTTTGTATTTCTATATTAATGTAAATATTATTAATAAATATAAAAACATACACTGTCCCCCATGGCTTATTGCTTTGTGAGATCTTGGAAAAGATCTTGCTATTCTTTTTCTTCTTCTTCCATGTCCCATTAGGGGTTCCAAGGAAATTAATAGGAAAATACAGGACAAATCATGTATTTTCGTGGATTAGGACAGGATGGTCTGCACGGCACAATTGTCAGTAGTTCTGATGTGACAATGCCGAACTTCCCAACTTAGACGATAGTTAATAGACTATTACTGCAATCGACAATGCTTGTGAACGCTTTTTTCCATTTAACCTGCGTTGGAAATGTAGGCTTGGTCAAATCACAAGTTCTTCTGTTATCATGCTTGGTGTTTAGCCTGAGCCTACCTCCCCAACAATGCCGATAACTGCTCGTTACTCACTGTCAGACAAACACCAAGTTATCTGTCTAATATCATCAATTGCTAGGATTCATATCACCCAGCCCTCTGTCAGAACCCTTTAAAATATTTTGCCCAAAAAGGACGACACCATCACACACACACACACACACACACACACACACACACACACACACACACACACGCACGCACGCCTGCAGTAGACGATCCTTCCATCCATATACATTTATGCAGAGTAACAAGATGCCTGAGGGAGGGTAGAGACATACTTGGAGAAGGTGCGGGACACTTTCTCAGAGTGGCAGTAGACTGTGTGGAAGAGCCAGGAGAAGCTGAGACAGAGCACAGCACCCAAGAAGAACATCCCAAACACCACCTTCTCCTGCAGGGGGGCCGTGAAGGACATGTTGGGCCTCAGCATGGTCAGAGTGCCCAAACACAGGAACAGGATCAGCCCTGCAACACAGGGACAGCAAGACAAATGCAAACTGTGTACACAGACCTCAGCACACAGACCCACTTACCAGAGGGTACTCTGTCACATAATAAAGATTCAAACAAATATTAATTTAAAGCTCTTAGGGCATTTTAACATAATCACTTTTTATTTTCCACTATACAATTATTGCAATTCCAGATTTAAAACTGAATGTATGAGAGCTGCTAATATCAGTGGGATTAATAATGATTTCTGTAATTGTGGTTAAAGAAATATACATATACAAATACCTATATACAGTGTTATGGTATTTTGTTTCCACAACCCACTGCGATACTCAAAAACCGTATATGCTTGGTGCCTATTTACTTTGCATATACACCTATTCCCCATCAGTTATATGCTTTAAATAATGCCTTGATTACAAAACAGTATTACAAAACACACAACAGTATAGTGTGCTAAATGTTATCTGCTGACCCAGGAGGTGTGTCCAGATGTTTCCTGTCTCTGTGTGGATCCTAAAGATGCTCCCAAAGCAGGCACGGAAGGAGGGCATGGGCGGCCGGTGTCCGTGGAGAAGGTAGTCATTGTCTTTCAGCCACTCGGGCAGCAGGTGGTATGGGATGACCCTCCAGCGGCCCTCCCAAACCTGTCACAGATAAGGGGAGAAGAACCCGGCGTAACTGACCGACCCCTCAGCTGCAGTCAACAAAAAAGCCCAAATTACTGATAGTGACTTGACCTTGTGCACAAACTCCTCCATCTTTTCCATAGCATGGTGGGCCTGCAGAGGCAATGTAATCACCCGTACGCTGTCTTCATCCTCCTCATCCTCTGTGTCTTGAAGGGTCGAGGGGCCGCCTTGTTCTGTGGACCCCTGGTGACATAAATATCCTAATGTGGACACTAGCATAGCAAAGAAGTTTCAGACACATTCAATATTAAACACAAGATCTTCATTGGACACGAGTTCAACTTCAGACAGAGTGACACTCAAAAAGGGTATAAGCCACTAGCTCCGCCCTGCATACCCCAGGCCACCTGCTTTCCATTTTTTTGCATTTTATTCTGTGAAACACACACATTTCATGTAGGGGCATCCTGACAACACCACTGCCTTGGAACACAGACACATTACCTCTTCAAGCAGAGGCCCCATTTCAGTCAACTCCACATCACCACCAAAGGGGCGGCTCTCCTCAGAGACGCTACAGTCCACATCGCTGGCTGGGCAGCTGCGGGTCGACATGGGGGTACCGTCGTCCAGCCCTCCCTACCCGCAACCCCCACCCCAGAGCAACTGCTCTCAAGCACTCACACACACAAACGCTCACTGCTGGGTAAACTCAGACTGCGTTGATCAAACCCTGTGCAATATACCACAGGCAGCTCCAACAGAAATCTTCCTCCAATCTGTTTCTCACTGTAATACATCTGTGGAAAGAGTTTTAAAATTAGAGCTTTGAACGTCCAATAAGTAGTCATAGTTTCAAATAAAACATTAATCCAATTTAGCTTAAGAATGGGGAAAAAAAAACAGTTAGGCAGTATTTGTAGTACAATATCACCATTCACTCCCCACCTAAATGAACAGATTTACATCACTTGTTTCGCAAATGAAACATTAACCCAATTTAACTACCAGCTCACATAGCTACAACAAGCCAAAAGCAACACTTATACATTTTGAAAAAGAAAAACCAAGGATCTTATAGGAATGGGACAGAACTGAGAAAAACATATCTAAAATGTATTCGTATTAAAATATAACCATTACCTCATTACCTACATGAGCATATCTTTGTTTGGCAAAGTTACCACTTGCAAATAGCAAGAAAAAAAATTTTGCATAAAGAAATATCAAAAATATCAAGTTTTATGTAAAAAATCATACAGAATTCTTGTTGTGTGTGAGTGTATACATGTGTCTTGTCCATTTCTGTATACTGTACTTTCAATTATCTGCCAAAACTGTTATGTTTAAGAAAAACCTCTTTTTTATGTATGCATCTATGTATCTAATCCATGAGTCTTATAGTTTCCAAAAACTTGTTTTTTTCTTATCCTCTCCTGGAACATATCCCTACACATGAAGATAACCTGCTTAAAGTAACTCGAATCTTGATTTGTTAAAGAAACTGCTTAAAAGTATTTAATTAAATAAACAACAAGAGACTAATAACATTACCACAATAGATGGACAAAAATGCAAAATATTACATGACCCGTTTTACATGACAATATCATGATAGACAATAAAAACCATAACAAAATCATGTCAAACACCCAAACTGACTAGGGGACGATTTGAGGGGACTAGCGAGATCAGTTGTCATACACCAAAATTGATTTTATTTGAATGTTTGTAAATTATATTTTAAGTGATTAAAGAAACTAATATATTTGTTTGCTATAGCTGCACACCTGCAGAATATAAATGGCAATTATCGCACGTCACGTTAACGTGGCGTAATTGACTGCTCTCTAACTAGCAAATTAGACATGAAACATCAAGTTCGTCTGAAGGTTTAGCTTTTAATACGTTTTTAAAATTAATGTCGTTTTCTTATGTAGATTTACTAAATTGGATTAAGTCCGTATTTTTTTAATAATTTACTCACATAATCCCCGCACTTACTAGTTTAGCTAAGCAGCTAGCTTTGGAGCTGATTAAGTTTTAGCTGCACAAAAAAATCCTGTCGGTACTGTATCCCGGCTCAAACGCCATCAGGTATTAACATGTCATTTAATGTCATCAGACATTCTTGCAACCAAGTAATAAATCTCATATCATCATGATAGCTTTTAAATGTACACCAGTAAAATATCCTTGGTTTCGTGTAAAATAAAAAATGTTTGCATAATTTCGAAACACATAAATCAAGCTAGCTAGCTAATTAGCAGGTTAGCTTAACGTATTCTCCTATGAGTATTAGAATGCCGACATCGACAACTTCCGATATCTGCTACCTTAACAGCTTAGCCAGTGATTTGTTCGATCAAAATCAAACAATGGTATAGCTTACATAACATATATTATAAAATTCTTACCGAAACCGTCTACTAGTCTGTCACTTTTTCCCGTGTGGGGGTTCGTAGGTCGGCGTGTGACGTTGTGTCAGTTTCGTAGGCGGAAGTAGTCGGGCGCGAGGAAGACGGACCCGTGGATTTTGTTAGGACTGCTGTCCCTCTGCGTATACCAAGCTGTTATTAAATTACTTATCTTATTTAATAATTAAACAGGTATAAATATGGGGAGTAATTCAAATTGCCGTCCAGAAGTGAGGCAATAATGATTCTTTACTGATTCACCTTGACAACAATAACCCAGGTGCACCATGAAAATCAGCAGGCAGGAAGGACTCCCAGTAGCGCATATTAGCAGGAGGAGCCAGCAGATACACAGCTGTAGGAAAAAAAGAAATAAACACTTACTGCATTAAAAAGATCTGCAATTTTAAATCTTGGTTTAATCCTCGTTCTGCTGGAGGCTGCATGGTTGGCTGCTTCAAAGCTCAGCATCTGTAAGACAGCAATACACAGGAACAAGATGAAACAGAAGATACTGGGAACGACCAATAAAGGTCAGAAGCAACTTTGTAATGCCGGAGATGACCGCCAATTTATCCAACAGTTTCTCATGAATCGAAGGATGACATTAAGTGACCTTCAGAAGGAATGGGAAACAATAAGTGCAGGTGTGAGGTGCACTGCTAGGACAGTTCATATCAGGCTCCTATAAGCAGGTCCTACGAAGCAAGAAAGAAGCCCTTCATTAATGAGTCATTTCTTTTGGTATTAATAAAGTATCTATCTGTCTGCTGGTCTTTCTAGAAAGAGAAGAACCAAGCTGTAGTTTGCAAAAGAATCATTCACAGACACACACCCTTAAATTCAGTGCTGTGGTCTCTTAATTTTCTTCCAGAACTGTAGGTGCTCCAAGAGAGCCCCCCATGGAGTGAGTGGGCAGAATTGCATGTGAATTGGCCAGATGCAGGGCTGGACTGGGATTAAATGTAGACCCTGGACTTCTGCCCAGATGGGTCCACCACAGATACATGTCAGTCAGTTTATTAAAGTGACGATACCTCATTGTTTTGCTACATCCATAACCAGGAAGCATTCTTCAATATCCTGAAGAATTTTGTGTCTGTTTTGCTTGGGGCTGCGTTAGCACATTCACGTACACAGTGAGGTGATGGATCTGTTTACACTTGCTGTTTACACAACATGCACAGTGATGCCTGAGATTACCCAATTTACCATAATACTATTCATACTTTGGTCACTGGGTGAATAAACCTGGATTTTTTTGAGTAATAATGTATTTTCAACAGTAACAATATATTTCATTTCCACAATCGCTCCACTTTAGTGAGGTGCAGTGCAGCCTTTATGTCTCTTACTTCCTTCTATAGCTACACCTTTTGGACCATATATAGGATTAAGGAAGCCGATAAGAAGAACATTTACATTTTTACTTGTGTTCATTTTGTCTGTGTCTCAAACTTCATTTTTTCTTTGCCTGCGGATATTTTTTTCCGCTGAACGAAATATATAGTAAGGCCATGTATTTTCTTCTTGGTCGATTCATTTCCAATCACTGTCGATGCAGTTCTGTACTGATAATAGCCCCAAGTAATAACTTTACAGGAATACCATCAGAAGGGGGTGCTACTGTACACTGTAATCATGACAAAGTTGTATCATTGCAGTTTAACAGATGCCTGATGTTTACGTAAATGTATTATATAACCACAGCAACTGCGGCCGTGGCACAAGCCATTACTGCACGTAAGTATACTCACATATTGTAATACAAAGCTAGCAGTTTATCTGTATTATATAACCACAGCAACTGCGGCCGTGGCACAAGCCATTACTGCACGTAAGTATACTGACATATTGTAATACAAAGCTAGCAGTTTATCTCTACCAGCAACTTATAAAAAGTGATCATTTATGTTGAAACTTCCTCACTACTGTCCCAGAGGTGCGCGGCACGCCATCGTCCAATCAGAATTGCTTATTTCTTTAACGCGCGTGCTATATTTGCATTCCTCAAAAACACGTTGTTATGAAGGTGGTATAGGCACTAATCTTTTACTGAAACTAGTCGCTTCTAGTGTAAACTAACGTCTACTACGCTGGGTGAACCTCGGTTAATCTGTTAATGATCCCGCCATCTTAAAACATACTTAAGGGAGCCACACAGAGAGAGCACTGCATTATCTGATGAAACTTTGTGTAATTTAGAATATTTGTCTTCCATCACAGGAGAGCTGTCCCACGTTTTGTGCGTATTAGTAGTTAGTTAACTATGTATGTCATTTTACACTCCCTTTAGGGTTTGGATATCGGTTTTGTTGGCGGTTGGAGAGAAACACTATGCCGAGTCACGCGCTGCGCGTGGCGGTGGTGTGTTCCAGCAACCAGAATCGCAGTATGGAGGCGCATAACATCCTCAGGTAAATAATACGTAGATGTGTTTGCAGACCAGGACGCTGCAAATGCAGAATGACCTCTAGTCCAGTAGTTAATCATAAACCGTTTCATAGCTAGTTTCTGCAATAACTAGCAATAACTGAGGCAATTCCTTGTTGAAAACGGGAATGTTTTAAACCTGTCAGCTCGGATTCTACATTGCAAAAACGAGGTAAAATAATTGATAGTTGTGCTATGAGACCGTCCCATTGTAGTAAGCTAGTGTTTGAGCAAGTTATGAGCTAGTATATGCAAATAAAGGCGTAGCGTGCAAATAAACCTTGGATTTCACTGCATCAGAATGTTTACTATTTTGTTACATAACGGTCTTAGTTGTGAGCCAATCTTTGATATAATAAAGATATGGTGGTTGCAATGGTAGCTGAAAATTAAAAGGATTCTCAAATCTGTGGTTCTGGAAGGTATTCCATCAAGGTCGCTAACAAATCTGCGCATAATTGAATCGGCGTGCCTTTAATTAGCGTTGATTCCGGCTTAAAGCCAATGGCATCCCAACAAGCAGCACCTTGTTGCCGATAACTCAAACGAAGCTTGTTAAAGCCCTCGTCGCGCACGAGCACAGGGTATTTAAGCAGCCACGAACAATCGATTGTCGATTTGAGCAGTGATTTCGCAAAAAGAAGGCAAATGAAAGCGGTGTTGTTTTCCACAGCCGACCAAACTCTGGTTATGTACTTATTGAGGATTACAATGATGTAATCACTGCCTAGACAACAGTACCACTGTTAACAAGGCAAGTGAAGTGACATGGCAAAAAAATCACTGGAGGTTAAATGCGTATTTAAGTAACTCAGTTGGTAGAGTCTCACTGGCAACAGAGTTGCTCGTTCGCACCCTGTCCCTCTCTGCCCTTAGGAAAGAAATTAGTTTATACGATTGATGTTAGTTTGTTCAACAACGTCTCATGTTCTAAAATGATCATGACTGGTGAACACGTGTGTATGAAGAGTGTGCTATGAGTCGAAATGGGGGAGACCGACCTTCTTTGCTACAAGCCTAATTGCCACGGAGTACGGTAGTTCAAAAGCCAAAGTTTTTGCGTCATTACCATACTCAGCGAGGAATAATAAAATGTAAACAATTAAAGTTGGAAAAATTATTTTAAATATGTATTGACGGTACGTTCATAACGAATCGTCATTCACATTGCAATAAAGAAAAAAGTGTGCTGTCGCCTGTAATAAAGATCACGGTGGTCTGTTAGCTGCCTTAGTAAATGACGCATCAGTTAACATGCATATAGGTTTGCAGTCTAAATTGGTGCTTTATTTTCACAGCTTTAAGTGTCAAACGAGACAAAAGTTCCTCATTAATTATTCACAATAAATGTAAAAGAGGTTAAATGCCCAGTCGGACAACAGGTGTTGGTAAAGATATGTGGATGAATAAGAATCTGGAGCTGAGAACACTGCATCACACATCTCTATCAGGTGTTTATACAGTACATTTGATACAGTTTAATATTGGGCCGGACTGCTAATAGTTTTAAAATGTCCATTTCTTCATTTTAGTTGCGCAAGCTTTCAACTGATTATGAAACATAGGATGATACATCATGTAATTTTATTTCTATGGGTCCCCTTTTTGATTACCAATGAAAGAATCTTAGTACAAGTAAGACCCTCATCTTTGTTTAATGATAGGTCATTCAATCACAGACGCATCACATTTTAATGCAGATATGTTAGATTTGAAATCACTTGAACATGCTTGAGTTATGTGGTTGTCTGTATCACAGTTTCTATTGACTTTGCAGAAACATGTTCATTGTATTTAAATATTGTGAAATTCCTTTGGGCTCGACCATAGTCTTGTTGACCATTTGGATTAGTAGGAACCTGGGACAGGAATAATGCTGACAATCTTTCTTTCTCTCCCTCCCTAATTTCCTGTGCAGTAAGAGGGGTTTTGATGTGCAGTCATTTGGCACTGGGACCCATGTGAAGCTTCCTGGTCCAGCACCGGACAAGCCCAATGTGTATGACTTCAAAGTCACCTATGAGCAGATGTACAACGATTTGGTCCGCATGGACAAGGAACTGTATCTCCCACCTGGCCCTTCTCACAGGTCTCAAACACTCATACAGCATAAGAATACTTCCTTACTTTGTAGCATGTTATTTCCTCGATGACAAAGAGACCTAGGGGATTTTTGTGTCAAGTGAGGTGGTACACAAAATCCACAGTTCGGTGCAAAAATCAGTTTTGGGAAAATGGTTTGGTGAAATTTGGGGTGAACAGGGGGAACTTTTGTCATTTCTTTAAACTACAAATGCAATTAGAAATACTTGTAAGCCAAAGACAATGCCTCTGTCAACATGTATGGTATTCTATAAATATGTAAGTAAATGCTCTCTTAATCCTGTGCTTTCTACAACTGAGTACGGCAGGATATCTATAGCCATGAACACCCCTATGGCTGCATTTATTTTTTAGCCTGGTCTGAATTTCCTGGCCAAAGTTCCTTAAATGCCATGGGGAGACTAATTTACAGAGGTGGTTTCTGCCTTGACACACATGGATAGTTTCTCATATCATTAGCACATTGAATATGGTTCCAGTAATGTATCCGATCTGGTCATAAGTGACCTGAGAGAGGCCAGTCTTACCAGTATTGTGTATTTTATTGGGTAACCAAAATGTTCCCAATTATGGCCAGTTGTCAGTTATGACTGGCTGTAACCAGCATTAGCTATAACCAACTCAAAGCCACAATTAGTGCAATGCCTTCCATGATGAACATGTGTTTGTGAATTTATGTCCTGTCTTTGTCAGTTTTTCATTTCATTGCCAGTAGAGAATCGAACGCAATGTACCTTTACCGGTAATACAAATACACATTAATTTGCATTATTTAAAGATGCATGCGGTGTGGTGCAAAATGCATAATTAAGCTTGCTTACTGACCCCGTGCCATCAGATTATGTCAGATAGTGGTGGACACTGGGTGAGATCAGAACAAATGAAATAGGTTGCCTTGGAGACCTAACCCAAAGCGTTGATCACTTTTTGTATGATGTATTGCTAAAACCAAACAGGTTCTGTCTATTTGATGTGTACTGCCAGGGGACAGAGAATTTATGCCATCTACTGTTGTACAGTATGTGTATAATGACATATAAATTCTACTCTACAAATATAAGATGACCCCAATTTTCTAGATGTAATTTTTTTTTGGAAAAAATACAGCGGCTTATTTTCGGGCTAATATGTCATATGTTTCAATATACAGCCGTGGAAAAAATTAAGAGACCGCAGCTCTTTTTTTGTTTCATTCATTTCTTCTCTGTTTCTCATTAATGAAGGGCTTCCTCCTTGCTTTATGGGGCCTTAGTTCTACTTCTAGAAGCCTGATACAAACTATCCTAGCAGTGCATTTCACACCTGCACTAAATGTTTCCGATTCCTTTTGCAGGTTTTGATGGCATCCTGCAATTTGTGAGACTGTTGAATATTTTACCGGCCATCTCTGGCAGATGTTACTTCCGCCCTTTACTTGGCTGGTTTCTGGTCATTCCCAATGTCTCATGCTTCACCAGGTTGTTGTGTACTGCTGTCTTATAAATTTTGAACCTGGAAGCAACCTGCTGTTCAGTGTAGCCTCTGCCAGCAGGACCAGGATAAAATTTGGATTTAAAATGGCAGATTTGTTTAAAAATATAGAGTGGTCTCTTAATTTTTTCCATGGCTATATGGAAGTGGATGAGTGTTTTGGGGTTATCATGTCTGCACTGAGTAGCTAAAACTAAAATTTGAGGTCTAGGCAAAGATCATGGTCAGCCCTTTTTATCTGTAGCAGACGCTGCAAAAATTGTGAAAAATACATTGGTCTCATCTAATCAGTACAAAACGTTTAAGCAGCACAGTGAAGATGTGTAGTGATGATAGATACCTTCTATAACAGTCCAAGTAGCAACCACACGCTTTGTGGTCCGTTTTGGCAGTCGGAGTGAGCGTGTTTGCCTGCCTTTAATTCTGCTGGCTTGCTGATCAATGAAATTTCAAAAGAATAATTTTGCTGTCGTTATTTTGTGATGTCCTGCACCTCATTCATGCATTCATTTGATTCTGTTCATTTTTGTCTATTATTTAACCGCTAATTCGTGAAGCTAACTTTTTCAGACCAGTTAGCTTCAGCTGGTTCTACTATTAGTAAATCCAGTAACATTTTTTTGCAGATAAAGTGAATAAAGTATAAGTTGAAACATCTGTAAACCCTAAAATTATGCATATTTGTTCCTGTCTGTCGTGAGTGTGCCTACAATAGTATTTGGCACGCTACTGGCTGACTACACGTAGACACAAGATGTGATTGGTCAGTAGCTTTGTAGATTTATGGTAGCCTGGGCTAAATGTAAGTGAAGGTACTGAGGTAAGCAGAAAACGGGCATGTATCACAAAGCTGGATTTCGTGCTCATGCAGGCAGATGGGATCAGATTGGATTTAAGATACCCTAGTTTAAATGGACTTTATTTTCGTTCTCTTATATTTTACCCAGACAGCTTTAAATCCAGCAAGTTATCCAGATAAGCAAGAAGTCCTGCCTCATGATACAAGCTCGTGGAGAGAGATTTATTGCTGTACAGTGTGCACAAAATGCATCACCTTTTTATTCATTATGGAAGGTGGCTTTGGAAATGGTAGAAGTGATCCTCAGATATTTATGATCAGACTAACTTATTGATGAATTATGAATAGCATGTGGTTAATGTCATGACAGTAGTGTTAAAATCTGAGTCCTTTGGCTATTAGCTGGTAAGTTTTATTTAATAACACACACATAATGCACATTGCGCTATGGCCAAAATCTCATCCTGATAACGATATATATCACAATATAGCATATTTTCAGTAATTTCAACGACTAATTGGTTTATATAAAATGCCCACATGGAAAAAGAACCCAATTTATTACATTTTGAATTATTTACTCCTAAACATACCCATATTTAGTTTTTTTCCCTTTTATTTATAAAGTTTGCGAATATTTTAAATTAAGAATGTAACATAAGATATTTATGTAGGAAATATAAAATGTTAAATACAAAACCATGAATTGTAACATGTGCGGTAAAGAACACGTAGTATTGAAATATGTTGCGCAGTGTATACATGCACAGAAACCTATTGCTCATGCGGCCTATTGCTCAGTGACAGTTGAGGCTTTCATGCAAATTACCTCCTTGCTTCTCTGTCATGTATAAGTGTGACTTGCAGCACAATAAAATCAACAGTATATTTAATATCAAATAGACATGTTTCTATCGTCACACGATACATATCATGTCGTGCAGCTGTAAGTAAGTAAGTGAACGTTATTGTATTCATTTACACATAAATATCAGTGCTTAGACTATTGTGGAACTGTATGGTTGAGAGCATGTCTTTTACGTAGGTCATTAATCATTGTAGCTGGTTAATTATATACACCTAATTACAGTTAACACAATGGAATATGATATTTCTGAAGTTTTTATTCTAAACTAGCATTTCATGTTTTATGTGTTCAAATTGGTAAATGCAACCCTATCATGCCTAAACATTTGTATTTAGCCAAATATAAGTACAGTAGTTTCAGTGTCAGATTATTCATTTGCATCAGGGACTATATGTTCAAGTGCTTTTAATTTAATACTTTAAGTTACTTACAAGCAAGTCATTACTTTTACTTAAATAGAAAGGACAGTACTTTTGCTATAATACATTTTTGCCTGTTTATTTCTATTTAAGTAAGTTATTTGAGTATTTCCTTCACCACTGGGAAACCCACATTTAACTGCTTCTTCATGTTTGTAAGTGTTTTGTTTTCTATCAGTACTGCATAACTGATTCTCACTCTTGTTTTAATATTTATAGGTATAGCCTATGCCTGAATGATAGTTGGCATCTTTTAACAAAAAAATCTACATTTTGTGTTTTCTGCATGGTGGTACAGTCATGCACTAGAGAAAAAAATTATA
>JABFDZ020000042.1:3844064-3858039 GCA_019775955.2 Pollimyrus isidori
TTTTTAATTGCATTACGGACAATAAAGAACTTTATCACAATATTCTAATTTTCTGTGACAGTCCTGTATATATATATGCCCTGCGATGGGCTGGCCCCCCATATCCAGGGTTGTTCCCTGCCTCGTGCCCGTTGCTTCCGGGGATGGACTCCGGACCCCCTGCGACCCAGTAAGGTGAAGCGGTTTGGAAAATGGATGGATGGATATATATATATATATATATATATATATATTGCTGTTATTCAAAATGGTGTTTATTCTCCCATCAAGAACGTAACTAAAAATAAATAAATAATGCTACCTTTGATTTAATGATCCCTCAACCATTTTCCTCAATTACCCATCACAGTTGCCATTTTAAGATAAATGTTTATCAAACTTTATTACATGTACCTCACAATAGACAATTAACAGAGCTGGAAAGTTCAGCTCCAGAAAGTACAAATCCAGGCCAAGTTTGTCTCTTAAAGCACAAACAAACCACTTAATACTTGTCTTTGCTCATTTAAATTTTTATCTTGCAAAACTAACATTGTCAGGATTCTTGCAAGATCACACAACAGAATGTTTGTTGATGCACCTTTGGAAATTGTAACATGACAGTAGACCTGCATCATCAAGCCACTTCAGACCAATCTATCCAAAACGTGTGACGTCCTGTTTGCAGAACTGTCACTTTAGCTGGCAGTCACTCATCTAATGTGTCCTTTGAGCATGTGACACACAGTTTGAAATTACATAAATACTTTACCAGAGAAATATACACCTGTGTATGTGTGTGTATTTTTCCAGTCCCCTCAAGGGGAAACCCAATTTCATAAAAATCTGCGGATGCAACTAAAAAAAAATGCCAAAAATCTTGTTTGTTTGGTTACTGGTTAAGATTAGGGGGTTCAGTTGCGGTTGTCATAATTAGGATTAGGATTATGTTTATAGAAATGAATGGACAGTCCTTACAAAGATACAAATGCACACATGTACAGTATGTGTGGTTTTGTATATACTACTCTTGTGGGGACCCAATGTAGAGTGCTCACAAAGATATGAATACATGGACTGCCATGTGCATATATGTGTCTGTGTGTGGCTGTCACTGACTCACAGCTCTGCATGAAGTGTGTGTGTGTGTGTGTGTAGGTGGATGGTTGCTGGCGCTGCAGAGGGAACAGTATAGAAGCATTCCAGTAACTGTCTTCCCATTTTCCCCCATGCTTACTCTGCCTCTCACACTGTTCTCTTCCAAGAAAAGCCCACACAGCTTCTCCTTTGCCCTTCAGGTTACCCTCCTATTTCAGACTTGGACATAATGTAGTGGGAGTTGGCAGAATATGTGGGGACTGGATTAAGCAAGAATGATTTGAGCATGAAAGATAATGAACGAAACCTTGATTGGCCTGAGTGGGAAATGCAATTTTCTGAAATTTAAATTAAAATATACTTAGAAGTGTATAAATGTTTTTCTTGCTCACTTACTGCACCCATCTCTTATGTGTAGCACAGTGGTGACATAATTCGAACGCCGAACAGTGCAATGAGAGATGCTGCATTTTTCTACCCTTGGCTGCTAATCTCGTTTAGGACAACTGGAGAACTGTGTTAATTTTACAGTCTCATTAATCAGACCCAGAAGGTGCACCCTCGGAAGGCCATATGCATCTGTTATTGCATACAGTTGGCTTGCTATCTAGGTTTTCTTTGGATGGAAAAAGGAGCATGTAAGACTCGTCTTAAACAGTATTATTTAGTTTTGTCTTTTATGAATATGGGTCCCAGCAGGAGTCATTAATTTATCATTTGAAATAACGTTTTCTTGAAATAAATGCTACATATTAGTCAGTGCTCACTGCTTTGGGAACTGGTACAGTGAGCCTACACCTCCCGGGAGTTTGATTGCCAGCCGTGCTTTGTGTGTCAGATTTGCACATTTTCCCTGCGTTTGCGTGGGAGTCCTCTTGGTGTTCTGGCATGCTTCCACAGTGCAAGCACATGCAGTTTGGTGACTCTGTGTTCATGAATTTCCCTTAGCATTTGCGAGCCCTGAGCAGCACTCCTCCAGGTCCTGCCCTTTATATCCTGGGATAGATTACAGGTTCTTTGTGACCCTCTGATGGATAGCCAGCTATGGACGATGGATCGCTGGGTAGGCTTTTTGCTGTTTAAGGGCCCTGACATGTGGTTTTCCTTGACCTACTATGATCCAGATACACGCAAAATGGGATTCTGCACATGTTAGAACGTAACAAGCGCATCAAGAAGCGACCTGAGCGCTTTCAGGACTGCAAAGAAAAGTTTGACTTAGTCGTCACGTGTGAGGAGCGGGTCTACGATCAGGTGTTGGAAGGTCAGTCTGTCAGTGAACCCGTTTGCAAACTGTACTGGTATTACAATTTTGCACCCAGTTTAAAATTCCCAGCTTGGTCTATCATGTAAATTTACGGTTGTCGGTTCGCTTTCTATGTACCCTTCCATTTCAGACTTGAACTCCCGGGAACAGGAAACCTTCCAGCCAGTGCATGTCATTAACGTGGACGTCCAGGACAACCATGAGGAAGCCACACTGGGCGCCTTCGTCATCTGCGAGCTGTGTCAGTGTGTGAGTGACTCTGAGTTTACCTGCGTTTTAACATTTGAGAGTCAAACAAATCACTGGGTCTCAGGATTCAATTTGAACCTGGAAGCGTCAGTCTGTGTCTGGATAAACTACTTGAGTTTAGTCAAAGTGCCTGCTTGGTAATGTGTACTTATAGTGTCATTAAAAAGTCAGTAGAGCCCTTTAAAAAAATATCATAATACGACAAATTTTAGATCTTGATTTCAACAATACTGTTAGAAAATTATGGTAAAGTTGACGAAGTTACACTTCAGTAGTTACACACACACACACACACACACACAGTGGTACCTCGGTTCTCAAACTCAATTCACTAGAACTCGAATTTCGTGAAAGTCGAACAAACCAGTTTGACCTAGAACTCGATCTGAATATCAGAAGTCAAACCGTAAACGCTGACCTAATATAAATTGTATGCGCCAGGAAATGAGTCATACTACAGGGCAATTCTTACTTGAATGCCTTCTTCACAGACTGGACGATTAACCAGATAAAGCAGTGCAACATTACAGTAACTAACAATAAATAAACCACTAATGTACGTGTACTATTAGAGCATTTGTGTAATTTCTTGAAACTTTACCTGTGTCAGGGACCGAGATGGAAGGCACGTGGAACACAGGCAAATTAGAAAAAAAAATCCTCATTTTAATTCACAAAAAAAAAAAATAACAAAAGAGTAAGCTTGGGCCCACAAAAAGTCAATTAATCAAAACCCACAGCTAGCCATATAACTTAATCACACAAACTGACCATCTCCTAGACAAGACACCATGAGGGCTATATATACACTGGTTGGCCAAACCACAAATCACAAAAGGGGAAAACCAATAACAAATACCACATTTCAATCAAAACAAACAAAATCAAATTAATTTAAGTTAACCCAAAACATATGTACCGGTACTTAAAATACAAATACTCCACCCCCACAGCAAGCAACCAGTTGGAGTTTTGCAATTTCCTGCCTTTAGCCCAGCTTCCATGTTGGCCACCTCTTTTGCCGGGAGCAGCCCGGAATTCACCCCTGCACTTAACACGGTAAATAAAAGAAAACAAATAAACTCAGTAAATTCTCACCTTATTCAGTTAGCCAAATGTGCGCACCTCATCTTGCAAACTGGTTAAATGACACAAAATAAATATGTAAACAAAATGTTAAATTTGTAATATATTACTGAGTAAACTAAAACTCAAATATAAAGCAAATAACCATAAATGATACTTCCCTTTAAGTTAACTGTGTGGCTGTGGGGGCAGCCGTCACAACCTGGTAAATTAACTGAAAACCAGTTCTCACTGCTTTAAGAGATATTAGAGAGAAATAGCAGATTACACATCGGAACTGCCTGGGATACAAACGTCATGTGTGTAACTAAACTCTTCAGGCAATAAGGGCAAAGGTGTATTGTCACGAAGGCGGTTCCAGTTTGTGCAGCCAGGTTCTAACCGTAATGCATTTTGTCAGGATCTGTATGCGTTGCTTTAAGCCAGCGCTGCAAGCAAGTCGAATGCACCCAATGACTGGACTGGGGAAACAAACTGAAATGCAGACTTAATACAGAGGACTAATGACAACAACCAGAAACAGCTGATCACATGGGGATCCCACACAAGGTTAATGAGGGGGCGTGGCACATGGAAGGAGCGGACGATCGGGGCAGGACAGGGATAATGTTGTAATAAGATCTTTATCGTTTTGGAAGCCTTTAAGAAAAAATTGCTCTTCTTGTTTCATCGTGTTCACTTTATGTTTAAATGCCAAAAGAAATGAAAAATAGAACATATTTAGGTGTAACTTTGGGGGGCCAGAAACCAATTAATTGGTTTTTGATTGTTTCTTGGAACTCGAACTTTTTAGGATTTGATCCGGAGTCCGGAACAGATTAAGTTCAATATATATATGACCAGCGTGTCATAATAACACCTACAATGAGTCCAGCATCATACCAATGCTTGAGGAGAATATGACGGTCTTGGTCATCACATGATGATGACTCCAAATGTACAAGCAAATCTGCAAAAGAGTGACTCAAATCAAAGGAGTGGGGGTTACGGAATGAGCGAGGCGAAATCTGGGCTTTAATCCAGTTGAAGTGGGTGGGGCTAGAGGAGGCCTGTTCGTGCAGGATGACCCCCAACATCACACAGTTAGTGGAATCATGCTTAGAGCTATGGACTTGGGCTTGGACTTGCAGTATTAAGGTGGCCATATAATTTTCCAGGACTATATTCTATGTTACTCTAATTTAGAACATAAGAAATTTACATTTGAGAGGAGGCTGTTCTGCCCATCAAGCTCGTTTGGGGAGAAATTAACTAATAGGTCAGAGTTGTTAAAACCTTATCTAGCTCTGATTTAAAGGAGCCCAGGGTTTTAGCTTCCAGTACACTACATGACGTAATTGCACTTATACTGCATTTTCTTCAGATTTAATATACTTACGCAACACTTCTGAGTGAATCAGAGAACAGTGTCCTGTTTTCATAAAATAGGGTGGATCAAGCTCCCACACTGCGCTGTGTTTGTGTGCTAAAAATGTCTGCCTCACAAAACATTTTCCATATTCTTGATATATCCTCTACAAAAATTAGCTGTAACATAAAGGATACTGGCCTCCTTATCTTTACTGAAGAGGGCATCATATTGAGATACACAAAAACTGTCACATGCACACACCCACCTGCCTCCAAACAAGCTCACAGCACCTCAGTGCATGTGATCAAGGTGTATAACTCATTACTTCAAGTAAATTTCCCAATGTGTAAAATGGTGAATTTGAAAATACCACTGGGTTAACCCAGTGGTTCTCACTCCTGCTCCTGAAGGACCCCCTGCCAAAATGATTTCATTCCAACCCACACTACATTCAACCTGCCACATTCATTACTTGCTTTTAAACCATAAGATTTGCAAAGTAATATTACAGTGCCGGCTGTGTTTGTGAC
Source organism: Pollimyrus isidori (assembly GCA_019775955.2). Lineage (NCBI taxonomy): Eukaryota > Metazoa > Chordata > Actinopteri > Osteoglossiformes > Mormyridae > Pollimyrus > Pollimyrus isidori. The sequence goes on from JABFDZ020000042.1 coordinate 3,849,625, forward strand.
CATTTCTGACAGATCCAGAATACCGATGACATGGAGAATGAGGTGGATGATTTGCTGCGGGAGTTTGAGGAAAAGAGCAATCGATCCTTTCTGCACACCGTCTGTTTCTACTGACCATTGAACTCAAGTAGTGATGCTGTGTCATCCAGCTGAGATTTGTACAAGACGCACATCATCCATTTGCTATCACTCGCCTACTAATGCAGACACCCATTTATATGGACTGTATGACACTGAGGCACTAGCACTGAGTGCTTTCATTAACCCTTATGCTGAAGCAGTAACACATTGCAGCCAGTGACTCTGCTGTTCCGTAGCATGAGCACAAAGCCACTGCTAACTGCACTGCGATATTAGTATCTCCTTCTGTTGCACCTGCAGTGCCACTGTGTTTGCGCTCACCTGCTTTAAGTCACGCAAATTCGTGGAGCAGCCGTTTGAGGGGTGGGGGAGTAGCACCTTGTTGCCTTAAACTAATTCTGGACACATTCGCTTCGCTAGGTTTTCCCACCCTGGCAAATATGCCCAGATGATGGCATGATGCCCTACTGTGTCCACTTTGCCAGCAAGGAGTGCACTTCCCAGTGTGTCAACCAAGCCAGTGGGGTACATCTTATCTGGCCGGCTCATCTTTTTTCTCACCTCCTGTTGAGTCAAACGCTCATGAAAAAACATGCTATAGCTCTAGAAAAAGTGACAGAGTAATGTGAGAGGTCCTCTTCTGTGCTGCGGGTTTGTTCATGTCTTCGATCAAGGGAAATGATGACAGACACATAAATCAAACATTATCTATTCATTCGCTTTAAAAAAACAAACTATTTTATTGCTTTTATCAGACCGACAAGTGTGTCTTTATATGTGCAGGTGTATTCAGATGAGTGCTTGATTCCTTTTTTGTGTTTGAGTATTAATTAATAAGAATGCAGATCAACAATGAACCATAAAAACCTCAGGGTTAAAACCTCATTAATTCCAGTTATTTATAAATTGATGTTTACATCGGTTTACGCATCGAGCAAAATCTTCAAGTTTCGAGTGCCTGTATGTGAGACAGCAAACACTTGAGGTGTAGTTTAATGTTAAAAAGGGTTAAAGTCTTTGCATTATTCTATGTCATGCATTGCTCGCCACTGAATCCACAGTCACAATGCATCTATTGAGATTTTGTCAAAATCACATGCTGACCAGTTAGTGAGTTTTCATGCACAATGTCTGGGCTGTTTAACTGATTCGTCTGAGCAGCCAATATCATATGCTGCTGGTACGATCCTTATGTCTGCCACGTCCCCTCACTGCTTTCAAAGTACCTTGCTTCCAGTAATGCTTTCTTTTAACTTTTTTCCAGTGACTGAGTTGTTTCCCTTTGTTTGGATTGCATTATCATTAATTTGGCTTATTGTAAGGCTAAATAGATCACATCCATCAGTCTTTTAATCAGTTATCCTGGTCAGAGAAGTGAGAGAGCCTGGAGTCTATTCCAGGCAGCACACGAATAAGGCTGGGGTGCAGCCTGGATGGGATGGCAGCACACTGCAGGACACAAACACATATGTGCCAAATCATGCATTGTGGGCAGTTCAGAAATGCCAGTCAGCTGAATTGCCAGGGGAAGCTGGTGTACTCACAGGTGTAAATACAGCGAGAACATGCAAAGTCCAGATGCACAGAGAAGAGGTGGGATTTGAACCCATAGCGGTCAAAATGTGAGGCAACGGTTCTATCCACAAACATTTGATTAATTTTTAGAGTGCAATGTTGTCATGGGTAAAAGATGAAAGAAAGGCTGTCCAGTATTATGATGATGTCTGGATGCACCTGTCCGATGACTCACTTAATAGCTATATGTAAAATTTCCTTTATATTAATGTAAACCTAGATAAAATCAATTATATATGTGCTATATAAATACTGTAGCATAAATGCACTGTTGGATAAATGAAGTTAATGTGATCTGACTAATGTTTTTTTTTATTCTCCAGAGCAAGCCATCTGTTGGTTAAGCCATGGAAAGATGTCAGGGCAAACAATTGTTGTTGGCTCACATCCTAGGAAGTTTTGTTAATGCGTCTGTAAACTGTGGAATTATTTTGCCTAATGAACACGACAGACTTCTGTTTTTTCCCCACAATATTTTAACATTTGTAAGATATTGATTTCATGCCTAACTATGTTGCAGTTACCAACATCCCCTGAAACATCCACTAAAAATGTCATCGTCTCTGTGCAGCTGCCTTCTGATTGGCTCATCCTCCAGCCACACCAAGATCACAGTGCTGTCCCTCTAAGATGCCGCTAACAGCAGTAAAGTGCATTTCAATAGGAACCACCGCCACTGGGAGAAAACCCTATTTCGAATTATAACATGGTATCTCATACGGAGCTTCCATTTAAATTACCTAATGAAAATACAGCAAAGTTTAAGCATGCGAAAGTCTGAACGGATTTCAGTAATAAAGTTTAAGCATGCCTCTTCATTTAAATCACGTTATATAGGCCTATGGTTCTCAGTTGTTTGTTCTAGTTTTGTTCTTTCAGTAAGAATCCATAATGGAGCTCAGGAAAACGGATAATCCAGGTTTCACAATTTACAATTTAATTATATCCCACCCTTCCAATACCTTCTTCAAAAGCCATATAGGTCAAACATAAATATAGCCAGCCTATCAGTCCCTTGTGTAACATCCTCTTCCTTACCTTACGAATCACCAGGACATGAGCCCGTAGCCGCATTTTCCATTCAATCTAGCTGCCTGAAACTAAATGTCAATATGGGCGACCTGGTTCTCAGTGTTTCTGTACAATCTGAGCGCTCCCCGTGGTTAATTGCCTTTCCTCGGCGATGATAGTTTGGGAGCGGTACACAAAGCAAGCCCTGCCCTACGGAATGGCGCAGAATACAAATTTGACCTGCAATGTCATGCACTAAAGAGGGAGAGATCGTGCGTGAGGGGGGTAATTTGCCGTTTGTTTTGTGCATTACTTTACACCTCAACATTTCGGGGGGAAAACTGGGGCATCCTACCGTAAGTTATATCGACCTTTGATATCTCTCAGACACACGGAGAATCGTACGTAGGAACTGGCCACGATGAAGCGAGCTAAAAGATTGGATACGGACATCTCTTTCCCCGGGCGATGATGCAAAAGCCGCCGCAGCATCTCCACTGGATTAAGGGGAGGATCCAATTCCAACGAGCCTTCTATCGGACACAGACCCGTTACTGAAATTACAGCATTAATGACAGCTATCAAATGGACAGTAGGATTAGTGTTAACCGAGTGAGAAACCCACTTAATGAAAGCCGCCGATCAACCGATGATTCAGGGAATTCATTAAGAAAGCAACTGGACAACATTTGAAGGAACAAATACATATCAGGGTAGAGTAGTGGTACCCTTCACTGGGTTTTACCTCCTCCTTCGACCTTGCTCAGATTTGTGAATGGTCACGAAACGGAAAAGAATGCATTTTTTAAAGAAAAATCTTTAAAGAAACATTAATCCAGACTAGCGTCTCAACCTGCATTCTCTTACCCGGGAAACCATTTCAACTTCATCGTAGGATACAATCGCCGCATAGCGAAACCAGGAGAGAGACTTTTGCCTGAGCCGCGGAAATCAGGGCACCTTATGCCGCGAAACATTGCGGTCCTTGCCGGCGAGCCTGGAGGTACCGAGGTATCAGCTGCGGTAAACCTCTATGGAGAGTCGCTGCTTGGGCAGGGTGTTTGATTTGACCGAAACCTTGGACTGAACGTGGGAACGGAGGGAGGAAAAATCAGTTTGGGAAGTTTTAATGCATATGATCACCTCCGCGATGATCTTTATGATTCTGGGGGCTGCAATGGTGATGGTAAGAAGAATTTCTACACTCCCATGCCTCACGCCTTTTATGATGTTTTCAAAAGAAGGTGTTAATGTAATTTTTGCCTGGTTGAAATTCTGAAAATACATAAGTGCACATTTTTGGCACAGAAAACTACACGAAGATAAGGATTCTGAGAATGCATGCAGGCTAATTGAAGTGTATTTGCAGTATTCGTAATACTTAAACGAAGGACATATTTTTTCTGGAGCACTTTTTTTTTAATCATTTGTGGATTTTTATAGATATCTATGTGATTTGTCTCCCGTGAACCGCTTTTTCAGGTCGTATGGGGTTGCTATTGTCGGAATACTGCTTGCTTTGCCCCAATTGACTGAAATGGTTCTTTGCAGGCGATAGCGTGTTTAATGGACATGAACGCACTACTGGATCGCTTTCACAACTATATCTTACCGCATTTAAGAGGAGAGGACCGCGTCTGTCATTGCAACTGTGGAAGGTAAAATTGCCCCATAATAACGAAAGTAATACCTAGCTTTTATTTGCTCGACGTATCAGAAAAATAATATTACATGAATGTGAAATAAATTAGACGTTTTCGATGTCGTTGGAGGATGACTGACTTCTTTGCCTAGCCTAATCAATCCAGCACTCTTAATGGACAGCAGCACTTACCGTGTTCGGCCTGGTCAGTTGTATTTAAGAGCACGCATACTGCTGTAACAACCAGGAAAAATACCTGGGGCCCCCATACAAGTGGCGGTCCTGGGCTACAGCTCAGGTTAGCCCATGCCTGAATCTGGCCTATATCATCTCATAGAATCAATCTCATTCATTGATTCCACTATTTTGCGCCTGCATGGCATACATGCTGATTGTGGGACTGCATTTATGGATGTATATATATGTGGCACTAAATTTTGGGCCCTGGACACAGTAGTTTGCTGTAGTTAGTCAGGTCCACCATTACCTATGGTCCAAATCCCCTATATGTGCGGTACAAGGAAAATGAGAGAGTGGTTGACTGGGTTCCCAATTCCAAACTTAATGTGATTTAAAAGACCAGTGGTGTTATGCCAGAATTTATGAAGAAGATTAAAGACTTGAATTGTGAGAAGGGACTATTAGGTAAATCATTCCCCTATTTAAATAAATGAAGTGTGTAGTTGGAAGTGATTGTTCTGCAACAGTAAAACAGGGTTTTATTTGTCAATATAAAGTGTTATAAATGTAGAACTATACAAAATATAGACCAAAACTGATGGTGTTTTTATAAGTCCTTGAGTTTTGACATAATAATGCTATTTTTGCTCTAAAAAATGAACTAGAATTCAATCATCAAATACAATGGGGTTTAGGGTTGGGATTTTAGCTGACATTGCTCTGCAAATAGTAAAAGTTGTATGGTACATGATATACTACAGGAATGTCGGTAGAGGTATTTGTGTCTGGTGTCTGTACTTCACATCTGTCCAATGTAGCAGAGTGTCGTGCTGCTATTGTTTATATTAATTACAGTGTACATGCAGAGTGTGCGTGCAGTGTGTGCATTCAAACAGGTCATCAACACAATTGCAGGATCAGTAGCTGCAATGAAAATGTAGTGTTTTATTTGTAAAAAGCATGTGTACCTTCCATCTATAGTGTACCTTCTGAATATTGTTTGGTTGTTTTCTGTTATTTAATGTTTTATTTTCATTTCATTTAAGCTATTTAAGCCAGGAGTGATTTATTAATCCTTGACATGGCTTGTTTAAATATTTGTCATACTGATAAACTTTATCATTGATATTGTCATTTTCAATATCAAAGGTAAAACAATCTATCCATATCCCATACCAGCCATCCTGAATAGGATGGCAGTGAGCGAGCACCCTGGACAGGTTAGCAGACCGTTACAGAACATGGAGAGATGCCGTTTTGTCTGCCAGATGAAACTGTGCACACAAACACACACACATGCACCACACACACACACACACAGCGTGTGTCAGTAGCCAAGGCCTGGAGATGTGAGGTCACACCAAGTTGCCTCCATGGTGTGATAAGAGACCTACTGAAGATGCGAAGGGAAACATAAAACTCCCCCCCATGCTGACATCTTGCCTTCAAACGCCTGAAAGGGTTTTGTGGTCAGGGAGGTGGTAATAAGTGAAGGGGTGCATCTATACATGACAATACAGCTCCGATTAACATGTACAGACAATGGGATCACACCATTAATGGCAAGCTCATCATTTTTAACTTGTTCCTTCTGAGACTTTTTCTTGTTAACGTCATCTTTCTTCATCTTCCCTGTGTTACCTCTAGCCGTCATCTTGTTTCCTAGCGCAGTGTCCGTTTATCTTGCACTTGTGTTATGCAGCTGAGGTCAGTCAACCATCTCGACTCTGTTAGGTCCAGCCGGCTCAGCTGACAAAGACTGTTCCAATTGCCACTCTTACACTCGTGGCCAACACTGCATGGCATCACCTCTTCAGCTGTTTTCATATATTACGAAAAACATCTCTCCCAACATTGCCTTCTTGCAGGCATCACGTTCACTATGTGATTCCTTATGATGGGGACCAGTCTCTGGTGGACTCATCCGAGAACTACTTTGTGAGTGAGAGTGTGACCAAGCAGGAGATGGACCTGATGTTAGGATTGCTGTTGGGCTTCTGCATCAGCTGGCTGCTGCTCTGGCTGGATGGGGCTCTGCATTGTGCCATGAGGGCCTGGAGGAGCAGCGGACCGTACGGTAAGTATAGTGGGGGATCGGAGCACCCTCAGTAGTGTGGGGTGAGTAAGAGCAGACCTGCAATGCTCTTTGGAGGAGGCAATGTGAAGAGGACAAGAGAGTCAATGGAACTCAAAGTGCAGAAGTTGTCAGTGGGTGTAGGGAGCTGACTTGGACTGTAGAACTAAGTCATGTTTTGTAAGTGTGGGATAGTCATTCAAAGTCATTCATGGTCATAGTCAAAAAGTCACTTCAGTCAATTTCTGTTAATATGACTCTCACATTAACTCGACAAGATGTAGAAACAGAGTCTCCTGATGTGCCTCGGATATGAAGGTCTTATATGAAAATGTGTATCTTTCCTTCTCTGTGGCAGCTTTGTGTCTTTAAAATATTCCTGACATTAAGCGAATTAGTGGACAATCACCACATAGGTTTTGTCTGCGTGCAAGGAAAGTGAAAATTTGCCTGATATAACATACAATGCGCAAAGCTTGGCAGTTTGATGGATGCTGCAAATGTTGGTTTCCAGAGCTTGATAATACCTGAATGTGGGCTGTGAAATAGCAAGGCCAGCTGACGGCAGTGAGCAAACATGGACAGATGCTAAGTTACAGGGAGCTGGGGTGGAGTCTGATGGCAGCTGAGAGGAACACGAATAGGTGGTATGTACAGGAGACGTTACTTCAGTGCTAGATGTTATTTGTTGTTGGTGGGAGATGATAGACAGCTAGAGAGTTTGTGGCCTATGGCTAAAGCATGCTGGGCTGTCATCCCTAAAGAAAAGCCTGTAGATTTATTATAGGTGTTCTACTCTGCACACACAAAGATACACTGCTGTTCTGTTACTCATTATTGCTATGTCAGCTTTGTGGGGATGCCCTGCTAGAGATAGATGTGACTCTGCTTTGCCAGAATCTGTTTTACAAGCATTTGGGATTATTAGTTTGGTGGAGAGGCCCTGCTGAACATGCAGAGCCGTTTCAGGCAAGGATCTCAAACTAGTATTATTAATTGGGTTGTGATGACATACTAGAGGTACATTTTCCTACGTGGAGTTAATCTTCAGGTTCCTATAATATTTGATGCTACTGACAGGTCGCAGTTCCTATAGAAGTGGGCAGTGTGTGACAGACAGCCAGAGAGGGAGGGCAGAGGAGAGACACACACTCCATACAGACGACACACACATGCACAAACACTCTTACTCCTGCGCTTTCTGTCTTTGTGAGCTATAAATAGCCCAGCGAGGAGCTGCAGCTCGTGAGAGAGAGAGCTAGAGACATGAAAGTCTTCCCTTCCACACACAGGCTCATGCTATTACACTCCGCATCAAGGATTACCAAACGGCATCCTTGCCTTTGTCTTCAGCTCGATGTTCCTATTGCTCCTTCATCCTCCATGTGGCCTCCCTCATATCCCCCTATATCGGCCATCTGCTGAGCTCATTCCTAATTCAGACCAGGCTTTACTAGCCCACTGAATGAGGCTGCATCCATGAAACTGGCAAACGTAAAGGATACAGTAATAGGAACGAATGGGGGAAGCTATATTCAGGCTCACTTGGCATCTTCTCAAGCACAGTTGCCTTCCAAACATCATGACAGCCATGGAGTCCAAGTCACCATCCTCCATGGATAGACCACCGTCTTATAGCATGTCTGTATCCCACAGATCTGGGATGCGACACCCCTTTCGATTGCATTTCTCGATTCCTTTGCCCTTTTCTTGTGCTTCTGTGGTTCTTGTAGTCCAAACTCCCAGATTTTACTAAAATTGAGCTAATTTCTCTTAATGGTAAATGGACTGCATTTATATAGCGCTTTTCTACTCTTCCGAGTACTCAAAGCGCTTTACAATTTTATGCCTC
>JABFDZ020000042.1:3924720-3938989 GCA_019775955.2 Pollimyrus isidori
TTACAGAGCCATACCAGTGCCGTATGGCGAAGAGAGCCTAGTTACAGAGCCATACCAGTGCCGTATGGCGAAGAGAGCCTAGTTACAGAGCCATACCAGTGCCGTATGGTGAAGAGAGCCTAGTTACAGAGCCATACCAGTGCCGTATGGCGAAGAGAGCCTAGTTACAGAGCATAAAGTGATAGAATTAGCATTACGTTGCAAAAATTTTGCGTTATGAATCCATTTGATTCAGCCTTCGTATATTACTTTAAGTACGAGGTTGGAAATTTACATGTTCAGCAATGCATAAGTACATCATGATGTGTAATTCTACTAATAATGAACAGCATATAGAATATGCCCCTTTTCTGTTTGCATAATCCCTGCGTATTTATGCAAATCACTGGTTCTTTCTTGTTCCCGGATATTTTGACCAATCTCATGGTGGTCACGGGACCATCTTGGTTTAGGCATGCTAGCAGGGCTGTGTCGGCATGGGTACGGCTCGCATACTTTACTATGGAAATCCATCAGTTTACGGTACAGGTTGGGTACAGCTTGGTTCCTGGTCGTAGTGGAAAAGCTCCATTGTTTTGCTTGTCACTACAATAGCAGGTCCCTCCTTCTGACTTCTTTAGGTTCTTACCCTTCACCAAAGGCAGGGGCAACTCTGGTTGTATTCCGTGATATTCTGATTCTTTTTGGGGGTTGGACTCGCCCCAGTCCGTATCCCCTACACCAGCCAGAGAGGTTTTTTGATGAGATCCATACCTATTCCCCATCCAAGAACTGGTAAGGAAGCATTCATCTTGCCTTCCCATCCCTATGCAATAATATGTCCACCACTCCAGAAAACTCTTTGCTTCTACCCTCCCAGGTGGAATTGTATAGTGACGACCCATGGACCACCACCAATGGCTGGCCATTCGACCTCCGTAATTGGCAGCAGAATGGTGATCTTTGGTGGCTCTCTTGGAGCACGGCAAATGTATGTGATGACTTGCATAGGGGCTGAGTATGGGAAACATATGGAATACCCATTCAGAAATTTTCAAAAATAATTTTGAACCCTGCAATTTTCACAGCAAGAAGTGTGATGTGATATATTATTGTAACATTGCAGTTTTAAATCTCACTTGGAATTGTGCTTAAAATCAGTTCAGTTTCTCACTAATTGATGTATTATGCTGTCTGTTCTACTTTAATGGTTGTATATGCTGTATTATGCTTAACTTGTTGGCTGCCTTGCTTTCCTAGGAGCAGATAAACTATAATATATTGCTTATTCTGGCATAGCGAAGGACCCGTTAATTGTTCCTGGCCAAAGTATATGCAGTATAAAACACTAGAGAAAGCAGAATCTCCTCCATTACTGCCTGCTTCAGTCTTGTGTGCTTCTCTTTGGTAGGAGCAATGATGTTTGGGTTCTTGATCTAGAGCACTGGTCTTGGTCCAAACCATCTATTTCTGGCCCTACACCCCACCCCCGAGGGGGGCAGTCACAGGTATGGACTGAATGGATATAAAATACATTAAAACCTCTTAGCGTCTGTAATTTTTCTCTTACTGTCCTCTTTCCCCTTCACATTTCATCTTTGTTAGTAATGTGTCAATGCATCGCACTGTTTTTCCAGATTGTGATTGATGACAAGACACTCTTGATATTGGGAGGCTGCGGGGGTCCCAATGCTGTGAGTATTACCTGAAGGTGGCCACTCAACCAGCTCAGCAGTTATGATGGAATCTTATTTTAGCAATGGTTGTGCCTCATAATTTATAGTAGTCATTGACTGGAGATGTGCACCCTGAAAAAACCATGGAGGAGGTAAAATCTTTTTTTTTTTTTTTTGAGGCGGGACTTTTTCCCCACAGGATTGTTTAGATTTGGGCTGTAAGAGTTAAGGCAGAGTATAATTTGCATTAAGTTTGGTACCTCAGTGGGACAATATTATGAACAAGTACTTTAAATGGAGACCTGTAATATTCCATCCTGGTTATAAATAATGTACGACATTCAGTTGTGGCGTTGCACAGAATCCATGAATTCACAGCTAAAATCAAAACATTGTTAGCATCTCGTGGGGGAGCTTTTGCTGGAAAATGGTGAATAAACATTGTGAGCCAGTTTATTTCATCTAAAACAATTGCCTAAAAGCTCAGAGGATAAAAATATCACAATTTGCAATATTTTTCTTATTTTATTGAAGGCTAATACCTTAGTAGCTGCAAAGAGAATAATTTTTTAGTGCATTTTCAGTGGTTCTCTATCTGGTCAGGCTTTGGTTTTTGGAATTATCTGTTAAATGTTAGGGTTAGAGTTTTTTGTTCTTTACCTTCTATTTTGAAATGGGTCATAAACTGTCTCTTGGTGGACATTATGGAATGAAAGGCTTGAAACTGTTTTGGAACAAATACGTTTCTATACTGAATATACAGACCATAAAGGCTTTTTTTGGATGGTATTGAAACATGGTTGTTTATTAATTTAATCAGCAAGGTATGCAATTTAAAAAAATCATTTGACATTTCAATACACGAACAAAGTGAAAACTATCAGATTGATGTAGTGTGTGTGTGTGTGTGTGTGTGTGTGTGTACACATGCCTTGTACATAAGGCATATTGACCATACGCATGAAGTGTACACATTATTGTATTCCATGGATGGGAAATATGTATGGTTTTGGGACCAGTTGACTGCAATGAACACTTAGCTCATTAGCACAATAACCCGGAAGTATTTGTCACATTGTGTTCAAATTTTAGGTGAAGATCTGGAATTGGATAAAATATTTATTTAGAAAATTAGCCCAAAACTCAAGTATTGCCGCATAGTGATAGCAAAGAAGGGGACAGCCTCAGACACTTGATCTTGTCAGCATTTATACGTGACATGCTTACAATTTATTAAATCTGGTCTGCAAATCAATCTTTCATTTTCCACAGAAAATTGGTTTATTATTCCGCTGTTAAATGCTGGCAAGTTTTACCTTCATCACTGGAGATTATTAGACAAAAGTGTATCAGTTATTGATCAAATTCTCTGATGCAGAAATATGGAAAAAATGTATGAAATGTAATTGAGCTACAAAAATGATTCCATCTGCCCAGTGTTTGTTCCGCTCCTCCCAGGCTGCTCTTCCCTGCACTTTTGCGCCGGTGCTTGTGCTCCCTGTTTTAAGAAATCTTGAAAAGCCTTTTAAACCGAATCGATATCACACCTTCCCTTCCTTTGTCATAACCCCTCCCTTCCTATGGTATTCCAGCTGTTGAAGGATGCCTGGCTGCTACATATGGGCACCCCCCCATGGTCCTGGCAGCAGCTGCGGGTGGAGAACGAAGAGTACGGGGCCCCAGAACTGTGGTGCCATCCCGCCTGCAGGGTACGTAGGTGGGGGGCCAACCCTAACCACATCCTGGGGCTTCATGTCTCTCTTCCTCTAGAGTTTTCAGAGCAGATCAACTGGCTTAAATGTACTTCCCTCTGTCTCCAGGTGGGTCAGTGTGTGGTGGTCTTCTCCCAAGCTCCGTCTGGTCGCGCCCCTCTCAGTCCCAGCTTGAACTCCCGGCCCTCCCCTATTAGTGCTACACCTCCACCCTTGATCCCAGAGCCACCCTCTTTGCGCTCTCAGTCTCCCGTACGAGGTGGGGCCACAGGCGTGGTCCTAGGTGCTCCTGAAGAGGTCCCCTGTGTGAATGGTCGCTGGGGGACACTGAGGCCCCGTCCGTCACCCAGAGCCGGTGCTCGGGAGGGAAGTCCTTCGTCTTCCCAGCAGCAGTCGCCCTCACAGGGCCCCGATAGCCCACCTTTACCACCACTGCAACCCTTGCTTAATGGATCCTCTCCTTCCCCCCGCACCAGTCCCGCCCAGGCTGCCTCTCCGCCCTCCCGCCCGCACGTCCCAGGTGCTTCTGAGCAGGGCTGGGATGCCCCTACCTCGTTTATTACTGCCTCGTCCTCTGCTGTGGATCATGCAAGCTCCAATGGCCTCCGCACCCCCCCTGGCTCGCCCCAAACCCCGACTGGGGCAGTGTCTCCTGGGGCTCTTCGTCGAGGACTGGAAGCGGTCAAAGCACTCTCTGCATCGCTGTCATCATCATCTCCGACCTCACAGTCTCACGCTGGAGGAGGAGGAGGTGGCGGAGGGACATCTGGCCCTTCGTCATCCTCGTCTAGCCCACCAAATCTCGGCCAGGCTGCTGGAGTGGATGGACATTCCATCCCTCCAATCGCCCGCCGCCTCGGTCACCACCCCCCCCAAAGCCTAAACGTGGGGAAGCCCCTCTACCAGTCTCTCAACTGCAAACCCATGCAGATGTATGTACTGGATGTGTCCCGAGCCAAGGAGAGCGGCGTTGTTTCCTGGAAAGTGTTTGGGAGTGGAACTGGGAGTGCGGGGCCAGTGGGAGCTGTGGTGGGCCCCCCTGAAACCAGCCTCCACACTGTGGTCCAGGGCAGAGGTGAGTTAATCATCTTTGGGGGCCTCATGGACAAGAAGCAGAACGTGAAGTACTACCCCAAAACCAACGCCTTGTACTTTGTACGCGCCAAAAGATAATGAGCTAGAGCAGAGGTAGCACCAGCAAAGGAGACCTGGCTGAACTGTACAGAGCTACACCTGCGATGTAGTTGTGGTCATTCAAGATGGATATCGGGGATAAGGATAAAACATGGATGCTTTTCCAGCTCAGCCTTCTATAGGTCGTATTTAGGCTTCAATAAAAACTGCAGAGCTGTCAGCGCAGTAGAAATCACTCATGGCTCTACGATTGTAGTTATAACAAAGAGAAATGGTTCCCTCCAGCATCTACACAACTGGGAAGAATGAATGACAGGGGGCCCCAGCATGTTTGTCCTCGTCCCTATCTCTCTTGAAGAGAGGAACAGAGTGGCTTATCTCCTCTATCGTGGAACACAAGCAAAGGTTCTTTGTTTGAAGCAGTGGTGGGAAAATGACTTTCACAGTTTTTTTTTTTTTTACTTTCCAACTTTTAAAGTGCTTTGTTTACAAGTGTGTGTGTGAGTGAGAGTGCAACAGGGAGAGGCTTTTCGGATCAGTATTTGGATCCATGCTTAGGGATTTTTTGGCCTCTTTAAAATAAAGCATAATAAAAGATGAGTGACTGATGAATCTTTTACTGTCAGAAAGCTGTTTATGTAAAACTAAACTGAATGAATGTGTCCTTAAAATAAAATGGAGAATTTGAGCTTGAAGTAACATAATGTAGATGCGTGCTTAAGTCCTATATCACCTATGGAAAATTAGCTGAGTTTTACTAGAACCTGATAAAAGCTTTATGAAAGCAAATTACACACTGCAATGCAGAAAAATACAATATTTGATATATGAATTACTTTGATACAGTATGAAATGGAATTTGGTTTCTTTTGTTAAACCATTAAAGATTGTCACAGTTTTCAAAACCCAAATGCCAAGTAGTGGTTGTTAACTGTGAGTTAAAAATATAGCAAAATATTCTAGTTACTGATTAGATGGTTTTTTCCAGAGTGGTGCAGGTTTTGCAGTTCAGAGGCTCCATGCAGCTGAATATTTTTATGAAGTAACTCCAAGTACTTTAAATGCTGTTTGGTTCTGAAATGGTTTCAGTCTTCACTGTGCAGTCTACACTTCCCCAGTGCATTGCACCCCTGAAATGGTTTCAGTCTTTACTGCGCAGTCTACACTCCCCCAGTGCATTCCACCGCTGAAATGGTTTCAGTCTTCACTGCGCAGTCTACACTCCCCCAGTGCATTCCACCCCTGAAATGGTTTCAGTCTTCGCTGTGCAGTCTACACTCCCCCAGTGCATTCCACCCCTGAAATGGTTTCAGTCTTCACTGTGCAGTCTACACTCCCCCAGTGCATTCCACCCCTGAAATATTTCTTCATTGACAGTTAAATGCACTTAATTACTCTAGGTGTCACTATGGCTAAACTAGGACATTTTTGCTTGAAGCAGCTTATTACTATAACTCATGTTTTCAAACTTAATTTCTTGACAGGTACAGTACTGTGAAAAAAGTCTTGGGCAAAGCTGATGTTTAATGGTCTTTATATTGGTGTAAAACTACGATATGTCTGTCAACTGGTGTCAGCCTAGCCATTTAAAAACCTCTCATGGTCACTCTGGGATTTGCAGCAGCCATTCTAATACACCAATGTATTTGGTTGACTTTGCCACTAGCACATCTCCTATGGCTAATAATACCACATTGACTTTTGAAACGGTTGGATTGATTGATTAGTTAACTTAGCTTATGATGAAATTTAAAATGTACATGGAATGGCTGAGGTGCCCCTGAGGAGAGGTTTGGGAACTGAAGCGGTGATCATACAGCCATTCAACTAGATATCAGTAACTTTTTGGAGAACAGAAGGAATTCCTGTTAGTTTTTATTGTTACTTTTAATTTGCATATGTTCTAATGTTAAGTTTTGTTTTTTGTTCTGAGCAAATACACTTTCCAGATAAATAGTTTTAAACATTTCCTTTGACTGCCTAAGACTTTTGCACTGTACTGTTCAATTACAGTTACCCCCTAAAATGTATTCCTGCCAGCTTTTGGACATCAGTCTACATTTTTACTGGGTCATTGTGTTCTGTTCTGATATCAGTTTGACATACCTGTGAAGCAGAGACAATGTGAGCAGGTAAGAGAGCTAAACTGAGCAGTGGCTCTCCATAGGGGGCAGCGTGTGTCCCCATCTGCTTGGCTGAGCCACAAGTCCTTGTTAAAGCTGCCTGGATGCCCACCCAATATTAGTCTTTTATCATACACAAGCCTATATTTTATGTTGGTTTAAAATGGAAATTAAAATATTTTATAAACCTGTGACCAAATGTGATTATAATCCCAAATCATAAACAAGGTATGAAATGATGAAAAAGGAGCTTTGAAGGGCGGTGGTTATACTATTCCTGTTCAGAATTAATGAAGTCATGGAGGCAAATCCTGTGTGTATACAGGTATACTCATCATCCGGAAGAGGCTTAGTCTTGTAGCTGTTTGGAACATGTTCGGCTGTAAGAAAACCAAGATACACCTTTTCAGTCAGAACTGGCTGCTCATCTGTAGTATTTTCCCCATGTCGCTGTTTTTGTAATAACTGAAGATTTGAGGAACATTACAAGCAATAATTTTGAATACGAATGATGTTTCCACAGACCCTCATGCAGGTTCAGGATCATAAAGACCCTGAACCTGTCCTAGTGTATGAGGCTTTAGCCCAAGCACTAAGGCCAATTTAGAGACACCATTCTACCTAAAGCAAATAGATTTGCATTGTGGGGGAAAATTGGCTGAAAGAGATTCTGAAAAAGGAATAATGAACAGGAAAGAAGAGTCACCCCTTTATATACAATTAAATATGATGAATTTCCCCATGGGGGACCATTAAAAATATTTTTTGTACTAAGGTAACAGACAGCCCTTATTACAATACAGAACAGAACAACTACTGCAGGTGACTGGTGGTGTGGACTGTATTTCAATTTTACATCTGCGTTCATTTAGCCACAGTACTGAGGACTTTTTTGTAATGGAAGTGGGTTGCAGTTTTTACCGTTTTGTAATTTGAAGACTCTGGGATGGTGTATGCTATGTAATTAGAAATTGCTTATACTGTATATACACAAAGTGAACCAAACCAGTACGAACATCCCAGGTGAAGCAAATAACGTTGACAATCTTGTAAAAATTATGTTAAGATAACATTTAGTACCCATAGTTAAAATGTTGAATACAGAAGAAATGGGCAGGGGAAAAGATATGAGTGTCTTTGACAAGATCCATATTGTAATGGCCTGGGGTCTGGGTCAGAGCATCTCTGAAATTGCAAGACTTGTGGGGTGCTGATGGCCAACCTTGGTGAGTACCTGCTGAGAGCAGTCTGAGGAGGAAAAAGCCGTGATCTTCTAACAGGGTGTTGGGCGCCCAAGACTCGTCAACGCAACATGTGAATGAAGGTTGTCCCATCTGAAGCTGTCCAATCTGAGGCTGTCCAATCTGAGGCTGTCCCATCTGAAGCTGTCTGATCTGAGGCCATCTCATCAGAGGCTGTCCCATCTGAAGCTGTCCGATCTGAGGCTGTCCGATCTGAGGCCATCTCATCTGAGGCTGTCCGATCTGAGGCTGTCCCATCTGAAGCTGTCCCATCTGAGGCTGTCCCATCTGAAGCTGTCCGATCTGAGGCCGTCTCATCTGAGGCTGTCCCATCTGAAGCTGTCCGATCTGAGGCCATCTCATCTGAAGCTGTCCGATCTGAGGCTGTCCCATCTGAAGCTGTCCCATCTGAGGCTGTCCGATCTGAAGCTGTCCGATCTGAGGCCATCTCATCTGAAGCTGTCCAATCTGAGGCTGTCCGATCTGAAGCTGTCCGATCTGAGGCTGTCCGATCTGAGGCCATCTCATCTGAGGCTGTCCCATCTGAAGCTGTCCAATCTGAGGCCATCTCATCTGAAGCTGTCCGATCTGAGGCTGTCCCATCTGAAGCTGTCCCATCTGAGGCTGTCCGATCTGAAGCTGTCCGATCTGAGGCCATCTCATCTGAAGCTGTCCAATCTGAGGCTGTCCGATCTGAAGCTGTCCGATCTGAGGCTGTCCGATCTGAGGCCATCTCATCTGAGGCTGTCCCATCTGAAGCTGTCCAATCTGAGGCCATCTCATCTGAAGCTGTCCAATCTGAGGCTGTCCCATCTGAAGCTGTCCGATCTGAGGCCATCTCATCTGAAGCTGTCCGATCTGAGGCCATCCCATCTGAGGCTGTCCCATCTGAAGCTGTCCAATCTGAGGCTGTCCAATCTGAGGCCATCTCATCTGAGGCTGTCCCATCTGAAGCTGTCCGATCTGAGGCCATCTCATCTGAAGCTGTCCCATCTGAAGCTGTCCGATCTGAGGCTGTCCAATCTGAGGCCATCTCATCTGAGGCTGTCCCATCTGAAGCTGTCCGATCTGAGGCCATCTCATCTGAAGCTGTCCCATCTGAAGCTGTCCATTCTGAGGCTGTCCGATCTGAGGCCATCTCATCTGAGGCTGTCCCATCTGAGGCTGTCCCATCTGAGCCTTACCAGCAAAGAGTTTTTTTGACTACTTCAGTGACCTCAGGCTTAATGACTCCTGAGTCTTCCAGCTCTACCTCCTCCAAGAAAGCTGTGTCAGTGGGGTTTGGGTGCAAGTGAGGTCAGGTGGGAGTAGATAGGTAGGCAGGTGACTCGGCCGACAGATTGTCAGCTACCAACTCAGGCTTTAGGTGCATGGAGTGTAACCTCTGTGATGAGAAAGGAGCCTGAGCTGGTGTGGGAGGTAGAGAGACACCGACTACATATAGTCAGGCTCACTTCAATGCTGAGGGAAGCAAACTCCCAGTGAGGGGCTGGACTCCATTCCACTCTGGAGCTGCCCATGGTGGGAGACATAGGGCAGGTGTGGGTCTACTTATAACAGGGGTGTCAGACTACAGTACTAGATGGCCGAAGCACTGTGTAGCTTAGCTCTTTTTCTGTTCCCACACAGATGAAAAAGAAATTGAATCAGGTGTGTTAAATGAGGTGAAACCCAAAAATGTGCAGGGCTCCGCCCCCCCCAGGACTGGAGTCTGACACCTGTGACTTATAGCCTCCCAGTTTGGCCCCAGTGCGTTGGAGTTCACCCCGGTGAAAAAGAGGGGTGGTCTCCCTTCGATTCTGAATCGGGGGATGGGCTCTGACTGCAGTCTGTGTGTATGTGCTGAACACCGGTCCACAGAATCCACTGAAACATGGAAGGAATATGGAGCAATGGCCTGCATGATCTGACCCCAAGAAATTTTGTTATTGGACTCCTCTGCTTACAACAGGTAACATGTCCGAACATAAGGGTGTTCATAAGTGCACTGCCAACAGAGCACCCGAGGTCACAGTTTGATGATCGATTTTGTAATCGTATCATCAGATCTGTGACCACATGTTTTGGACACTCAGATGAAGAGTGGAGCTGAGCTGTCAGCTGATCACCACCTGGTGGTGAATTGGATCAGAAGGCAGGGGGAAAATGCCAGATAGACCTTGTAGACCCAAACACATAATGAGGGTTTACTGGGGGCGTTTAGCAGAGACCCTTGTCTGGGAGATGTTCAACTCACGCCTCTGGCAGAACTTCTCTTGCATCCCAAGAGAGGCTGGAGACATTGAGCCTGAATGGGTGGTGTTCTGGGCCTCCATCGCTGAGGCAGCTGTTTGAAGCTGTGGCCGTAAGGTTGTAGGGACCTGTTGTGATGGCGATTCCGAAACCCAGTGATGGACGGGAACTGTCGGGGTGAAGGAAGCCTTTCGAGTTTGGTTAGTTTGTGGGACTCCTGAAGCAGCTGACAGGCACCGGCAGGCAAAGCAAAATGAGACTCTGGGAGTTACTGCAGCACCCACTTGAGTTTGGGGGGAGTTTGGTAAAGCCATGGAAAATAATGTAATTTGGCCTCGAAAACATTCCGGCAAACCATCAGGTGACTCGGGGGGTGGGCAAGCTGAACTTTGCTTATGGTGTTTAAAGCAGGGATGGAGAACTTTTCACCATACATGGGGATATAGTCAGGTGGTGAAAAAATATTTTAAGGATCTCCTGAACCCCACTGACACAGCTTTCTTGGACGAGGTAGAGCTAGAGACTCAGAAGGAAACTCACCCATCTTTAGGCCTTAGGTCAGTGAAGAAGACAAAAAAAGTCTTTGGTGGTAAGGCTCCGAGGGTTGATGAGATTCACCCTGAAAGTTCCTGATGTTGTTGGGCTGTCTTGGATGACACGTCTCTTCAACATTGCATGGAGGTTGGGTATAGTGCCCTTGGACTGGCAGATTGGTGTGGTGGTCCCAATCTTTAACAAGAGAATATAAGGCATTCTGCTTCCTTTGTTGGAGGGGCTGGGCCTGTTCCATATTGTAGCAAGGGCTATCAGTTGGGCTCTATGTTTTAAAATCATGGTTTAATCCTGGTCCTGCTGGCTGAAGGCTACACTGCATGGCAGGCAGTTCCAGGCTCAGAATTTGTGAGACAGCACTACACAAGAACAAAGTGACGCAAGAGACCCCAGGAACAACCAGGAAGCCAGGCAGAGGGTGGAGGTGACTTTGTATTAGCAGACATGACCCTCAACTTATCTGACAGTTTCTCATGAATCAGAGGAGTAAATCAGATGACCTTCAAATGTAATGAGAAATATTAAGTGCAGATGTCAAGTGCATTGCTAGGACAGACCTGTCATATCAGGCTCCTAGAAGCAGGACTTAAGTCCCATAAAGCAAGGAAAAAGCCCTTCATTAATGAGAAACAGAGAACAGCCAGGTTGGCATTTTCAAATAATATATTATTTATAGATGCACACCCATAAATTGTGCTTTGGTCTCTTAATTTTTTCCAGACTTTTCTGAAATCTCCTCTCCTCTCTCTATATAAAATAGTTCCTGTAGGGTATGCGATCCAGTGACCCCAAACCAGGTGCAGACTGTAATATTACATTAGACACACAGGATACAGTAATTTGTTTATTCATTTTTATGTATTTTATTTGAATATTTATTGGAAAAATCGGATTTTTTTCCCAAATAATTTGTAGACTATGGGATCTAATAACCCCAAACCAGGTGCATTTGAAGTACTTCCTTTGACTAGTGTTTGTAGTTGGCCCGTACTCACTCCTACGCAGTACCATCGCCTCGTTTCTGAATCATCCTCAAGCTATCATCTGCCGGCGGTGGACTTTAACCTTCCGAAAGCTGACGCTGACTCCCGTGAGTGGAATGCGGCTGCTGAATCTGGAGTGTTTGGATCCAAATTTGCCCAATGTCCAGCCTAAAACCGATTTCAGCACAGTACAGTCCCGCTGTCTTTCACGGGTAACGTTTTCTGTTTCTGACATCTACTATTCAACTGTCTGAAAACTATAAAAATACAGGCGCCATAGTTGTCCTATAATAACTTCTGACACTGAGTGCGTTGTACAACGTCAACGCTCAGAAGTGCAATGAATTGCTGGAGATTGAGACATTGACAGTATAAAGTTCAATGGATAAAAATATATATATATATATAATCTTCTTCGACCCTATTTTTATTATGTTAATCCAGAATTGAAAGCAATTGTTCTAGGCTACCAAAGGTAACCCCGCCCCCAGGAGACCTTTGAAACATTAGTAACAGAGTAAAATTAGCCTCCATAAAAAGGCATAGGCCTTGTATGAATAAGGTATTCAATCCCATCTGTTCGATATCCAAACTGCATCATCCATAAGGATATATTATGTAGAGGTGGCATATGTCACAGCGTGTTGGCCGCTTAAATGCTTTATATAGGTGTATGCTGGTAAGTTGTGATTCATGACTCTTTAATTTCACGTATCGTACAAGATATCTTATCACTATGACATTTGATATTTTGTGTTTTAGTGTACTGACGATCGATGGATTAAATATCACAATATATAGGCTTAACAACTTTAAAAGCCGTTTCATCTTTCACAGCCGACTACGCAATGCTTTTCTCACTGTGGTGGCTACCCGGGTTCCCCGCATGGTTGACTTTCGAAATTACCCCTTTGGACAGCCTTCTACACGGTGGGTTACTTTTGCTTTACAGCGCAATCGGACATCGTTGAATTTTACATCGTGTAAAGAATTTTTTTATCCCTATACACTGTAAAAATATTCTTTCTTCCAACTGAAATTCTTAACTGACTGATTACAGTAGCACTTTCCCAACATTTTAATGACTAATTGTAGTATTACATGTTAATTAAAAGGAAATGCTGTACTTTTGGACTGAGAAATAAATTCACACAATTATATTAACACCATATGTAATTCTCATACATGAACAACTATATTACACAGGCAACAAAACTGAACAAATAATAAACTAACTATTATAACTATTCCTTAGTTATTCCGCTAATTAGCCTATTTGTTTAGGGTAAAATCAAAAGAAATTGTATAATCAGTACTGTTTTCTAACATAAAACAAAGCATTCTGGTGAAAGATTTTTTTCTTTCTGTATAGCATTTTTATTTCCTTAAAACATTGTACCAGTTTATTAATAGTTCGCAAATATATGGATAACATTTCAAAAATAAATCGGCAAAGTGCCATATTACTGAAAAAAATGACTCACTTGTAGGTATTACATAAATGCCTTTGTGCACGGCAGCAGCACGAATGAAATTGACGTTGCACTAATTAAATTAGCATTGCATGGTGTTTGTACTGGTCCACACCTATCAGCACTAAATTTAACAGAGCCATTTGAAAAACTCTGACCAATATGGACCTTACAGCCTTTTACATTTTTGTAGCCAATCGCTGTGTTTGTTAGCTTTGCTTTGATTGTTCTTGATGGTCGTATTCTTGTGAGCTGAGCAGACATTGTTATTAGCTCTTACGTCGTTTGGCCGGATTCGTATTGATGCAAGTGTCCTTACTGCTGCAAGAGCCTCTTCGATTACCAGTCTTCGCCTTGGATCATGGGTAATATATGCAGAACGGTGTTAAAGGAGCGGTGACGCCCTTTGCTGTACAGCCCATAGAACCGGCCTCTCTCCTGTAGATTAATAGTGCTGTAGGTATATTCGCATAGCATGACGTGGTACTGAACTCTATATAAAAGATTTTTTAAGCCACTCTGATGGTATTGAATAGGGTAGAAACCTAAAACACTATTATAGTAAAATGCTGTGGCGTACAGTAGGTAGCCCTGCTCTGTTTTGGTGTGCTCATTGAGAATCTTTTACCTCCTTAGCGGGATTTGTTGTGGGGCTTTCTGGATGGACTACTACATGTGGGGTACATGTGGGGGAGGTGCCCAACAATGGGCAAGAAAGACAGGATTCAATCACTTTTCCTAAAACTGGGGACTGTCTGTACCAGCTTATAGCCGTGTCCCTCAAGAACAACCCCAGGTGATACCAATTCCTGATGACCTCCACCACCTGGAAATTAATTCTTCAAAATTCCTTTGAAGAAACACCCATAAGGACTACAAGCGGCACTAAGGGCAAGGAGCCAATTGGCATTCACCAGTAAATGGTGGTAGAGGGCCCTGATGCACTAACTAACAGTAAATAGTGACAATTCTCTATTGTGGCGCGTTTGTAAATATTTTTTAAAAGTTTCATTCATCAGAGTGATTTGTTTTTTGTAAAAAAAAAGGAAAAAAGAGTACTTATTAATATTAATATAATATATATATATATATATCCATCCATTATCCAAACCGCTTATCCTTACTGGGTCGCGGGGGGTCCGGAGCCTATCCCGGAAGCAACGGG
>JABFDZ020000042.1:3945917-3968930 GCA_019775955.2 Pollimyrus isidori
GGATTTTAAGTGTATTTGACTTATTATATTACGTTCTGACTATTGTACTTTTAAGTAGCCTCCAATTTTCTTTTCTACTGCTGATTATTTAAGTGTATATAACATTTTTTTAAAAATTCTGACCATTGTACATTTAAGTTGACTATACTTGAATAAATTATTTTTTTCTGCTGTCAATAACTTAAGCCATTTGAGGTAATCACTTGACGAAGTACAACCAACTTATCCGGGTTTACAGTGTACAGACAATATTTTTTCAGATGCCCCAAACAATCAGAAAGAGGATTCATCAGAGAAAATGACTTTTCATTGTTCTGTACAATTCGTTTTATTGGACAAGACACTTTATTTTTTAAATGCATTACATTCTATACAAATACCAATATGTATATTTTATTTTATGTATATTTTATATTTTGTATATTTATATACCTTACGTTAGTACGTATGTTATTTTTTTGACACCTTAATATGTTGCTTTTTTCATTTTTATTTTTTGCACATTATGGAGCAAATAAAATATGAATTTCATTGTTTACTGCACATGTGACAAATTATTTGAATATTGTACTTGGGATACTTGACAATAACGCTTTCGAATGCTCTGAATATATTTACTTCCTTCACTGGCCCCTAGAGGGCACATGTAATCTACTTTTTATTCCATTTTTACATAACCACTATCAGAATTCGATTTACTTATTTCGCAATAAACATTTAAATAACTACTCTCTCATAGCCTAAACAGTTTCTGTGGAATTTTCGCAAAATATTGCATTGTACTTTAAGCCTAATTGTTCACACAAACCTATAGATGGGCTGTTTCTTGGGTAAATGTCAGCAGAAAAAACTTAGAACATAGAGATGATGTGACAGATTAGAATGACAACAGCCAAAATTAGATTTGAAATGTTCCTCAAAACATTTGAAATGTTCCTCAAAAACAAAATAACTTCATATTAATAGATACTTCACTGATCCCTGCAGGCAAATTCCCTTGATGCCTCCCCCAACTTGCTCACTGCAGGTGAGAACAAGCTGACTGCAAATGGCAGCCACCTGTCGGGGCGCCCAGGGAGCTGGGGTTTAAGGGCCTTGCTCAAGGACCCACAGACATGCTGAGGCTGGGTTTGAACCAGCAGAGCAGCGTGTCTATGTGATGACAAGCAGACAGGTTATTCATTTATTTATGGTTTCTTTGACATAGACAGTTCACATTAATACACATAGAATGTAAATGTGCCAGATAGCCAAAATGGTTCATTTACATCTGTTGTCCATGGACCGATGGTAACAGGTTTAACCCACTATGCCACAAACTTGCAATACATAATATGTAATGTACAAAATAACTTGCAATACATAATTACATCTGATCGCAACAAATAGTTCACCAATAAATATGAATTCCATGTGATTCATATGGAACTTCATTAATGTAGTAGTCCTTTACTAACTTAATAAATATATACTGCATATTAATCCTGCCAGCCACCTTCCATAATGGTGTACTGTGCTGAGCAAGCGGGAAAAGCAGGACACAAGGTGGGAACTTTAAAACCCACAAATAAAAGGTGTGCAAACACAGAACACACAAAGTCCACACACAGACAGCGTGGGCTGGCAAATCCCCATACCTAGTGTTACGTCCTGCCCACCATGTCTGCCTGACCCTCCTGTGTCCTGCCTAACATACCCCTGATGAGCCACGCCTGCTGCCTTCGTTAGTCTTTGCATACAAGTCCCTCTTAGGCTCGTCATCCCCAGTCTGGTCATTAATGTCTGCCTTCCTGTTACCTATGACTTTCCCTGTTTCAGTCTTACTGTTTTTGATCCCTTAAGATTCTGTTTGATTCCTAGTCTCTGTTTAGTTTGGATATAATAAAGCTCTTCCCAATGCCATCCCATGAGCTCTTTGTCTCTCAAACCATGACAGCTAGAAGTACACAGCAAAATTCCACCTATAAATCTACTGTATTATTATATAATTTGTATAAATCCTTCAGAAAATTCACATTTACGAAATGTGCATCATTATATTCTATACATTAAAATAAAATCTTCCAGAACAGAATTACTATTTTGTTGGACATATACAGTATGCTTTACTTGGACCAATTTGATTTCCATGATTTATGTGATGACTTACAGATAGATTAAGACCAAAATTCTTACTTTAAACATACTGATGATAGCAAGCACTTCTGTATTGTGTCTTTGTAGCATCACCCTGCTAATATTATTAAGCACTTTTGTATTGTGTCTTTGTAGCATCACCCTGCTAATATTATTAAGCACTTTTGTATTGTGTCTTTGTAGCATCACCATGCTAATGTTAGTAAACACTATTCTATTGTGTCTTTGTAGCATCACCCTGCTAATGTTAGTAAACACTATTCTATTGTGTCTTTGTAGCATCACCCTGCTAATGTTAGTATGCGCTATTCTATTGTGTCTTTGTAGCATCACCCTGCTAATGTTAGTATGCGCTATTCTATTGTGTCTTTGATGCATCACTATGCAATATAACATATTTATTGGACAGCTGTCAATTCTTTTTTATTAAATGAGCTTTCACAGCTGAATATTAAAAAGAAGTAATCCAGGTTAACTACTCGCTAAAGGGAAATATACATGCATTAGTGATATTTCATGAGGGCAGGGTCTCCACAATGTCTACTCCACAAAGCTTACTCTTACTAATCCCAGAAATGTCTGCGATTGGGCTACTGCAGTATGATTAATTCACAGTCACATTCCAGGAACCATTCCTAGACAATTCTAACTTTGAAACATGAAGATTGATCCACCCATATGACAATTATCTGTATACCCACTTGCCCTATGCAGGGTGGCAGGGATATGGAGCCTCTACTGAAAGCAAGACAATGACTCAGGGATTCACTACAACTCCAATGGATATAGGTAGCAGGAAATAATGCAGCCTCTGTCATCTAAAATGTTCTTTATTTTTAAGAGGCACCCAAATGTCTAGTGTCCTATTTTTTTCAGCTGTTTAATTCATCCCCCTAACTGCACAGACAAATGAAAATATTCCTTCTATAAATTGTTTTGTAATGCTTTACATGAACTGCACCTTCATGAAACGCCTTCATAATGCATGCATAGGACATTTATGAGCAGTATGTAAGTACACTTTAGCAAACAAACATGGCTTAACAGCTTTCATATACATTAATAGCAAGGATTATGATTACGCAATTATAATATTTGTTATTATCATATGTTTATAATACGATGGAGTTCAGACCATGGGCCCTAGCCTGCTAAGCCACATACCACATTGTTTAACAAATTTACAATGAATAACGTGCACCATAAATATACAAGACTCTCAAATTTCATCCAAAATTTGGAGTTAGATTACACTACGTCTTGAGACTCCCGATTACATCGTTCGTCGGATTTTTTCTGTACTCCATCTGTCTGCGCATCCATGTGATAAGGTGCTTGCGGTGGAATCACACGTAACTTATTTTGGAATTGATCCGGAGACAACAAATGCTATTTTATGATTTGCTGGTAGGTACCCATTACCTCTGTATAACCCGGGACTGTTTTGAAAAATCTACTCCGTATGCGCATCGTCTAATAATTATATAAAACAGAAGACTCTGGTAGGCGTTATCCCTTCCCAGCGTGAGAAACACAAGGTGTGTCGTGTTAGCGTGTGAACTGTGTGTCACACGGTCAATGCGTGAGTCTTGAGAGCCCTGAACATACAATAAACAATAAAGGAGTATCTTAATAAGAATTAAGTTTGATTAACGTCGAAGCAATACTTTAACTCTGATACATTGCGCACAATTCAGTTAAATCCACGAATGAATAACGAATGAACTATACATGATGACAAGCGATCATAGGGACACACTAATACACGGGCTGTCCGAGGTTGCAATCTGGGGCCCGGTAGAATCCGTCCCCGCCTCGGGAGAAAGGGAATGGGTCAAATTAGCTAAATCTGGTGGATCGATTCATTGGGAGCGATATCCGTCCCGATCCCCGTTATTTAACGGTACGCAGGCTGCAAAATACAGCGTAAGGGGCCGCTTGGGGGAGGGGGTGACCACGTCAACCTAGGGCCCAAGTTAATTCACCCGTGCCCGCGACGTCTAAAATTTGACACATGTACATCTAAAAGGACTGGCTAGATAAATACAAAATGGCCGGTTCAAATTAGTCAAAATTCTACCCCCACAAAATGGCGTCCAATGCAGGAATAACGGCAATATCACCATTTTACCAACACCCCAAAATATGGCTGTCAGTTTGGAAAGATTGCTATGACATAACTTGGAAATAAGGTTTTACTTATATTCGTGTTAACTTGTGTACAGTAAAGTACTGATGTGCGATTGTCGGTGGTGTTAAACAGAATTAGTTTACGTTTGTCGGAAACGTGCCTTTGGAAATTCCCAGGGACATCAGAGATCGGGCTTATCACAGATTCGTGCTCATATGAATAGGCGATATATCCACAGAGCTCACTTTTAATCCTTCCAGTGATAATTCCAAGACCCAGTGGAGACGAAGCTGTTAGCTAGATCGCGGTAAATCCAGAGACCAAGCCAGTATATGCGAAGTACAGCTTTAACTGGGAACACAATAGACGTTGAAGCTCCAGCCTTTTACTTTATTATGAACCAAGTAGATACAAGTACAGACTGTGTCCACCATACGTTCCCAAGAAGGTTTATAACCAACATAGCCAGCAATATTTTATTAGCTAGACTAGAAACAAATTTCAACGTATAACGTGTTTCATTTCAAATTCACTGACGAAAACAGAATATATCCGAATAGTCCCCTGTTTGCTCCACGGCGTCTCGTTGGTCATCTCGCACCACTTCGCTTCCAGAAATTTTGGAAACTACAGTCCTCCTTCCCTTCTTTGTCTTCTTCTTGGAAGAGGGGGAGTGGCGCACGCATGCGCGGTGCCCACACTGCAGCTACCCAATTTTGCCGCATTCTGGCGCAGGCGTGTAATGCTTCTCTGTACATAGCAAAAGCTCAACGAAAGTGTTTTCGCACGGATTTATTTTGGGGGCGTTAAGATTCCCTGAAGCGTGACTTGAATTGTGATAATGAAAGATGACAATTACAAAAGCACTTTCAAACATATTCTATTTTAAACTTTTTTAAGATGTCTGACCTGTACGTTTTCTGTAATCAATATAACCGAAGTTTACGTTAGTCCGAAATAAGTTTTACTTTGAAGTAATGCGTCATCTGTTGCTTTTATACCTTCTTCATGATACAGTGAATAATGAAATAAGTTTTACATTCACTATTGTCAGGAATTCATAATCAAACTTTCATGTAATTCACATACATTTTGGAGTCTAAAGTACAATTAATCGGTTTTATTAATATTTATGTAATTTTCAGATTTCATATTGAAGTATTCAGTATTGCTTTCTTGTATTTGAGGTTTTAGTGCATCTTCACAATCATAAAATGGCATATTTAATATATAACACAATGCAGAAATGCTCTCCTGCAACATAGAATTTCTTCACTGCGAAACACACACACACACACACATATATATATTAATGATACAATCAAACATTCATAATTTAATACAAATTGGTCAAAATATACTTCCTTTCATATTCTGTGGCAGGGGATATCAAGTTTATATTGTTACCAATTTTAAAAAAGTATTTTGATATTTTGTGAATTTCTAAAAGTGTGGTAATTTCACTATCATTTTATGCTTTTTAAATATTATGAGGTATAATGGAGTTACACATCGTAATACATAGTTATACATAGTAAGCCATATAATTCACTTTAAATATTTCTTGACATTAAATACACAGTAAAATGTATACACTTACAGTATGTGCAGTAGCTAATAACACATTCCATCAGCTCCAAGTCTACTTGCAATGATTGCATTCACTACAAATATGCTATCACGTCACTGCAATTGTCATTTTGCTACAAATGAATTTATATCCTATCCAGATTCTTGACCATACCTTAACTGAACACAATCAAATTTGGAGTTTGTATATAACTTACGCATTGCTTGTAACTGTACATTTTTTAAAAATCGGATATTCTGTTTGTTTCCCACATAATATCTGAGCGCTAACATTCTAGAATATAGATGCCTTAGCGACTTCTTTGTAACTTTTGCTTCATCCACTTTGTTGGAATGCCAACAATCATTACAGTCAATTCCCTTCCAATACGAATTGCTGTCTTGATTGTAACATAGTTTTTTTCCATGTTATGCAATATTTTTCTATCAGTCATTGTATAACTTCAAAAAGTTATGCCTGTCATTTAATTGGGATCATTCCCCAGAGGGTTCAGGGTTTCAGACAAAATGTGTTCAGTCATCAAGACAAAAACTTGCACAATCCGTTTATTGGTGTTTTTCTGACCCCGTTTGATTTGACTGATATATTCTGCTTCTGTATTATTTTGCATATCTGAATGAAAGGAGATGATCAATGGGTTTCATTAAGTGAAAATAAGTTGTTGGTGCTGTCGGCTCACACACTAAGCACTCCTATTCGGATCGAGGCCTGACGAAGTTCACATGAAGGCGTATGTATTTTCCTGCTCCAGTGACAGATTGGTACTACTTAAAATGATAAAATATTATTTAAGCCATGTGTTTCCCCCATAACATGGGCGTCGTTTCGTCTGAACACTCGGGGCTATACACCCGAGTATTTTAGCCCCGATGCCAAGTATCCTCCTTCAAAGATAAAAAAGTAAAACCCCAGGTAAACTTGAGTTAGCCCCTGATCTTTTCAATAGCTAGTACTCCCCTGCTTCGTAGTGTAGCTAATCCAATCATTATTTCTCTTTAGATGCAAATTAAACGACAGGTCACGTATAAAACGTGAAAATCACGTTTTAATTGCATTAGCCGATATCACAGTATATGCTGTGTTAGGCTTGTAAGTGATCGAATGAGAAAGATTTCCGCATCCTAAAAAATACAGATACGGTTCTTACCGGGGACGCGCCCTAACACGGGAACTGGAACAAAGCGCGTTCTCGTACATAGGGAGCACGCCGCTCGCAAGCGGAGAATCACACACAGACACACACATACACACACACACACAGGCACACACACACAGACACACATAGCGAGAGCACTAATGGTGGCATCGGGTCGCAGCAAGCCGTTGATGATCTATACACAAATCTCTCTGTGTTTGATTTTTTACTCAGAACATACAAAAGGATAGGAGTTAAACGTAATAAAACATATCTGTATGAACGGGGGACACGAACGCACACTATGGTCCGGGAAACCAGACACCTATGGGTGGGGAATTTACCTGAAAATGTGCGAGAGGAGAAAATTATCGAACATTTCAAACGGTGAGTTAACGCTTAGCTCGTTAGCTACAAAAAAGATTGAGAAAACGGAATAGCCAGCCAGCAGCTAGCTCCTGTGCATGGATGCCTTTCTCTTGGCGCTTCGTGGGGATGGGGACTAGTTACTCGTTTCGTCGTGAGAAATGTGTAGCTGCCAGAATATGGAGACTTGAGAAATAAGAAAAAATTGAGAAATTGTTGCCAACCTACTTGCATTTTGAACATTTTGTACTTGCGTTGTTTATCACTTACGAATTTCAGTACCGGGAAGGAGGACTGAACGCAGGCTAGTTGACTAACCATCTAATAGTCCCCACAGCCTGCTAGTCAGAAAGGTCTGGCGAAGAATACGTGGGACAACTGGGTAGCTGTCCAGCTCATTTGTGAGGAATAAATACTGTATTCAGTACTGAATATGGAGGACCCAGGATGAAAACTGCATTAGAAACGAAGCAGCATGTGACGCGTCTCCCGTAACACCGTTTATACGCTGCACTGGTCAGAGAACTAAATATTACATATGCATTTATTCATGTATTTGCAGAGGTTTCGCGGTCATTTTGTTTGCAAATACGTGAAGTGTGCATATATTCTAAACTGTATGCATATACTTCACCATTGCATGTTTATCTTCTGCTGTTGACATTTCCAGATTTGAACGTTGAGTACCGTTTTGCAAAGTTTGCCAGGTCGCAACAGCTACAAGAGACAGATAGCTAGCGAGTCAAGACCTTTTCTCTGTGAGAAAACTTACTGATGTTCCTTTA
Organism: Pollimyrus isidori; assembly: GCA_019775955.2. Lineage (NCBI taxonomy): Eukaryota > Metazoa > Chordata > Actinopteri > Osteoglossiformes > Mormyridae > Pollimyrus > Pollimyrus isidori. The sequence continues at coordinate 3,954,062 of JABFDZ020000042.1, forward strand.
GGTAGATTCACGTGGTGCTGACAGAAGCCTTGTTTTCAGTCAGAAAGAGAGTTATACATTGCAGAGGTGTAGTCGACCGTCAACCTACGGGTGACCACTGTCATCAAAGTCGGCGAGGAAACCGCGAGGATCGTTAACTCGCAGTATTATATCGGTCTTTATTGCTTTATTGGAAAATGTGGCACACTGATGAAATTATTTTGATCGGATTACCTTTAAGGGGATATGAACTTTGTATTATTAAGATCTTTTGTTGGTTCTGTTACAAATATGAATGCAGACTGTTTTAAAAGACTCGCATCAGGTAGACGTCGCCAGAGCACGATCCTGAAAGATGTCAGGTTGGTTAGAGTAGCAACGTTAAAGGTGTACATATTCTTAAACCATATTTAAGAATATGGTTCTTAAAACGCGTTCCCCCTTCGGAATGAAATATCTAACATCCCAATAATACTATGATTCATAACAGAACGCGAGCACTCTCAGTCTGCATGCATGCCTTGTTTCCGCGGACCTATAGACTTAAGCACATATAGCATGGAAGTCGCAGGGTCCACACTAAGTCAGGGGAACCCCGTAAGTAAAAGTGACCTGCGATGTTCAGTAGTTTTATTTTATGAAAGGAAAACATTTCGTTTGTTTAAAATCTGAATTTAGAGGTCTGATCTGGTGTTGTATCACTGATGCTGAGAGATGTGAAAGGAAGGAAAGACTTGCAGATTAAATTATTCCATTGGAATGTGTGCTCGAAATTATATGTTTGTTTTAAAAGGGACTACTTTTCTGTTTGGATGGTGATCAAGAAAGTCGTGCATGTTGTTGTGCAAATAGGTACACTTTCCCCCGTATGTTTTTATGTGCTTAATGTTCCCACCTCTGTATTTAATAATTACACGCTTTGGGGTGAGTTTTATCAATGAGTTTGCCATTACGATAACGTTGTATTAGTTTATCAGCGAAATATATTACGAGGCTTAAACCGATTGTAAACAAACGTCAGATTTTTAAATAAAAGAGCCTTGTCGTCCGCTTTACACCTGGTTGAATAATGTTCTGTAGGTTAGATTCGCACTTGCACTGAGAAAATGTAACTGATCGCTCTGTGATGTCTTAAAGCAACTTCATAGGCTAACGGCGTTTAGATCGCTTATTTAAATATATCTCTGTTTTTTGTTATTTGATAGTTGCACTTACGAAATACATTTCTGGTTTAATACATTTCTGGTTTTGCAATATCTTGTGACATAATCGATGTAGCCAGCAATGTCCATTAAGTTTATTTCACTCTTAGCCTTTGACGACGGGAAGACGTACTAAGGGGTTGCAGCATTGCACATATTGTTTGACACAGCAATGTGTCGTGCCTTTTATTGCAGCTAATTTCCGTATATAATGCCGTAATTAACCGGTTTATTAAAAATCTGATCTGACCGACAGAGCAGTGAGCAACGCACCTGAAAAAATACCCTGAGGGAGATTCTGGTTTTAGTTGGACTGAAACATTAAAACGGATTTTAATAGGCTGAACCTTGTAGGATAAACAAAAAAATCCGTTATAGTATATGTATGTGATTATTCAGTAGCACACCATTCATAGGTTCCGACTCTAGGGGTATTTTGTAGCAATACAGTTATTAGAACTATTAGCTAGTCATATATGATTATATGGGGGGAGCTTGCAAAAATGTGCGATTTCAAATTTAATTAACGTATTCTCATCCTTCGAAGAAGGTATAGCTATTGTCCGCCTCTCTACTCCTTTCTGTCATTGGGATGCAACACCTTCTCTTATGTTTACGGCTTTTATAAATGAATTTTTGTTGAGTCTTGAACGATTGTTACGAAAGTTACACACAACGGGGTAATAAAACTGAGTGTAATACTTAGGAGGACTTGCGCCGTCTCGCGATGAAATGCTGCTTGCCTTGTCTCAAGTGACGGCTGGGGAAGCGCTAAAGCGTGCCAGGAGAATGCAGGGGAGGGAGATGTCGGAGATGGGGGGAGGGGATGGTGAGTAAGCAGTGTGAATGGGCTTAGAAAATGGCGTCGAGGATCGTCAAGTCAGTGTGGGAACCGGTCAGCTTTGGGAAAACAAACCGCAAACGAAACGGCAAAATTGTGACCCAGCGCCTCATTGCATCCGCTAGGTTTAATACCCACACAGACTTCAGACATTATTGTGCAATGCGGCCATTTTGTTGAGCAAAAAAACACAATGTACTAAATATAGTAGTGAATATAATAAATATGAAGGTTATTCTGCAAAATAGGCTATACTTTTGGTCAGTGCTTATCGAATTAATAATCATACCATTTTAATATACATCGAATGAGGATTTCTGACACACTTTCTTATGGTTTGACTGCTTGACTATTAAAAGTATGGCATCCAAAGCAATAGCTATACATTATTATTTTAGTGTAGATGTACATGGATCAATAAGCCTACATACAGTATAATAAAATCTGTTTTTTAGATGTGTGTAATATACATATTCAAATTTCTGATTCTATGTTCTTAATATCCTTAGTGTTGGCGTTTTGCCTCTAGTTGCTTGGTTACTGTTGCTTAGTGAAGTTGTTTGACAAAATGCAAGGTACCATATTAACCCTTTGTCCAGCGTATTTGTAGTGTGTGTGTGTGTGTGTATGTATGTGTAGCATTTTTAGTTAAATTCTCCTTCAAATTACCGATTCCTGTGGGCATATGCAGTATTAAAATTTGGTTATCTAGGTCCAAATAAATTGTTTGGTCCATTAAAGACTAACTGATAAGTAGATAACCCTGTATTATGAACGCATGAGCTGACAAGCTGCATAAATGTACATCACTGTTATCAATGACTGATTGTACTTATGACAAATTGCTTATAAAACTGGACTATTTATAAAGCTTGATCCATATTGTTTTCTCTGGTGCTGGCATCATGGTAAATCTTTTGTGTAAGAAATACTCTGAGATTAATTTGGTTAAAATGCTCTGTTGTCAATATTGGCACCATCTTGCCATGAACAGAGCCCAGCAGTACAGTCCATTTGACCAGTTCCTCAGCCCTTGATCTATATGACTGCATAACTGTGTCTTTCTACCAAAGTCAGTCTCAGTGCACTTCCTGTACCCAAGAAGCTGTTTGTCATTCGGCTGCCTCAGACTGTTAGTCAGAATCATGGATGGGAAACGCTGATGTCATCTTTTATGTAAATGATATCATTGGACAGTGGTACTGCCTCCATACCTGTTGGGTTTAGAAGAACAATACAACTGCAATCTCTTGCTTAGCTTTGGAGATAACAAAGTACTGGCTTTTGATAGGACTTTGATACTTGTTGCTGCAGTTCATGTAGCTGTAATGTTATTTGCTGTTGGTGCTTTTCAGTTCAGTTCTTAGAACATTTTATAGCTGGACCTAATCTGCGGTGATGGCAGTGTGAGATTTGGGAATGTCATTTTTATAAAGCAGAAACATTTTTCTTTCTATGAGACAGGAAAAAAATCGTAAGTTTTACTTTTTTGTTGTGTTTTTGCAAAACAGTTTTGTGGTGATGGCACATGGCTTTATTTAGCCACCATGTAGGGCATCTTGTACAAAGTTTTAATGTTTTATTTTTCTGTTCTCTTTTTTGTAATGTAAGTTTATGCACTTAATGACTGCACTTTGAAAGTGAAACTTTAGCTGCCTTTTTTTTCAAACCATATCCCATATAGCTTAAATTTGCACTTATAATAAAATGTTTTTGTTTAAAGTAGGACCTTTTGAAACTAAATTAAATTTCGCATCAAAATTTAAATTTTATGTTTATCCAAATTTTAGAAAAATCTGGCCTAGTTTTTGTGATCTGTGAAATATCATTAGTGTCAGGCAAACGTTTTTCAGCATCTCCACCTTTGTTCATGCGGCAACCGCCTCTCTGTCCACTTTTCTTCCGCAGGTATGGGAGGGTGGAGAGTGTCAAGGTCCTCCCCAAGCGGGGGTCAGAGGGCGGCGTGGCGGCATTTGTGGATTTTGTGGACATTAAGAGCGCCCAAAAAGCACATAACTCCATCAACAAAATGGGAGACAGGGATCTGCGCACCGACTATAATGAACCTGGGACCATCCCGAGTGCCGCACGCGGCCTGGACGATAGCCTCTCCATAGGCTCTCGCGGTCGGGATGTTTCAGGGTTTGCAAGGGCAGCGGGGGGGCCAGTGTACGGTCCCCCGGCGTCTCTCCACAGCAGAGAGGCACGCTATGAGCGCAGACTGGATGGGTAAGTCAACAAAGATTACCTGAGGGAAGTGGAAGCTGGACGGGTGTTAAACTGAAAGCAAGAAGGGGGCTGGGGGGCTGATGAATGGGGGGCGAAGGTGAAAGACAAACTGAAGCTAATTTTAAGTGTAAGGGATACCTTGTGAATTCTATGGGATGAAGGATTAATAGTCATGGGGAAATGTACATCGTATGTACACATACATGTCTGTATGTGTTTGATACATGTATATTTATGTGTATGTTTGCATATGTGTGACAGTGGGAAAGGCACCTTTTTGTATTTATTGGTTGTGTACATTCATATAAGTATTTATGCAGTATATTGTGTTACTGGGAATTCCCTGCATGAAATTTACTGGATGCTTTGAATGTCACATTTGTGGAAAATCCAGGGCAAGTTGTGGATACAGTAAGTGTCCAGGGATGTTTGGATGCAGGAGGGAGCCCCCAGTGGCCATTTCTGGGATCACCTGATATGGAGTACAGTACAACACACGGTGGATTAATATCACGCTTCTTTTGCTTTCAAACCAGAACACACAAAATTCATATTTATATCTATATATGTATATAATTATGAATTGGATAAGCAAAAACAGGTCCAATTTTGCACTTCTCTTAATGATGGCTTGGTTACTTGTGACCTTCAGTTCCTTCATGGTGTGGATTTTCATGGATAATATTCCCAGGATATGTATACCTCAGCTGGATTTTCATTGGCCGTTCAAGGATATGCAGGCGTATGTGAGTGGTATTGTGGGTTTGTGGTTTCTCTCTGGAATTATTTGTCTGGTGACAGGGCACGAATATATGATGTGACTTTTGCCATTTATTTCTTTATTAAGAAAAAGAGACAGAAAAACAAAGTGAGCAAATGACTCATTTTTCATTTTTAAATACCCTTTAGTTTATTTATGGTTTATTTCTGTTTAATTGTTTGAGAACAAAATGTGGAATTTAAGAAAGTACTGGGTAAGGAGAACAAGATGGAGAACTAAGTTGGATCATATGAAACAAATGAACAATCTTTTGGGAAGTGCTTTTTTGTTGTGGGGTTGAAGAAACCATCACAGAAAAGGAACAAGTCTCTGTTTCACCATGGATGGTACTGCTGCCAGGCTTTTTTCCTGTTGGATTACTCAAATTCTTCCTGGACGTACCAGGATATTGAACTATGGATGCAACTATAGAGAACTGAAAAAATATTTGCTGTCTAAAAGGCCGTGGTACATCCAACCTACCGGTCCTGTAACTGCCACGTTGGGGATTTCGCCAATCTGCTGAGATCTGTTAAGGGCATGTTATCCCTCTGGATTTGTGAAATGCAGAGAAAATTGACCTGACAAAACTCAAAAGTTTGAGGTGGGATTATTGCAACAGACTGAGATAATGTATGACAATGGCTGCCATCAACACTTCCAGCCTGGGGATTGTAGAAAAACTTTGAACGGAGCTTACTTTGCTAAATGGAGGAACATGCCACAGCTTGTTTAATCACTATTGGAGTTTGCAATATTTGGACTGAGGATAGAAGATGGATGTACTGCTGTCATTGGAAAGACATTATTTAAGAACTGTCAATTGAGATTTAAAAACAAAATATATATATATATTTTCCGATGTATACTTGTAAATGTGCTTGACTTGGGCTGTCAGGTGCAAAGTGGATGATTTTTTTTCACGTTTCTTTACTTTTTACTGCCTTTTATTGGCACATACAGTGATTTATACGCATCCATACATTTTTTTGTTGGAACTGTTTTCTTGGAAAGCTATTTTATGAAATGTTTCCATTTTTGCCCAGTTTCACCAAGAAGCAATGAAAATGGCATATTGACATTTTGTGGATTAGTTCATGTTTCAGCCCCTACAAGCACCAAGTGCTCTTTTATAGAACTAAGGATCACTGCTGATGAAAGACAGCTGTATTTTTTGCTTTTCTTGCTTTTTTGCTCCATTTTTATGTCCATCTTACTTTTGCATTTTACTTTTTTTGCTCACAATATTCTGTCTGCCTAGTTTGTATTTGGGATGATAAGTCGGGTTACTGCTGTCTGGAAAAGGTTGGTATGTCCTGCCCTGTGTATTTCAGCTCCCCTCATTAACTCTGCTCAGCTCTACCCCTCTATCTATCCGTTTGTCTGTCTCCCTCACTAACAGCAGTAGCTTGTAGCAGTAAAAGAGGCTGTAAGGGTGCTGTGCAGCTTCTCGCATGTCTGCCTTATGCGCTTCCCTCACTGTCCCCAGTCTTGCAGCTTTTGCTATTTCAGTGCCTCTCGTTATTTACCTCTCTCTCATTCATGGGTAGCTCCAGTTTTCCACAGTCTCCATCTGCACCCTGCTGCAAGGCGGCAGTACATTATTCCCTCTTGGGTTGTAGGCACGTCAGATCGTGGATTTTGCAGCTGGAGAGCTGGGGAGGGGGGGGCAGTTGCACCATTGTTAGGAGGTGGCTGAGATTAGCATGAGAGCAGGACAGTAGTCAGATAGCCTCAGCATGCAATCTGTGTCGCTTCGGCAAATCTCAGGGCCATCGCTAGTCACAGAGATTGCCTCAACACCGTTTTACTTCTCTTTGAGGAAGTCACATCTGATAGTCAGATGTCAAATCAGTGGCACTCTTAGTAAAAAAAAAGATAATAAAATAATAGTTTAAACATAGCTGGATGATGTCTGGTGCCAGTTAAGCAATAGGTATATGTTAGTATCAGCTAGTCTATGTATAAGTCCACTGATGTAACTGTCACTAAACAACTCATCTACTGACAGTGAAAGAAGCAGGCTGGGAATTTTAATTTTTACATTTGGTATTTGGGGTGGAGTTCAGTGTCTCTCAAGTTTGTTAGGCTCTTCCGAGTTTAAATATATTGGGTGTTTTCTGTACATTTATACTAGTTATTAATGTTGGTGTTCTCTGATCAGTACTTTAAGGCTGTTCTTAGACGTACATCCACCAGTTTGTCCACTATTCTGCTACCAGCCAAGCAAAAATTTTTATGCTAAACAAAACAATTCTTACAGAATTAGCTAAATTATATCTGGCCTATCTACCAGAACTAGGCTACTAACCTGTTCCATTGACATAACAAATAAGATGTATGCATTAATAAATTAAATATAGTATAGCTGTAGAGGTGTTGATAAAGACCCAGTATCTGGAGTAAGGTTCTAATTTTTACCATGAGAAATAATTGTACTTATTTTTTAAATAGTGGATGAATTAAGCTATGGTTGTGGGACCAGTCCTCTGCTGCCGCCGCAGAATATTTCTAGCTAGAGTAATAACTCAAAAAGTATTTGATGGATTTTTTTTCAAGCTTTGCAGATGCATTGTATGGGTGAGCATGGGATATGATGAAATCTTGAGACATATTGTCCCAAAATTGAAGCACACTGCATAGTGATAGCAAAGAATATGGCAGTTTTTAAGTGTTAGCACCATAGCACTGAAGAAGTATTTGAAAGATAATTTTCAAAAATTGCCCTAAAAGATCACTATAAAATTGAAGCAGTGGCACGTAGTGGCAGCAAACGGAAAGAATGGCTACATATGACATTTGGCCTTGTAAATGTGACAAGTCAAACAATATTTGATGGATCTTATGTGTATTTTGAGATAAATTGCCTCAAAAATGAAGCAACAGTGCTAAGTGGCAGCAAAGGTAAGCAAGGCTGTAGAAGACACTGATACACTCAACAAAGTAGCAATAAACAGGGGTGCCAGAAATGGGTCAAGTCCCCACCAATATTGGCAGATCCCCACTTTCTTCCCATAAAATTTACATGAAGACTGAATAATATTGAAAAACACTAAATTGTGATATTTTTGGGTTTTGCGATACCCATTCATAACTGAACCTTTTGCTATTTAATGCATTTCTGTCAGATACAGATGAAACCGATAAGATGAATTAGGAGCATGTTCCTTAATGGGTGCATTCCTTAGCTTTCGTTATGAAGTCACAAGTTACTGAGGCCAATACAAGGAAGATTGTAGTCCTACAACAGACAAAATCATTTTTATGATATGGATCAGTTATTTTTTAATTAAATATGTTGACTATAAAAGTATTTAATGGATGTTTTTCAAACTTCCCATGAACATTGTGTAGGTCAGTGGTTCTCAAACTGTTTATAAAAAGTACAGTATATATCCATCCATCTATCCATCCATCAATCCATCCATGTTCCAACCCGCTAATCCTTCTGGGTCGTGGGGGTAAAAATTTATTTATATATATTTTTTTTCCATTGCCACTCCCTCCCTCACACCCATTGAAATTTATCTGTAATAATCTGTGAGCTAGTTTGTGAAATTTATTGGGGGGACACCCACTGCTCAGCCCCCTGTCTAATTATGTTGAGCCACAGATGCAGATCTGGTGAATGTGATTACACTGAGAAAGGTTGGGATTTTAATAAAGATTTTTAGAGAGGTGGGAAGCGTATGTCAGGGGGATAGGGATTGCAGTGTTTGGGGGGTGTGGGAGGAGTAGGGATTACATCGGGGGAGGGTGTTGGGTCACATCTGGGGAATACATTGATGTTGTTCCAACGGCATCCAGTACTGTCTTTTATATTCACTGAAAACCACTGTTGCAAAATACACAAATCCTCCAACAGTGAATCACTCTTTGACTTCAACTGGATTCAACAGTAAACTGGAAGTAAACTGGTAAAAGTGGGGGTCATGTGTGGTCAGTGGACTGGGGCACTGTGCCTGTGATCACTGGCTCAGATGCCTGCATTGGCAGCATGGGTTTATGGTTAGTCTCCTGAGCAAGACCCTTAAACGCCAGTTGCTCCAGGGTCTGGTTGACCCTGCTTTTGTATGTCGCTTTGAATAAAAGCATCTGCTAAATAAAAATGTGAAGGTCCCTGGCCGAACGGTTCCTGCTATTAGCCAAGCTGCTATGAGGCCGTGGTAACTGAAGGATGGCAGTGGAGAAACAAACTTCTTCTATTGTGTCATTTTGTGATTACACGAGAGGTAAATGCAGTTTCTTTGAGTCTTAAGGCTGACTACCTCTTTTTTAGAGCTTCTGAAGTGAAAATATAAGGTGCTTTCACACTGCTGGATTTTTTTTCTGGTACCAGGGACTTTTGTCGTGTTTATACCATAGGATCTTGGCCTGATTGTAGTTCTCAGAGGCAGTTCCAGAACCCATTGTAGTACCAACTGAAAACTAGGTACAGTGATTGCTTGCTGATTAGTTCACCACAAGCACTGGCTCTAACTTGCCAGCACTTATGAGTGAGATCACATTACAACGTTTTCTTATTTTGTGCAAAATAAAACATCAATCAGCTGGCTAGATTTAATAAGAATCATGAACATGTCATGGGTGATATAAGTGAAATATAAACAAAGAGCTGTGTCCCATTTTGACTGCATTCAGTTCCCCCAATAACTAACAAAACAACTTATTTTCAGTTGTTTTGGTGTGGCCGTGTAGTTTTGCATGAAATTCTGTAAAGTTTACCCTATGAGCTTTTTGCCTCTCCCATGCTTATTTAGCATAAAGGTCCCAGTTCCTGATGTATCGTGTGAAAGCTAGGCACAAAAATGGCCAGGAGCTACAAAAGTTCCAAGTCGAGACAGCCCAGGAACTTGTAAACCAGGATCGGGTTCTGGAACTTTGGTGTGAAAGTGAATTTTACTGGTTTCAGATAGGTTTTTTGGATAGTGTTAGAATTCTTCTGTCCTTCCATCCCATGTTGCATTTCCTGTATATTTTGCTAAAAATCTAAAACTAGGACTTTGACACCCATATAAATGTTTTTAACCGCCTGTCTATTACTTTACTGCATCTACAGCTGATACAAAATGCTACATTTTTGTTTTTTTGCAACAGCCTCCACCTCATGCATTTTGAAAATGGTGTCGGTCTCAAGGCGTATGCCGTAGTATAGTTTTAAAGAATAAAATAGGTAAATGTGCAGTTATACTGCTGTCCTGATGATCATCAATTCTATCAATATTACACTCCAAATTCAGTACAACATTATGCTTCATGTAAGTGTAAGTGCTGTATGTGCTCTAAAAAAACAAAAAAAACTTTGGTGAGCGTTAGGATATAAATTACATATTGTCCTTTTAAACATCGTCGCCTTTCGGCTATTTAATTTTTTGATTTAGTAGCTTACTTTGCTGAACAATCTTTATAGCCTAATGATAAGCATGTGTACCTAATTCACTATATTCCCAACAGGCTTTTTCTTTGAGTTTCTGCTGTGGGTGTGTTAGGTGTTGATGAAAGGAGGAAGTGTAATTTAGGCTTCATTGGCTTAGTGTGTGGGAGATGTGGCGGTGCAGTAGTTAGCGCTGTTACCCCGCACCCCAACCACCAGTCTCCAGCATGCCTCTATGTGTTTGGGGTGTCCTTTGGGTGCTCTGGTTACCCCCTCGGTCCAAAAACTTGCTAAGGTTAATTTGAGTTACCATATTGTAAATGATGTGTGCGCCCTACAGTGTGTTGGTTCCCCATCCTAGGTTCTTTCCTGCTTTATGCCCATAGGCTCTTGACCCTGGATAGGACAAATAGCTATACAGAATGGATTGATGGCTGGTTCTTAAACAGGAATATTGATGCTGGACCCTTTAAACCATTTTTAAAACCATTTTAAGGCCAAATTCGTATTTCTGTCTTAGGGCTCAATGAGAGTTTCTCATTTGAAATAAATACGTTCAAAAAGGTAGAAAATTATAGTAATGCATTGCTAGTCAAAAGTTTTGGAACAACCTGTACTTTATCATTTTTGGTTAAACGTCAAGCAATGCACTCATTGTAAATATCCCATTACAATTATTTGATGAAGAGGAGGGAATGTAAAGAGTGATGACATAGTCATCACACTGGACCCCTTTGGGATGATTTGAGATGAAATTAATAAAAAGGTCACGGTTACACTGCCACTAGTACACTCGGTAGTGTTTAGGAATGCACAATATTGGAACATTTTCAAATATTGCAATGTGATTTTTTTTTCAGTGAATATTGTGATATTTATTGTAAGAAATTAGTTGGAAATTTACCCTAAATAAAAATAGCCAAATAGAACCCGTTATGATCTACCAGTAGAGTCTGTAGTATAAGTTGGTGATGTTGCTGTGAGTTGTGTTGACAAGGCCGTGCCAACAAATCACATTGTTTTGCTGAATTTCTTCCCTATAGAATTTAAAATATTTCCATACAGCGGAAGACAGATGTCTTTTGGCGACCAGTTTTTGTTCACTTTTCTTCTCACTCATTTCTGTAAAATTTCTCACAAATGTGCCATATGTTCTATGAGTGGGTCAAGCAGCAAGGAAGAGAATGATCATAATAATGGTCTTGATTGCATGCAGAGCTCATGGGGTAAACATTACACTGACTTATAAACAAACGCTAGATCATTTTGAAAAGGAACGATCATTAAAACTGTAAAACCTGCTAAACTAAAATGTTTTAGCAAAACCTATTGATCTCCATTCAGCAAATCTTATCATTTCTAAGATAAATACCTGAATAACATTGCTTTTGAAAATACTGTCAATTGCATATGCACGCACTGCATACCTCGTAGTGCTTTGACATTTATTTAACATTTTTCATTGATTAATTGCCATTCTGTAATGGCAATGGTTGGTTGGTTCCTTCCCTGCTAATTGCAATGTATATATTATTTTTAAATGATTACTCAATGAACCATCAGATCAATCAGTAGATTATGTAATCGTTAATATAGTGACAGCTGTAGAAGTGCATTGTAATTACAATCAACATCCATTGTAGAATACCTGGTGGTGCAGTGGTTAGCACTTTTGCCTCTTGGCTCCGTGTGTGGAGTTTACATGTTCTCCCCATATCGTCGTGTGGTTTCAGCTGGGTACCCAGGTTGCCCCCCCCTCCCCCTGTGATAGGTTGGTGCCCCATCTTGGGTTGTTCCATGCCTTGTACTCGTAGCCTCCAGGATAGGATCTAGCCCCAATAGGACAAGTGGTTACATGAAATGGATGGATAGATGCACATTGTAGATACAGGCTGTATTAGTGCTAAACTGTAACTTGGTGGAACTTCTGTTCAGTCTGTAAATTAACATAAATTATGGTAGAGAAACATATAATTTGAAATGCTTAGGAAAAACCAGAAAGAGGGAATAATTTCCAGTCAATTATTCTGTGTGTCCTGAAAAACAGTGAGTTATTTATTATATATATTTTTATCACAGTGTATGTAGGTAAAATGTGGCCCTCTCCAGGGGACACTGAAATAGATACATCCTATTCAACACTACGTTTGCTTGCATTTCTGTAACTGGAGATTTATTTTGCATTTGTATCAATCTCGTATATATTATTTTTTAGCTTGTGTCACTAGAATAATGTCCAGTAACATTTACCGAAATATAAAGTGTTTATTGCTGGTCACTCCTACAGATATTGCTGCATTAGTCGACGTTTTGCTGTGCTTGTTCAGACTACTATAGCACAAAAGCCAGAGTTAAATTTTTTAGAGCAGTAAATGGCCTTTCTTGTCTTATTTTGTATATTTACCCTAGTGCACGTGTATTGATAGTGTTATAATCTGTATTTTTTATATGTGTTGTATAAAATGTAATAGATATGTATGTAGGCATGTATGTTGGATCGGACAGTCTAGCATTATGACCCTTTAGTTGGTGGGATGTAGTTTATAGCTAACTGGCAGTAATGGGATTGTTCTTCTCTCCTCCCTCTGTCTCCTGACCCTCCCCTGTGTCTCCCAGGACCTCTGACAGTCGGGACCGTGCCTATGATCACAGTGCCTATGGACACCATGAACGAGGCGGCAGCGGCGGCGGCGGGTTCGAGCGACCGCGACACTACGATACAGACTATTACCGTGACCCGCGGGAGCGCGCGCTGGCTGGAGCTGCCTCCGGCTCTGGCTCAGGGGGAGGTGGCGGTGGGGTCTCCAGTGGGGTCGGCCCAGGGGCTGGAGGAACTGGGGCCAGTGGCGGCAATGCCGGCGGAGGAGTGAGCGGCGCCGGCGGAGGAGTGAGCGGGTCTGCGTCCGTGCCGGTGGGTTATTACGGGTCCCGCGGCCGCAGTCCCGGCCGCTTCGAGACGCCAGAGCCGCGGTACGAGGCTCGGCCTCGCGAGCCCTTCACTCTGGCCAGTGTGGTTCACCGTGACCTGTATCGCGAAGAGAGAGGGCGCCGCGGAGATCGCGTGTACCAGCACAGCCGCAGCCGCTCCCCGCACTCCTCGCTGAACCCCTCCCCGCAGCGGCTGGCCAGCCAGGCGGCACGGCCGCCCCGCTCCCCCAGCGGCTCCGCCTCCGGGAGCCGCTCGTCCAGCTCGGACTCAGTCAGCAGCACCAGCAGCAGCAGCAGCGGCAGGTATGTGACGCGCCTGAAAGGGGCTTCAGCGCTGAGGATGCTGGGATACCGCTATCTGTCAGATATCATTTCACATCCCCCCACATCTAGCTGCTATGCCATTCACTGTTCTGACGAGTCTGAGTTCTGTTTTGTCACGTGAATAATTGTCAGAAATGATTAAATCTCCATGAATGTTGATAAACATACAGACTCTAAATTTAGAATGAAATATGATTTTTGACATTAAGAAGAATGGTTGTGACCCTGTAATATTTAATCTAGCGAGTGATTATTAAAATGCTTTCATAAGTTTATAAAAAAAGCAACAGTGTGGAATATAGTGCATAGTGTGTTATAAAGGGTGGAAATGAGGATTCAGTCACATTTTTCTCCATTACTCTGAATATTAACGCCTCTCAGGTCATCAAGCCTGGGCCCATTCATCATGAAGTGTGTGTTCCTGTGGGCTTAGGACTGGACTTGTCAGTTAGCTTATTGCTGCTGGGCTGCACTCCAGTACAGTTCGCCTTACATGTGGCAGTGATTATTACTGGATGTGCCCTGATAGCTTCCAGTGTTCCATGGTGTATTTAGCCAGAGGTCGGTTGCATTAGTGCTGCTCTGCTCAGGACAGGAACATGAGGTCGAAACAGTGTCACAGATCGTTGGTGTGTGATATTCTTAAGAAATATTTTTTGATGGATCTTTAAATATGAAAGTTTATTGGTCAACTTGTTAAGCATTTTTTTTACAATATTTCAGGGTGTTTTCAGAAATCTGAAAAACTTTATTGATTCTGGAGGAAATTGGTCATGTTACTACTAAACGGTCAAACAGAGACACATGACAAGAACATAAAAAAACTGAAATAAAATTATAAAAGAGAGACTCTGTGCTACACCATGATATATACATGAGAAACATGAGTTTTTTACAAGAAACAAGAGGATCTTTGGCTTATGCTTGGTACCTGGATAGAACAGTGCAGTGAAGTGCAGTGTTCCTACAGAGCATATGTGCATACATGTGCATTTATGCATCAGGTTCAGCAAAACAGTAGTGTCTGATGCTGCAGACAGACCCAGCTGTGAAGGGATTTGCAATTTGATTTTCATAGCATTTCTGCAGAAAAATTGGCTTTCGTTGTATGCCTATATTAATCGATGTTTGGTTCACTACTATAACCTGTTCATTCATATCGATAGCAATATTTGAACAAGGATTCTAAGTCTGGATGAAAATCAGATGATTGTTGCATTATTTGTAATTAG
>JABFDZ020000042.1:3969030-3989118 GCA_019775955.2 Pollimyrus isidori
CATATCGATAGCAATATTTGAACAAGGATTCTAAGTCTGGATGAAAATCAGATGATTGTTGCATTATTTGTAATTAGGACAGTATGGTACTGGCTGGTTTCATGGTCCAGGTTTTTGGTGTAGTTTGCATTCATCCACAGCAGTAAGTCTCCAGTACTCACGGTATAAGGTAGAATCGAGGGATATGACTGCTAGCATGATGCAAACTACATTTGCTTACTGATGTTGTTTGCACACTGGGCATCTGATGAACTGACAAGCGAAGACACCATGAATGCAGCATTTTTTTGTCTTGCTTTTTTGTTTACTGCAGTTCTGTGTTCACCATTTGGTCAGATATTTGATATAAAGTTTACAAATCTAATTTAAATTTATGATTATGGGATGGTGTTTGTCAAATTTTAGTTTATTATGTGTGGTAACTTTTTTTTCTAAACTAAAACGTTGTTTTTGCGGCAAAACAATATCTGGCTGGGTAATGTGTCATGGCACACAGTCCATGAAGCCTTATCAACACGTTGACTATGAATGCACTTAATGTTTTCCGTCTAATATATCCCAGGCCTTGACACGCAGTGTTTTTCTGAGAACATTATTTGCATCACAGGGGCCCAGTCGCAGAGGCGGCCTGGTGGTGCAGGGGTGGTGCAATGGTCAGCACTGATACATCTGAGATGTGGGATCGAGTTTCTGCCAGGGTTCTGTGTGTGTGGAGTTTACATGTTCTCCTCATGTCACTGTGGAGGTTCCATCAAGGCACCTGCAGTCCAAAAACATGCTGAGACCAAATGAAGTTAGTTACCAAATTGTGTGTGTGTGTGTGTGGGGGGGGGTGTTTGCATAGATCACATTTGAGGACCAAAATGCAGTAAAACCTGAAATTTCCCTACTTTTGGGGACACCTTTTAAGGTCCCCATTTGGATAAACTCAATTTTATAAATGTCTGTGAATGCAATAAAAAAGTAAAAATGCCAAGTCTTGTATTTGGGTTGGTTACTTATGGTTAAGATTAGGGATGGGTAGGGGTTAAGGGTATCGTGATTGGGATTAGGGTTTTTCCCATAGAAATGAATGGACAGTCCCCATTTAGGTAGGAAGACCAACTTGTGAGTGTGTGTGTGAGTGTGTCCTGCTATGGAGTGGCACCCCAGCCTGGGTTGTTCCCTGCTTTGCACCCACAGCCTCCAAGACAGACTCCAGACCCTCCGTGACCCTGAACAGGACAAGCAGTTTTAGAAAATGGAAATGGATGGGGGCAGTCATAACATTTTAGCTCATTGGCATGTGTTAAAAAAAAAAGATATTCTACAACATATGCTTTCCAGACATTTAAAAGACACTTAATCGGGCTCCTAGAGCCTTGACTCAGAACAGTGCATATCAGAGCACATTTTTATTTTTCTAGTATCTTAAGAGAATACACAAAGCTACATTTTTAGTTCTTTTTTATAACATTATGACTGAGTCATAAATAATTACAAATGCATGTTACACACTCAAACAAACACCAGGAGCTTTGGACCTCCATTCAGAGATGCTCTGCAGCATTCTGGGGCTGAATAGCTAAAAGCCTCATTATTTCTAACAACCCCTCTTCTGGACTACTCCGTTCTACAGCTCAGGTACATAATGTTAAATCTGCCTTTGCAGTTAATCAGAATTATGAACAATGCCCATGGTGTATTTTCTGTTTTTTTATTTTTATCTGAAAAAGCAAGAATTAAATATAAATGAGAAAGCGTAATATATTTTTCTTGTGGTTGTTTTAAAAAGCTGCTGTTCAACACCTAAAATTTGACTCACCTGTTTAATAAGAACAGTTAAAGCATTTCACATACCAGGAATTACCATTATGTCTGTGAATTTGTGGTTAAGAACCGTAAATCTTATGTGGTTAAGAACCAAAATCTATCCACGGCATAGTCCTGTATGATTCTGTAAGGTGTTCAGCCATCATTACCTTGCATTTTCTATTCAGAATTGCATTTTTTTCTTTGAACTGTGTGCAACTGAGGTTGTGCTTCATGAAAAAATTCAGTAGTTCATATTGGCCCGTGGACAAACAACCGACAATCATACTGTACTGGTTTTCTCCTGAAATAATGTTTAGCAAAATGATAGAATATGAATTTATAACAATATTGCTGAAGATTTTAAAAACATATTTATTGTCCAAAGAATATAACCTATGCTCCATGTGTTGTACCAGGAAACTTTGTGAGCTTCTCCTCTCACTGCTATATGGACCTTTTGAAATGGGTTTGTTCATGCGGCTCGTTGCCATTTCTCCTGTTCTGACATATTGGATGAAAGTGCTCTAGGGAGTTTTCAGAGACGCCTCATGTATTTTTCTCATTGCCCACCCCCTCTGTGTGTGCGAGTGGGTGGGTACATGTCCCCCCCCCCCTCCGTGTGATCCAGTTCGAACTGGAAATTTCTGGCCACCACTGGCTTCTTGCCCACTCCCACAGCCCAGACACTGCAGGCAGTCCGTCCTATTCCACAGGCTGCTCTGGGGTGCAGTGGTGTTTTGGGGGGGGGGGGGGGGTTAGGTGGGCAGTCTGCTTAGAAGGGATAAAGAGCTTACTGTATCGGTGGGGTAAAAAGAAGGAAGATCCGGGCAATCACTGCATCCTACGCAGGCAGGACCACAACACCACTGTGCCGATAAGAAACTAGCCATAGTCTGATGTTTCTGAGATTCATCACGAGGTCGATGGCAAAACAAAGGCGAAGGATGGGTGCAGGCTATACATGGAGGACACGGGTAGGGCAGAAGATAGGTATGGGAGCAGTATCCTGGATGTGTGGGTTGCAGAGGGACGGACAGATTTTACCTGGAAATTGATGCAAGAGGGAGCCAAGGAGCATGGAAAAATTGTACGAGCAGCCAGAGGGAGAGAATACTGTGTCCTCGCTGAGCTTGTGGGTGCAGAGAGCAAAAGGGGGCCTGTGGTGAGCTTTTATTCCAGCTGGAACCCATGCACGGTGGAAGCAAAAGTGAAAGTAAAAGGCGATTTTCACAGCTACTGTGCTAAAAAGGTAGCCACAGAGCAGTGGGTTTTGTAGTGTCTCTGGGAATGAGAGGTCTTCTACAACCACTGAGTAAAATAACAGCACAACAGTCCTTCTGAAGTACACATCACCAAAGCGGTAATTGAAGAATTTAGGAGTTAAATTCGTAGTGGTTACACTAGTATCTACCTGCACAGTACTGTTGAGCCTAGTGTTAAAGTTTTTGAAGGACATCATATTGTTTTTGTGGTATTACGTATCCATTGTTTACTTCTTACAAAGCTGATGTTAATGTAACCATGTAACACAAGTGTTCTAGGAACATCGGCTGATTCCGGTGAGAAACGTTGCCTTTGCCAGGATTATGTGCATCAGCTTAATGCCTGTGATTGAATATTGTTAACCTTCCACCAGTATAGCTCAATATGAAATTGCTTTCCGTTTAACTGCACATGAAAAACAATGTGAGGGTGCCACTCTAAGGCTAAACATGGAACTGCAGGTGCTGAAGTACTGCTCTTGAAGGATGATATTCTTTGGTCTTACCTTTGAAAAAATTACATGTGTATCTATATTCCCAAATGTGCATCTGCATATTCATGGGAGTAAGCGTTTATACTAGGATGTAACCCATATGAAAATAATTTTTTTTTGAAGATTTTAAAGACCTAAACATTCCTGTCTTTTAATATCGGCCAGTATAATTTTATACACAAAATTAAACAGACATCAATAGTTGTAGTGAAACGGTGCTTTACTGACTATTATGATTATACCAATTTCTCCAACTCTCATAAACAACCTCACAGTAATATATACAAAATTAATATTATATATAAAAAATTTGATATTAAAACAATGCAACTCAAATGTAGCCACAAACTTCAAAACATAAACATCACTGATCATAATGATGAACTCTTAAAAAAAGCAATTTATAAGTATAAGAATCACACCTCACAAAGTATTTGTGTTAAAAAAAATACTTTTCTCCTTTGCGTAGTATGTGTAGCATGTGTAGTATCTTTGTGTATAAGGTAACACTTTAAATCCCAGCTGACCTATGACTTTT
Source organism: Pollimyrus isidori (assembly GCA_019775955.2). Taxonomy (NCBI): domain Eukaryota; kingdom Metazoa; phylum Chordata; class Actinopteri; order Osteoglossiformes; family Mormyridae; genus Pollimyrus; species Pollimyrus isidori. Next base: position 3,973,119 of record JABFDZ020000042.1, read on the forward strand.
TGTATGCTTACGGGCTCTGAGCCTGCCTGACTCTCTGGATTTTGACAGCTTTGCTATTGTATAGTCAGGTTATGCTGTTTGCTGGTTGCATTAAACCCCCGTTCATACCGTAAGATGCCCTTTGTTGTCATTCATTTGGTGCCTGCGTTGGCTTTTCTCTCCCTCTTCTCTGTTGTTTTCTGTTTAGGAAATGCAGCGTAAATAAGGATTTTGGTTTGGTTGTCTAGTGAAATCCACATCTGACTGGAGCTGTCTGCTTTTCATGTTGCTTGTATCTAACTGCTGTAAATAAAACTATGGTAAAATGCATTACCGTTGGTGTTAACCAAATAGATCTACACATGCATTCTGTCACAACTCAACCTTAGACTGAATTTACTGCTAATCTTGGGTTAATCCTAAATTATAACGCAGGCAGCACATCTTTTCAGCATTGTCTCCAGAGAGAGAGTTCCTTTTTTCATCAGAAATGGTTAAAGAGACATTATTGGTGTTTTAACTGTCTGTTGTCCTTCGACACTTTTGTGGAATATTGGATAGTTTTATTGAACAGTGAATACATGTGTATTGCACTTCTGAAGCAGTGACACAGTGACACAGGTATCACTGCTGCCTCACTGGGATTGGAGTTTGAATTCTTCTGTGCCCTGGAACCTTATCCTGGGTGCTTCCCTGACTTGGGCCTTGTAGCCTGTGTAGACTGCAATCCCCCAGCTCCCGTGAACCTGTACTGCATAAGCTGATGGAAGGCAGAGGAGTAGATGGACCTGCATATGTTGGTGCATAGGTCTGATGACTTATGTCCTGTGTATGTGCAAACTACCCTGCTCCCTCTTAGTGGTCTTTACTCTTCTTTGACAGCAGTGATTCCAGCAGCAGCTCCAGTGATGAGTCTCCAGCACGATCTGTGCAATCGGCTGCAGTGCCTGCCCCCTCTGCTCCGCCCCCATCAGCCCTCGAAAAGGATGAGCCGCGCAAAAGTTTTGGAATAAAGGTCCAGAACCTTCCTGTGCGCTCCACAGGTGAGTTCATGCCCCCCTGTGCTGTGCTATATGGTTGTTTTTTGCAGACATTACATTGCTTTGTGCCTTGTCCACGTCATGGTACTTTGGCACAATATAAATTAGTTCATTATGAATTAGTTGGAGTTAGACTGTACTAGATTTGTGTTGAGGTGCCAGAGTGTTTGGCGATCCTCAATGCTGTTTCTTTTGAAAGCTTTAAATCAAGTCAATCATCTTATTAGATTGTGGTGCCAGGGTTGGTGAGGGTAGTTTTCAAGTGCTTGTTATATATGATATAATATAATGTTCAGAAACCTGAGAATGGTCAAACTTGGAGGACCTGGATATCCTCTCCATGTGTAACACTTCTGCTGGAAGCTACGTGTTGTACCCATAGCATGGAAGGCCATGGTAAGTGGTTTTGATCATTACAGAGATCTCATGAAACAGACCATCAATTGACCACCTCTGACCACCAGACACCAGCCTGAAGGACGGCTTGTTCCATGAGTTTAAGAAGTATGGGAAGGTGACATCAGTGCAGATCCATGGAGCTTCAGAGGAGCGCTATGGACTAGTCTTCTTCCGACAGCAGGAGGACCAGGAGAAGGCCCTGTGTGCTTCTAAAGGAAAGCTTTTCTTTGGCATGCAAATCGACGTCACTGCCTGGAATGGGCCAGGTATGTCTCACCTCCAAAAATCTTGAATATTTTGCTTTCTACTGTGTTTTTTGTTATTATGGTTTGCAGCATTTTCTTATGTCTCTTGGCTGATGTTTGCATGTTTACTCTCCTTTATTATTGCACCTCTCAGAGACTGAGAGTGAGAATGAGTTCCGGCCACTGGATGAGCGCATTGATGAATTTCACCCCAAAGCTACACGAACACTGTTTATAGGCAACCTGGAGAAGACGACTAGCTACCATGACCTGCTCAACATTTTCCAGCGATTTGGGGAGATTGTGGTATGTGTGCATAGAAAAACTCTCATCACATGCCAGCTGGTATAAGCACCTGGTCTTTGCTGAGCAACCGCTTACATGTACCTGCATGTAGCTCATGCATTGTGCTCATGTAGGAAACTGTGTGGCTTGTCAAGTTTCTCTTTTCTCCACATCTAGGATATTGATATTAAAAAGGTGAATGGCGCCCCCCAGTATGCCTTCTTGCAGTACTGTGACATTGCAAGTGTCTGCAAGGCCATCAAAAAGATGGATGGGGAGTACCTGGGCAACAACAGGCTCAAGGTGTGTCACTAATCATTTATCATGTAGTGTACTTGTTTTTCTGATCTCATTTGTGACTACTTTAGTTGGTTAAGCAAACGCCATATATTTTTCTTCCTAGCTTCTAAAAGCAGGGTTCCCTCACATATGACATCGTTAATGGCTCTTGCAGTGCTGCTGGAAATGCTAACATTGTCTCCTGCTTGTGTAGCTGGGCTTTGGGAAGAGTATGCCCACAACATGCGTGTGGCTAGATGGCCTGTCTTCTAATATCACAGAACAGTACCTCACACGCCACTTCTGTCGATATGGACATGTAGTCAAGGTAACCAAAACACTCCTTTGCTTGGTGCATCTCCATTGAAGTGGAGGAATAAATATCGATAACACCTTGATCAACACTGTCTCCATTGTACCTGTTTCTTGGCTCACCTGTATGATTCTGTTTGTGCTTCCTCCAGGTTGTGTTTGACAGGCTGAAAGGAATGGCCTTGATTCTGTATAATAATATTGAGTATGCACAGGCTGCTGTCAAGGAAACCAAGGGCTGGAAAATCGGGGGAAACAAAATTAAGGTAAGAAAATTATTTATTTTGTAAAACCATGTATCTGCAGTGGCATGGTGGCTCAGTGGGTTGCTCTAATGCCTCACAGTTGTGTGGAGATTGCATGTTCTCATAAAATGTGAGTTTCCACTTGTAGTCTAAACATGTGCTAAGTGGGCTAACTGGTGTTTCTAAATGTGTATGCGTGTGGGTGTGCGTGTGCACGCGCGCATGTGTGTGTGTGTCTGGTGCCCTGCAGTGAATGGCGATGGAGCTCAGTCTTGTACCCAGAGCTTCCTGTCTAGGCTCTATTCTCCTCAAAATTGTGACCAGGATAAGTGGTTGTAAGATGGATTGTTGAGAAAATATATGTTTGACTGGACTAATTCATGTCTTGGCTTTTCAGAAACATGTTGGTAGTTGCAATGGTGGGCTGAATTTTATAGAAACAGACCAAATCAAGAATATATTTTTCATTTGCATTTATGTTGTTAATTGTTTTTAAACTGCCTTGTTAAAATATTTTGAGATGTGTAATGATACCACTGTTGTCTGTCTCCAGGTGGATTTTGCCAATCAAGAGAGCCAGATGGCTTTTTATCGCTCAATGCAGGCGTCTGGGCAGGATATCCGAGACTTCTATGAAATCTTATCTGAACGAAGGTATATTGTGATGTGTAGTATTTCTGGAAAACAGTGAATTGGATGTGATATTTTTTCATTCTTATGCATGCAATGAATCTCTTTATTAATTTAAAATGGTGACAAAAAGTGTCATTTTCATGTACTTTTCATAGTACTTCTTCTTTGACCCATCCCTCCATATTCTGTTCATTGGTTGTGAAGGGTTGTGATGCATGAATTTATTCAAAGCTATTAGGTTGGAAAACAGTTGCTCCATTATTGAACATGTTCTGAAATAGTCTTTTGCCAGCGCAGGACTCGTGGCCATAGCTGGAAATTAGCAGGAGAAAATTTTTAACTAAATTTGAGAAAAGACTTCTTTACATAGCATGTGATAGCCTTCCTGCTAGTGTAGCGGATAAGATAGATAAGATTTAATCAACTCTGAGCCATTAGTTAAGTTCTCCCCAAACAAGCTTCATGGGCCAAATGGCCTCCCCTCGTTTATAAATTTCTTATGTTCTTATATTCTTATCTGGTCTGTGTCTTTACAGAGATGAGCGCAGACCACCATACCATGAATTTTCAGCTGAGCGGGCATACTATGAAAATGTCCGTGCTCCAGGCACCTACACTGAAGACCCACGCCGCAAATACCCTGCAAGGAGTCGGGAGTTCTACACAGAATGGGACCCATACCAGGGGGACTATTATGACCCACGTTACTATGACGACCCTCGGGAGTACAGGGATTACCGTGACCCCTATGAACAGGACATTCGGAAATACAGTTACCTACAACGGGAGAGAGAGCGTGAGAGGGAACGTTTTGAAACAGACCGTGAGCGTGACCATAGCCGACGGACTATTGAACGCAGCCAGAGCCCTTCACATCCCCGCCGTGCTGCTAGCCCTGCTGCTTCTCCATCCCCATCTGAGCGTCTACCCAGTGACTCTGAGCGCCGCATCTATAGCCGCTCCTCTGAGCGGAGCGGAAGCTGCAGCTCACTGTCACCTCCCCGCTATGAGAAACCTGATAAAGCGCGACCTGACTGGTACAGCAAGAATGAGAAGCTGGAGAAAGAACGGCAGTTATTCGAGTTAGAACGTGCTACTGGGGGTGAGAAGGATAAACGGGCTGTGCGTAAGGAAAAAGCAGAGAAAGGTGAGAAGGGGGAGAAGCAGAAGTTAAGGAAGCTGAAGGTGCCGTCCCCCAGTCTCCCTTCATCTGAGACGGACCCAGAACCAGATCAGGAGACCAGTCCAGAGGCAGGTCCTCGATGCAAAGGTGGTAAGGTAACTGTCAAAGAGAAGGACACTGCTGGAAAAGGGCGCCTTGATCTTCCACCTTGTGTGGTGCAGCTCACACGGGTCAAGGAGAAGGAAGGAAAACTGCTGGAGCAGGCTGCAGGGGAAAAGCAACGTCTGAAGGGTGAGAATGACAGTGTGCGCTCTCCTCCTCCCCTTCCATCTTCCATTGAACAAAAAGGACTAACATCACGGCAGGATATTCAGAAGGGAGATGTTCCCAAGCAGTGCAAAGTCTCTAAGGAAAAGAGTTTGGCAAGCCAGGTAGAAGTGGTAGACAGGGAAACCAAGGTGAAGCCTAAAAAGCACATGAAATCTGAACCAGGGTTTGATGGCACTAACTCATCTATAGAGGTAGACAGACTGGCTGCTCGAAAGAGACGTTTTGGAGATTCTGCTGGAAAAATAGAAAGATTGAAAAGGGGGATCCAGGAGGAAGAAGACGTCAGAGTGGGACTGAAGAAATCATGTGACAGCATTATGGCAAAAGAAATGGAAGGTGATAGGAAGATCCTTCGAAAGGAAGCACATAAGAGGGAGCATCGCAAAGGTAAATCAGAACGGCTCGTTACTGTCTGTAGCCCAAAAGAAGAGCTGGACACAGAGGGAATGCCTGTAGGCTTGGGACTTAGTCTTGACCTGCAGGCACGACTGGGGGAACCAGCAGAGGAGAGCACTGATCTGGTTAATTTTCCAGGAAGAAAGACAGGGATCATCCTAAAGAATCAAAGTCACATCACCCAGATGTTTCCTGATGATGTGAGTTTGGACCAAGATGATATAGAGGAACAGGAGCAACAAAACTTCCTTGATCTAGTCGACCAGTCTTTGGTGCAGGAGAAAGGTACTGGGGAGGCTGATGAACGTCTTTCTGTGGACATTGATCACTCTCAAAGCTGCCGCAAACAGATGGAGCAGAACCGGAGGCTACGGCAGCAGCTGCAGGAACATGACAAGTCGGATAAGCCTGAAAATCCACATGGTGCAGACTCTGAGGATTTTGATCGGAGAAGCTTAGTGCATGAGGTGGGAAAGCCACCTCAGGATGTTACAGATGACTCGCCACCTAACAAACGTAAAAAGATGGAGATTCTTGATTTTGATATACATGTTAAAAGGGAAAGAAACTATAGAAGTTCACGGCAAGTGAATGAGGATTCTGAGAAAAACACTTCCTCGATGCCAGGGTTAAGACACTTTTCCTACCAAGAGGAAGACAATACTGCAGAATCACCTCGACTGGTTTCTATAAAAGAGGCCAAAGACTCACCTAAATTAGAAGTCTACTCACACATGGATATACTGAAGTATAGCTTTGATTCAACTAGTAATCGGGGACGGTCTTCCCATACTGAATTGTCTAAAGTGAAAGTTGTGTCTCTGGGGTGTGAGGAAGAGCAGCGCTGGGAGAGCAGGGTGAAACAAGACCCATTACGACTTGACATGAGTTTCCCAAGCAGCATTGTGAAACGTGAAGGCATCCGCAAGCGCCTTGTTCGTGAACTGGAGCCTGGAGAAGTACAGTCAGACTCTGATGAGGACAGTGAGAACAAGCACCACTCCCCCAAACCCTCTACATCTCTCTCTTTCCTTCTTAGGGAGCGTGAAGACAGGTTGTCAGACCTCAAACTGTCTGGCTCCCTAGAGAGGAACAAATTTTATTCCTTTGCACTGGACCAGACTATAACACCAGACACTAAAGCATTGCTGGAACGAGCAAAGTCATTGTCCTCGTCCCGAGAGGATAACTGGTCATTCCTGGATCGTGACTCTCGCTTCGCCAGTTTCCGAAGCACCAAAGATAAGGAAAAGGTGGAGTCTGCCCCAAGGCCTATTCCCTCATGGTACATGAAGAAAAAGAAAATCCGTACTGACTCAGAGGGCAAGCTTGATGATAAAAAAGAAGAACCTAAGCCAGAAGAACATGAACGACAGGAGCTGTTTGCCTCTCGCTTTCTCCACAGCTCTATTTTTGAGCAAGACTCAAGGCGCCTGCAACATCTTGAACGCAAGGATCAAGACACAGAACTGAACATTAGTAGATATACTGGGAGGCAGACTTCTACTGAGGGACAACCTGGAACAGGTGGAACTGACCTCCTGCAAGAGCCTATGGTACTTTTCCATAGCCGTTTTTTAGAGTTACAGCAACAGAAAGAAAGGGACCTACGGCCCAAAGAGATAGAGAAAATTAATAGTGATGGGCATGAGAGGGAAAAGTTGCAAGAAAGTGAGCAGGAACAGTCACGGTCATCGCCAAAAGTGCCTGAGCTGACTGTGGACCAAGACATTAAAGCCATCAGTCCTTGTGCAGGAGTTTCAGTTTCACATCCCACTTCAGTACCTCGAGATATGACACCACCTCAGGATAAACCCATGGTACAGAGTCTTTCTGCTAAAGAAGAAAAAGGAGTGTCTGTTGCTGATGTTTATTTGCCTCCTTCACTTCCTGTGGCAGAGATATCGCCACCCGTCCCCAGCGGCGTTATAACCCCTGAGGCCATTTCCTCTGAGGCAGAAGTTAAAATGCATTCTAAGGAAGAGTTGTGTGAATCCAAGAATCAAGTAAAAAATACAGTTACTGTAGAACTGTCCTCTTACCTGGATGTTAAACCTCCTACTCCTGGTGCCTCGCTTAGCAGTTTAGAGCCCGAGCCCCATCCTACAGAGTTTCCAATTCCTGCTTCCCCTAAATCTGAGGAAAACACAGATAGTACTAAAGAAGAGGCCTTGTCAGAAAAATGTGATCAAACAGACAGTAATATTCCCCAGAAAATTGAAGAGTCCCAGGAGGTTCAATTGCTGGTCTCTGAAACTGAGGTTGAGCCAGTGCTGCCACCTCGAAAACAACCCAAGAACAAACGAGCTAAACCAGTCTCTGCACCAGCACCTTCTCTGGTCCAAACATCTGGTGCTGAGAAACCAGCCATCCGCAAGAGTGAACGAATTGACAGAGAGAAGCTTAAACGGGCGTCTTCTCCTCGAGGAGAGGCTTTCAAACCAGCCACTGATTCTAAAAACACAGCTAAGTCCCCGATTCATGCTCCAGACTCAGATCAAAGTTATGAGGTGAGCTTGCTACATGGCAGGACTCGCCGCAGAAATGTAAGGTCTGTTTATGCAACCCCTGTAGAGGATGAGTCTCCTCAACAGTCAAGTAAGGAAGTTACAGAATCCCCTCGTCCTACTCGCAAGCGGTGTGCTGAAAGAGAGCTAGTACAGCAGCAGCAGCAGGCTTCTCAGGATACATTAGCTGCCCCACCCCGGCGAGGACGCCCTCCCAAAACACGTCGGCGAGGAGAAGATATGTCACCAGTGAAGGGGGAGCCACCGAAAACATCAGAGGGAGAAGAAACTGACAGCAAAGACCTTTGTAGCAGTGGCGAAATAGCTAAAGTCGCTGAAGGGTGGCGTTCACCGCGTACACAGAAAGTGCAGCTTAACCAAGGATCCCCACCTGCTAGCTCTGTACAAGGTCGGAAGGGAGTCAAAGCAGACAAAACATCTGAGAATACAGGTCCACAGGCGGAGCGCACAGGGGGTGATGCTGCTGGTATTCTAGATTCCACAGCTAAGTCAAAGGAGGAAATGCTTGAGCAGTGTGGGAAACTCATAGGAAATGAGATACAAGATATGACAGTGCAAAAAGGAGAGAAAGACAGTGATATTCCAGATCCAACTGAAAGGAAACTAGATGAAGAAAAAGCTGGTGATAAGTTGGAAATGCCAGTCACAGAAAAGCGGGCACAAACTGATAAAAGTGGAAAAACAAAGGCAGCGAGACTGACACGCAACACTAAGATGGCAATAGAGGATAATTCCCTGAGCTTGAAGAACCTTGAGATCCGTCTGAGTGTAGATGATGTGAAAGGTGTGCTGCGTTCTAGTGAGGAGGAGTCTGAATCTTTTGACACCTCTCTAAAAAAGACCAAGTCAGGTGCATCTGCGAAAGAAGATTCAGTGACACCTCCTTTCATCAAGGCGTCAGAGCTCAGTTCTGAGAAGAAAGAAGAGGTGTTGTCAGACCCCGAGCCTCCTGCTGATCCGGCAGCTGCATTGCTAGCCCGTCAGATGGAACTGGAGAGGGCAGTAGAGAATATTGCTAAGCTCAGTGTGGAGCCACCTCTTCCAATTTATAAGGAACCTCAAACAGAACCACCAACCTTGATATCACCGGTAACAGTGGAGCCAGAAAATGAGGTTGAGGAAGAGAAGCCTGCAAATCCTTCTAGTGAGACTGAACTTGAAGCTGCCATTTATTCCATTACTGCTGATGCAGATGGATTCACAGCCCCACCTGCTTATGCAGCTCTTGTCCCTACCACAGAGCCACTGGTAATCCCCAGTACCAGTGAGTGCATGGAACCAGAGACAGACGTGGCTATCATTATGGACACAGACACAGGATTGATTCCAGATTCTAAAGTTTCAGAATCTGCTGCCGGTGAGGCCTCTACCCAGGATGAGTCTCCTCAACCAAGCACTCCCAGGAAAGGTGGTAAAGTTAGGGCCAAACCGCAAAAGAAGTCTAAAAGTCGTAGAACCCATACTAACAGGAAGGGGGATGTGACAGAGGAGGCACTTTCAGAACCAGAACATACCCCAGTAAAAATGCCAGAGTCCATCCCTGAAGACCCACAGACTCTTAAACCCAAAGTTGGGTCAGCCTCTACAGCAGCTATTGTCACGACAGCGGCCTCCTGTAAACAGGGAGTTGTACGTGTGACTGTTGAAGCTGTGGATACTCCTAAGGAAGCAGAACAGCCTGCAGTTGAGCAACCAGAACCCCAAGAGTCTGCCTTTCATTCAACCAGCAAGCTGCAGCAGCAACCTTCAGGTACAGCATCACTCGCACCTTCTCCAACTAGTCTGAAGTTCTCCCCTACACGTACTTGCAAGCTGCCTGTGTCTCCCCAAGACTGGCAGAATCATTCTGAGGATGGCAATATCCTTGCTCCATCTGCACCCCAAATCCCTGGTACGGGTCCCTCTACTCCTACAGCCACAGCAGGAGTACTACCTTCTGGAAACTCCACCTTACCACCTGATACAAAAGCGTCGGACATTAACCCTAGTTCTAGCACTTTGCGCAAAATCCTTATGGAACCTAAGTATGTATCAGCCTCAAATAACTCAGCTCCGAACACACTTTTTACAACCTCCATGAGGGATCCACGGATGTCAGAGAATGACAATTCTTGTGAGCTGATAACTGCCAAGCCCTGCATACCTGATGAAAGGCCTTCAACTGTCACCCCCCATCCTGTACACCAGCAGTCGTCCCTACCACCACCCCCTGAGGTCCAGCAAGCTTATACTGAGAAAATGGTCAATTCTGTAATATCCTCAACAGGTACCTCGGTTATAAGCCGCATTCCAATCCCCTTTGATTCGGAGGAGGCACCACGCATTTCCCTAAGCAGTCGTAACTCGGGGATGTCACTGCCGAAGCAAAAGTATCGGTCTGGCATCAGTGAAAACAGGTATCACGGGCTAGCTATGGGCGAAGAAGGAAGCAGTGGAGGACGAGCTATGGTAGAGAGTGCAGCCTACAGCACAGCTGCCAGCCCTGGGCTGAGGGTGAACACCTCAGAGGGTGTAGTGGTACTGAGTTACTCTGGACAGAAGACTGAGGGGCCTCAGCGTATAAGTGCAAAGATCAGCCAGATCCCACCAGCCAGTGCAGTTGACATTGAGTTCCAACAATCTGTATCTAAACCCCAGATCAAACAGGAGCCACTCACTCCTTCCCAGCCCCCCACCCTGAAGGCTTCGCAATCTGCATATAGCCACAGTGGGGGAGTTTTAGCTGGCCAGTCTTACAACACTCAGCCTGTCATCTCTACCATTAAACAGGAGAATCCTGGGTCAGACAAGTCAGAGTTAGCATATCATTCTGGGCCTCAGGCTGGCACTGTGAAAATGCACTCACAGTCTGTTAGCAGCTCGCAAGTTTTGATCTACAATCAGGCTATGTTGCAGCAACAGCAGAATATTAAAAAAGGGATGGTAACTGATCCAGTACCCCTCAAGGTTGACTCAGGTAAACCTCAGTCCTCTAACCTGAGCCCTGTGATGAGTCCCCACCACCCCTCTCTGTCTGGGAACCACATGGGTTCAAGTCCTGGGACACCTACCGATAGAACTGTGCCGCACTTGAAACAAGAGCCTCACTCACCCCGAACATCAGGCCATTCACCATCTCCATTTTCCAAAGTCTGCCCTCCGAGTAGCTCTGTGTCCCCCATTGGCACCTCTGTGGTCCTTGGCCCGGGCATGTCAGCTATATCCCAGTATGTACATCACCAGGAGCAGTCGGTCATTATGCCTCCTCATAGTGTCACTCAATCTGTTTCTCTGAGCCACCTCTCTCAGGGTGATGTGAGGTTGAACACTCCTCCTCTGTCTGGAATAGGCTATGGGATGCGTCCGGAGACTCTAGCCTCTCCACGTTCGGGGACGCAGCAGCGCTCAGGCACGCCTCAGCCTGCAGGCATCAGAGACATGGTGCTGCAGTCCCACACAGGCTGCACTGGGGGCAGCAGTGGGGCATCAGAGGAAGATGTCAGGCACTTTCATCAGGGACTGCGCAGGCCATCTGCACCTCAGGTGCAGTCAGATGTTATGGTGATGCCAAGTGACTATTGTGGACTGCACCATGGAGCTAGCTTGTATGGTCTACCGTCCAGAGATGTAAGGATACTAATGCACCACCAGCTTGGAGAGCATGCATCCACAGACGCACGCCAAGCCCGTACCCCAGAAACTGGCTGCTCATCTTCCTCTAGCAACATTTCTTCATCCTCCTCCTCCAAAACTCCACCTGTTGGAAAAGGTGCGACACAGGCAGGAAAGGACTCCTCGAAAACCACAGATGTGAAAGTGCCACAATCTCCACATGCTGAAGGCAGGATCTTGGGGGTACATCCCACCGTGCCTGTCATGGTGTCCAACCCGGGAGTGCAGCTTCTGCATGGAGGGGCTGCCAACACGTTCCCAGAATACTCTACAGTGTACCGAGACATGCGGGGGTTTCACTCCCAGTATGCTGGTCCCTCGGCCATGGGAATCAACCTGCCTCCCCGCAGCATCACCCCCTCACAGGTGAGAGAGTCAGAGCAGAATGGAGAGTTAATTCAATGTGAGCTTTGAATACTTTTAATCTTTCTGTCAAATACAGCTTCATAAAATTCTTGGTAGTCTGTTTAGGCTACTGTTGTCACTGCTACCAGATCATTCCTAATTGTACCTAAGTTATGTATGCGTGGAACATCAGTTTTCGTTTTATTTAACGTTATTACTAACTTTTGATTGGTTTTGTATGATTTTTGTCTTCATTCTCAGGATGGCGAGCACAGTCACAGGAGCAAAACTCCTCAGGTGTCGTCAGGGGCAGTGGGAGACCTCAAAGCAGAAGCTTCACATCATCGGCACACTGGCACTATAGACCTCTCCCGAGCACAGGGCGATGCAGGCTCACCGTCGTACGCCTCTCCCGTTCCAATCTCTCACAAACTGGATTCGGCACAAACATCGGTGACGAAGGGCTCCGTGTCCTTCCTACCATCTCACCTGCCGTCGTCTGGCTCTGGCCAGATGCGGGATGAAAGCAAGCTGGAGCACACAGCAAGCCGCACCGTGGACATGGTGCAGCTGCTTAAGGTGAGAAAAAAGTAAAGGATGAAAGAACAAGAGACAGAAGATGATCTGTTGCTAGTACCTTTAATAATCCTTTTGTGACAAACATATTTATCTTCCAAATGTCTATCCGGGTCTGGACTGGGGCGGCACTCAGTCCTAACCCAGTGAGTTTTTGTCACACATTTATGTAAATCTCTAATATGTAGCAGCTATGTAACTGTTTTTGTCGCGGTAATGATAAATACAGTCATGTATCGTATATCAACATTTCATTCATCAACGGACCCAATAATGATGGTAGTCCCATGAGAATACTGTAATGGTACTGAAAAATTCCTTATCACTTAGTAACGTTGTAGCCATTGTAATGACATAGCTTAACACATTACTCACATTAATCAAGTATTATTTGTTGCACTGGCAGTTATATAAAAGTTAAGCACATACAGTCATGTACAGTACATAATACTTGATAATGGTAATACACAGCAATGTTAATGGTTTAGGTTATACCATCTAGGTTTGTCTAAGTACACTTAATGATGCTTATACACTGTCCGAATTACCTAATGGCACATTCCTGAGGACGTATTGCTGCCATTACGCGACGCATGACTGCAGTCATTATGTAGCTGACTGATTTCTTTTCTCTCTTTAATTTTTTCGGGAGTAGAAGTACCCCATTGTGTGGCAGGGCCACTTGGCCCTGAAGAACGACACGGCTGCTGTCCAGCTGCACTTTGTCTCAGGCAACAACGTGCTTGCACACCGCTCCCTGCCCCCGCCAGAAGGGGGCCCCCTGCTGCGCATTGTGCAGAGGATGAGACTGGAGGCCTCCCAGCTGGAGGGAGTCGCTCGCCGGATGATGGTGACTGCAGTACCCAACTCATTGCGCGTTCAGTGACTTAGCGAACACATGCTAAATAATCTGCTGCTCTCAGGCCCTTTATCCTTTTGTCTTTGCGAAGTCCGTGAAACTTAAAATGTACGATTTTCATTATGTTTTGCAAAATATTATGCTTGCAAAGAGTCACCCTGTTGTTACCCCACTGATGGTTTCTGAGATAATAACAGCCAGTCACGTAGTATTTTTAATATATTATTTGTTCAGGTGGAGAGTGACTACTGCCTCCTGCTGGCCCTTCCTTGTGGACGTGACCAGGAGGATGTCCTGAACCAGACGCATGCCCTGAAGGGTGGCTTCATTACCTACCTGCAGGCCAAGCAAGCTGCTGGCATCATTAACGTCCCAAATCCAGGCTCTAACCAGGTAATGTGGTGTATTGTTGCCAGCTTGCAGGAGTCAGACTGGCCTGTGGTTTGCTATGGATGATCCCCCGTGTGCCCATGCCATGCCCACCTCGTGACACACTGCCTTTGCTCCCCAGCCGGCCTACGTGCTGCAGATATTCCCGCCTTGTGAGTTTTCAGAGAGCCACCTGTCTCGTCTGGCTCCAGACCTGCTCAGCAGCATCTCCAGCATCTCGCCCCATCTGATGATTGTTATCGCCTCTGTGTAGCAGCACCTGTTCTGCAGAGACTCTTCATTTCCCAAGTACCTGGAAGGTAAAGCTGGGTGTTGGGTAGGCATCATTTGATTTTTTTTGTTTACACTGTCAGCCGACCTGCCCTGGACCCTTCCAACGCTGCTCCGCATCTCCACCTTTCCCGGGAGGCCAAGCCAGGCTATAGCGAAGTGATCAATTTTATGATCATCTCTGCGCTATGTCTCTGAGGGCCTGGCACTTCTTATGAAGGGGTTCCAAAGACATATCAAAGGGGAAAACAACTTGGAATCTGAGAACAGCTAAAAGGGTGGATTATATTTTCATTGAAAAGATCGATTTTTTTTTCCTACAAATGGATCGGATCAACCATTGCACTATGATGGAGGGACAAAAGACGGAAACAGGGACTTGAAGATTTATGAAGTGATGCGGATGGAAGTAAGGTGGAGGCTACAGAGACCTGCCATGTTTGTATGCCATATGGTGATACTGGGAAAGATGATGTCATGGGAGAAAATTGTGGCCAATCATGTTCAGCCAGTCAGTCATCATCACTTTTACTACTGGTTTCCCATGTATTAACCTACTACCACTTTTGGAGAAGTGGCACTCTTATTCCTCATAGTTCCTACCCCCAGGGACACGGGGGGTTCTGGAGTTGTACAGTTTACACATTATAGCTCAACAAGGGGTAGTTGAGACAAATACTTTTTTCTTAAAGGTTAATGATGTAAGGGGAGTGTGAGAGCCTTGTAAATATTATAAATATTTAAAGACTTAACGATGCTGGGAGATGAACTTGCATAACTAAGAGGAGTGACAGTAAGAAGAATGGTCACTCCCAGTGATGGTTTTCACAGACATATTGTTTTAAACATGAATCTGTGCCAAAATGTCTTTTAAGATGATGCAGTCAAAAAAGGAATTAAAATCAAATCTTATTTTCATACTTGACTTTGTATTTGTCACTTACTCATAATTGCTTCTAGCTTGACTGTCTTGTTTTAACGGTTTACTTAATTTTATCCGTCTTTGCTACTCTGTCGTTTATTTTGAGAAAAAAAAGTGCTATAAGCCATTCTGTAAGTTGATCGTTTACAGTAACTCTTGACATCTGGTGAATGTTTCCTGAACCACAATTTTCCTTGGATGTCTGCCCCTGTAAAACGTACCTGCCTCTATGACAGGTGTAGTGTTGAGCAAAAGTAGGAAGTGAAAGGGGTGACTGTACTATAACAATGCCATACTTGAGTTTGAAACATTCTTATAGACTTTCAAGGAAAAGAATTTGGGAAGGGAAAAAGCAGTGGGACGCAAGCCGAGCCAAAAGTGGATGTATGAGCTCTATGTCTCTCAACCATGGTGTAAATAGTCATTTATCCCTTCTGTGTCTTTTTTAATGTTTTATTTTTCAGAGTCAATTTGTTTTGTCAGACAAAACAAAGTAGTCTGAAAAAGACAGAACTAAGTGTAAACCAATGTCAAAAGTAAACCATGTTTCTCAGTTTTGTGGTGTAAATATTTGTATGACTGCAGGCTGACAGCTCTCATGGTATTGTTGAAGGCACTTATAATTTTGATACATAAAAAAAAATCAAACAAACAACATAAAAACAAACAGAACAATCTTAAACATTGTCCCTGTACCCAATTTCATTTTGAGTGTAATATATTGTTCCTCTATGAGGTTATTTTAAGATGTTTTGTAAAATAAAACGTTGGTTTATACAATCCACCGATCATTAAATGATCAGTGACTACATTTTAATTTTGAAGTGTTTGCGACATTTGTCAGAACTCTTAAGCAAAAGCATTAAACTAGAATGTTTACACTTTTGAATGAATTTTGCTTTCCTGTGAGAGAATTTCATGAGAATTTATTTTAACAGCAAACTTGACAAACCGAAGAACATTTGCATGGTGTAATGTCAAACAGCATGAAGATTGTTGGCCTGATTTTTACATTTTACAACAGAGCTCTCCTATATTCAAAAATACACTTCAACCTGCATGGACACCTATTGAGTCAATCATTGTACAAGTCAGTTTAGTGCTTCATGGATTTCCTTCATCCACAATGATACTCTATTCCATGGTGTCCCTGGATGTATATATATCTATGTGTATATATATTATATATACAC
>JABFDZ020000042.1:3989419-4002443 GCA_019775955.2 Pollimyrus isidori
ACATGTATGATATTATGGATTTGCCTGTATAACAAAAGTACGGTCTTTCGCACACACAGTAGGCTACATATGGTTCTCCACACAGAATAGGTAACTGTTTGAGCAGCTTGTGCATTTCCAGTGGACTGATTTTTCATCTCATCCTGCCATACTATTTTTTTTTTATCATGCCTGTATAATAAAATACCACCCCACCACATGGCCCCATTCTGCAGGCAGCATAGGCACTTGGATTTATTTAATGCATGCAGTATTATATCAACTCGCTTCCTGACAGTTACCATGGCAAGCTATGTGATGTTTGAGTGTTTCACATCAGCTACTACTTAGTGTTTTATGGTGTTCAAAATCCCAAAATTAATGTACTGTTTGGTTGTGTCTGTGGAGACAAGGCGTACTTGGCATATATGATCTTATCTTATGCTGTTTTTTAATTCATCAGTCTTCCTAATGCTCACCTATCGCAGTGTCCCAGGGACCCTCATCCAAACCCGGTGGGCACAGGACATAGAACACTCTGGACTGCATGTCAGTTCATTTTAGGGCACACTCACCCACTAATGAATATTTGTGTCTCTGGTCCAAATCCATTCGCATCAATATTGAGTTGCCCCCCAATGCAGCTATAACAGCTGCCATTGCCATTCTTCTAGGAAGGGTTTCCACAAAGTTTTGGAGTATGTTTGTGGGAATTTTTGCCTGAAGGCCTGGTTCACAATCTCCATTCTAGCTCATCCCAAAGATGCTTAGTATGGTTGAGTTCAGGACTCTGCAGGCTGCTCTAGTTCTTCCACACCCAGTCATGTCTTTATATACCTTTGCACACTGGGGCACAGTCATGCTGGAACAGAAAAGGGCCCAAGCCCTGAAAAATAATCCCATTCCATTATCCCTCCATCGCCAAACTTTACAGTTGGCACAATGCAGTCAGGCAGGTAACGTTCTTCTGGCATCTGCCAGACCCAGACTCGTCCATCAGGCTTCCAGACAGAGAAGTGTGATGTCACTCCACAGAACTCATTTCCACTGCTCCAGAGCCCAGTGGTGCCATGCTTCACACCACTCCATCCAACGCTTGGCATTGAGCTTGGTGATGTTTGCATGCAGCTGCTTGGCCATGGAAGCCCATTCCATGAAACTCCTGGAGCACAATTTTTGTGCTGGGGTTAATGCCAAAAAAGAATTTTGGAACTCTGCAGTTACTGAGTCAACAGAGCGTTGACTTTTATGCACTATATGCTTCAACTCTAGGCAAATCCACTCTGTTACTTTACATTCACTTCATGAATGAATTTCTGTTGTTCCTAAATGCTTCCACTTCGAATAATACCACTCACAGTTGACCGTGAAATGTCTTACAGGGAAGAAACTTATTGCAAAGGTGGCATCCTATGACACTATCATGCTTGAATTCACTGAGATCTTTAGAATGACCCATTCATCCACAAATGTTTGTAAACCTGACTTCTTGCCTATGTGCTTGATTTTATACACATGTGGCAATGAGTCTGAATGAAACACCTGAATTCAATGATTTAGTGGTGTGTCCCAATATAGTGTATATAACATACTAAAGGAGAAGGGAAATACCTGGAAAGTTTAATGGAATCCCTTCGAAAAATTAAACATCTCTTTCCTATGACACATAAAATTAACTTCAGAAGCATCCCATTTCTACTGATCAACTTCTGTTACTGTTTCTACACCTTCTTTGGAGTCCACTTGTGGTTAATTCAATTAATTGGACATGATTTGGAAAAGCACACAACCGCTATATTATCCCACAGCTGACAATGTATTTCACAGCAAAAACCAAACAATAAGGCCAAAGGAATTGCCTGTAGAATTCAGGCAAGCTAATAACTTCTAATGCCAATAAAAATCCTGAAATGCAGGTGCGCAAAGCTTCACACCCAAGAAGACTCAAAGCCATTGCTGGATTAATCCCTCTGGTGTCCCCAGGCTGATATGGATGGGAGTGGTAGTTCTGTCAGTAAAATGCACCAATCAAGGAGAGCAACACACCGATGGACTGATTGGCTGCATTTAAGAAGTTTACTCATTCCCTCTTTGCCATGGCCCTAGGCTGTAGCCAATGATAGTGTATACCTCTCCCCACCCCTGAGGCCAAGGATAGTCTACAGTTCTTGCATATGTTTGTTTAACTGTATTCTCTCCATGTCTGTTCACAATTTGTCTACTTCTCTAGCGGATCAGTATCAGAGACACAGGAGGTGTAATGCTAGTATTTCTTCTTCTTTTAGGCAACTTTGTGCTGGTTAGCGTGGTAGTGAAACAACCGGCAACCTGCAACTACACTCTAGGGCTAAAAGAAAGCTGGGTGGCACAAAGTCTCACAGTAGAATAGTCCATTACAGCTGGGACACTAAAAATGCAAAGAACAGGCATGTTGCTATATATAAATGATCATATTGTCTTATACCAATAAATACAACTTCTGGAAAATCTGTCTTTATGGGGCCCCTAGATTTCCAGGCTCCTGGTGGCTGTCTACATTTGTCTTAAGGTAAATCCTGCCCAGCTCAAAGTTGTAATTCTTGTAAAAGGGGCTTCAACTATGTAGCCTACTGAGTAAAGGGTCAACGTGATGTTTTTTTTTTTTATTAAATCCAAATTCAAAAATGAATTAATTCATAAGCCTATAAAGGATTTTAGCATAAGGCTGCAAAAGTTATCACATCTAAATACACTCTACAAAGCTGGAGGTTGGAATTGAACTCAAAACCCAGGAGATCCCAGGAAGCTTCAACACCTTCAATTCATGCATCTTTATTTTGCTGAGCCCGTTTTAAACAGAGCAACTCAAGATCTCCTTTTTGTAACTGGCTGTGGATCATCGATCTCCACACCTGACCCCAACCCAAACCTGGCTGAGTAAAAGAGGCACAGGTTAACTGGAACAAAATCTTGGTCTAGATTATTATTTTCTGAACCTGAACTATCTATCTCTGTCTTTGTGGCACACTGCACAGTTCAGTTCATACTCTTTCATTTATGTGTTCAGCTGTGTTTTACTGATTTTGTCACAAATGCACAATGAAATATTCAAAAAATAATTTTGGATGAAAAGCAAAGCTATCTCTTTTTATACATTGTGTGGCAGCTCACATGCAAAATTTTCAGTGACAGTTACATTAAATTTCAGTACAAACAGGTTGCATCTCTACTGATTTAATTCAGCTGGGTCCTGCATCACAAAGCTGGAGCTATTGCTTAGCCAGATAGCTTGCTGGATTTAATGTAGTCTGCGCTGAATGTAAGTGAACAAAAATGAAGTCCATTTAACCTGCTGTATGGTAAATCTGGCAAGGAATCCAGCTAAGCAAGATATCTGGCTTTGAGATACATACCCCAGGTGGACTGATGATAAAAACCAAATTAACACAGATTTCCTCAATGACCAGGCTTCTTAGAACAGGCACCTAAAGCACTGCCACACCACACATATATGATTATCTTCTGGAAGGAATTGGTGTAATTTTTTTCAGGACATTTCCAGTGCCTAAAGCTGCACACATCACTATAATAGATCAAAGAGGTCTTGTGTCTCTCCAGTTCATTTGTTGCTTTAATCTATTGCATTTAGGTCTCTTGACTGGACCTGACCCAAACCAGATGGACCCTGTTCAGCTGGTCAGATTTTTATATTCAGCCTCAGGTTCAGGTCAGGTTAAGATTAATTTTTTATGCATGATTTTAAAAAAATGCCCAAATAACCTTTTTTGCGCTCACAGGTTTAGTTTTCTTGTGCTACTTTGCTCGTTTGTGCTTTCAGTTTCACCTTTCTTGGGTTCGAGTTTAAAATTTTGCTCGGGTTCGGTTCAGTCCGAAGATCTCGGGATCAGGCTGGGCTCGGGCTTTAATTCGGACTCTTATGGTTTATGTTATTTTATCAGAGTTACACTCAAACATTTCAGCATTATGTCCTCATCAGTGTGCATTTTCAAAAGTACCACTGGTTGTTTATAATGGTTTTGTAAAATTTGTTAGAAACATTTATACGTTTAGTCTAAAATATTGATACTATGATACTAAACCTTCTGAAATGTGCATAGTTTTTATTTTATAAACTGGTTAAGAACCAGTGGGAATCAGTGTTGCTTCACTCATCCAGGGCTCGGGGATGAAACAGATCACTTATACAGTAGTACAGTGTTTGTGTATGTGCAAAATAAAATGTGTAGTGAACCTGTAACATTAAGGATCCGGGTGGGTTTGGACAGGGGGTCAAGGCAGGCAGGCTACAAGCAGAATATTTAAAATTTTACTGACAATACAACCATCACAAACAACAATGAACCACTCAGGATTCAAACTCAAGCAGGAACTTAAATATAAAAACTGAACATGGTAATGACAAGCATGAGTATAACAGACAATTATCCAATAGGGGAAGGGGCAGGACAACAAGCAATCAGACACACAAGGGCACAGGTGGAATGAATTAACTCTAATTAACTAATTAACTGAGCAGGGAAACTAAAAACTAACCAAGGAAACAGGGAAACAGAAACTAACACTGGAGAATAGCAAACAAATAAAAACAGAAGCAGGAGCACAAAGAATTTAACCAAAACCAAATACAAATCAAAAGACATGGGGAGTCGAAAAATACAATGATACACTAGAGAACAAAATACAAAGACAGAATTGGTGGGATTCAAACATATGATGAAAGAAGTCACAAGCTAAACACATTGAATCATACAACTGACAGCAAACCAAGGAAACACAAAGACTGACATGAGGGACAGTATGGCCAGCGATGCCTGCACACACAAGACTGAGACAACAGGAGCTGACCCTGGCATGTCAAGGGAAACGTTTGCACTTTTTACAGTGTGATAATCTTACTGACCACTTGGTGTCACCATATCCATATGATGGAGTTTTAAAGACTGTTTTGTTTTGTGTTTTGACTTCAGGAAGAAAAGACATTTAATTAAGGAGTAATTATGACTCTGGATGTTTATCATGCAAGGTAAAGTGATCAACTGAAGGATGAATTGTACTTGCAAAGCTGCAAATTAAACTTGAGAAATGCAATTTTAAATGCTAAAACATGTTGCAGTATCATTATTATTAAGTTTTATCCATATTTACCCACATGTAGGCATTCATGGTGCAGTCAGAAAGGCATTCAAGTCAAAATACAATTTCCATTGATATTTGTGAAAAGCCAGCTGACATATGTCAACTACATGATACCTAGGGCTGTTACTGAATTTTATGAATAATTATGCCTGTGTAGAATAAGTACTAGAACGTCAAGTGCCACACATTCCAGTCACTGCTGTCGAACCCAAGTACAGTTCCTATGCTAAACTGCTGGTCCTCAGCTCTACTGCATGATTCTGCGTTTGGATGTCACAAAACTGGCTGGTGTTCAAAACTGGTTTTGTGAGGAATAGCTTCTGCACTCTGAACAGATGCCTGTAACCTCTTAATTAAGGTCTCCACTCCAATCATCCTGTCCACAGGCATGGATGGAATGCCTGCTGGCAAGGAGAATGTGTTTTAGCTCATCCCATATGATGAGGGTAACTTAGAGAGGATGTCTGTTCATGCCATTCAAAGCATAGTCCGTCGAGAATTACAGTACACAGCCTTGCATTTGTATGGTGCTGTTCAGTGCTGGGCCGCCTAGGGCGCCACCTACTGAAGGAGTGCCAGCCACCTGCCTCATGGGCACATAGACTGTGCATCACATCAGCTGGCCACCGACAGCTGGCCTGCAAGTGTCCTGCTCCCTGGCCTGTGAGGAGACAGCCTCCACATTCCCCTCCATTCTCTCAGGCTCCGCGTGGCAGCTGGAATGAGAAGAGGCTTAATATGGAACACTGATGCTTCAGCATCAAGAATGTAACAGAAATCACTTAAAGAATTCCTGGAATCCTGATTGGAGAACTTCATATTAGGTATATCGATCCATCCATCCATTTTCTGTATCTGCTTATTTGCAGGGTAGCAGGGATTCTACTATATTAATTACTATTAGTAACAATGAAAAGCATTATAAAGGCATTATGAAGTGGTTACTGTAAAGTGTTACCATCTAATGGTTTATACTACTAGATGTTTAGTGTTATATTAGGTGTGAAATACATATTAGCCTGAGAAACATGAAGAGTGGAAAAAATGACTCCAAACGACAACAAGTAACTAATGTTACAAAATTGGTAAATTAGTCACTATTCTGTGCTCACAGTCACTCTGGGTATCTTATTAAGTTTGTTCACAGGATAGTGCCTGATCTCCAGAACATTCCTGTGATACTGAATCATATTCTGAGCAGCGTTACCTTTAACCCCAATGTAATTTAATATGTCAGGTGATGAAAAGCCCTTTGGTGTAGCTTTTACGTAGCGCTGGCAGTACTGGTCTGTGGTCACATTCTAGATTTTCCAATGAATACTTAATTATAAAATCAATTTACTTCTAGCAAGGGAACAACAAAAGAACAGTGCATAAACTCGGTAATCTGTTCATTTTGTGTTTAAATGCCAAAAACACACATATTTAGCTATAATTTTGGGGGGCTGGGAACTAATTAATTTGTTTTCTATTATTTCTTATGGGATTAATTTGATCAAAACTTGAACTTTTTACGATTCAATCCGGAGTCTGGAACGGATTAAGTTCAAGAACCAAGGTACCACTGTATTTGAAAGATTTAGGGCGCTTTACTTTTTGGTTTTTCTACCACAAAAGGTCTTTGAAGTTTAAATATACCCTTTTCAGGAATTGTAAATTTGAACTATTTATCTATCTGTTTATTTATTTATTTTTAATTTGAATATATTTTTTATATCAATTGTAAAAAAATACACTGCCTGACCAAAAAAAATGTTACTGTTTGAGTTCAAACCAGCAAGTACACAAGAACCAATGACATGATCATTATTACAGCTCAGCAATGTTATGCAGCAATAAAGTGAAGTAAACTGAGTATCTGAATCTCCTGAATGGCCAGGTTATCCCATTAATGGGCCTTTTCATGACCAGAATGCCAAGATTGATTGGGCTGGAATTGTGAAAGAGTGGTTCAGGAACATGAAGAATCATTTTCACACATGATCTCGCCAGAGTCCTGACTAACCCCACTAAAAGTCTTTAAGATGTGATTAAGAAGACGTTGTTCAACGCACCTATCATTAAGACAAGATTTCTGTGAGAAATTAATGTAAATCTGAATTGCACCAATAATCTAAGCTTAAGGTGATCTAACATTTAAGTGTGTGACCTTTTTTGGCCAGGCACAGTATATTAAAGATAAGATAAGGAAGCAATTTAGCATATTTCAGCTGTCCTTTAAGTGAAATGTTTAGATTCACCTTTGCATCTTTGTATTTGCTAATATTTTTCATGACTGCTCTCTGAACTTTGCATTCTGGTGCTGAGTTAAACACATGATTAGTTATTTTATGTTCAGTAAATTCAGTAGACACTCATGTTTGTATTTAAGGCAACTGAAGAGAATGATCAAAAATTTGAAAACTTGTCACAGCAGTAAGATGCAGAATGTTTACTAATAGGAACAGAGGACATATACAGTATGACAGTGTTCTCTGCTGTGACAAGTCAGGGTAAAAAAATGTTGTATATTACAGACGAATTGTATAGAAAGAAAAAAATGGAGTGAGGAATAAAGAAACAAGGGAGAGCCCAACAAACACTCCCTTCTAAAATGCCAGACTTTTTCTAGAGATAGCTAAGACACAAGCATTCATGCACACATGCACACACACACACATGCACGCACGCACGCGCACACACACACACACACACACACACTCACAGAGGTTTGTAATTATATCTTTGTGGGGACTCTTCATTCATTTCTATGGGGAAAACTAATTTCAAAATGATGACCTTAACCTCCAACCCAGCCCTAACCTTAACCATAAATAACCAAACAAAATATCAGACTTTTAGAATTTTTACTTTTTCGATTGTATTCACAGATTTTTCTCAAATTGAGGTTATCCAAGTGGGGACCTGAAAAGTAAGGAAGTTTCAGATTTTACCCCCCCCCCCCCCACCACACACACACACACACACACACACACACACATCTGACTTTAGGTTACATTCCCTATGTCATCTAGTTAATGATGTATAACCTTACCCCATGAAACATAAAAATGAAGACTGTTAAAAATACTTGTTTTTCTTTCTTTTTTTTTTTTAAGAAAAAAACTCTAAAATAAAACAGTCCACATACAAGAATTCACACACACACACACAAATTCACATAAAAACCAAAAATACTTCATCTTTCCCCTTCACCCTGGCAGCTAAATCCACTGTGGGCAGGTAGCAAACATATGTAAGTGAGCATATATCATACGTTCCTGTGTGGGAGGAAGTATTAGTGTGGAATGCATGAGGACACCTTTGGATAGTTTCCATAGGAACAGTTTCGCCTGACATGGAGGTACAGAGTGGTGACGAGCCCCCCCAATCAGCTCTACCTCTCCCTTCGTGTCTGTCTGCTCTGCGACCGCAGGGTGTGTGAAGAAATGTGGGCGGCTGACATTTGGTCAGAAATCTCCCAGCTCCCAGTCCACCACTTTCATTTCTTTGCTTCCCTCTCTTTCAGCCCTTTGTTGTAGCCCGAACAGGTTTCCCTGCAAGACTCCAAAGTGGAAATAATAAAAAACTACGTAAAAAATGCAGAGAGCATCGATTGTTGATCTACCGGGATAAGGTATACTTTAAGTTTTAACTTTAAGTTTTTATTCTTGAATGTCCAGTCATATATTCCATCTTGAAAGAGTTTTTGGGGTTTAGGGTATAGATATTTTGAAATAAATAGAAAATAAAATCATGTGAAATTCTTGTTCTGCAGTCGCAGGGGGACAAGACAAACAGGAATTCAATACAAGACAAGACAGGAATTGGTAAACATAACAAATCAGCAATAAATAAAATCAGTTGAATGACTGGGAGGTTGTTCATTTGGATAATGGCACCTTTATTGATCCCTGTCGGAAAGATCTCTTTTCTCATACCCCATCTTGCTCTCCATGATACATACAAAGTCACAATCATCAAGAAGTGGACAGATGTGGTTTTCAGGGGACAGTGACAATAAGCTTTATGGAGAGTAAGTATAGAAAGAGAGAAAGAATGCATTCCTCTGATATCAATCCCCTTATTCCTCACATTCCTCAGTATTTAGTCTTCAATCTCAGTGCTATAAAAGATTAGTGGAGAAACACCTGAAGCTGACCCTGGGGTCCAATACTTTTCTGTTGCAAAAATCAATTATCTATTGTCATCATATAAGAGCTCATATTAGAGCAAGTTGAACACGACCCTGTCTTCAGACTGGAAAATTTGATTACATAAGCCAATCAGGGACTGAAAGTCTAGCCTTTCAAAATTCCATTGAAGAAGCATAAATGTGAGATGGGTAATAAAAGACTAGCAGGATGTAAATCAAGCAAGAACTGCAATAGATGAAGAGCTGGTGTCAACACACATTGACATACTTGTTACTCTTCTGCACCATTTATTATACTCTGGTGTGTTACTCTCTTGAAGGTGTTTCAGTTCTCTGCAAGATGGCCAATGTGAAGCACACTTCATTTTATGTGTGCTCAAAAAGAGGTGTACTATGTCGTTTCACAGAAATTATAGAACTCGTTACCCTGTGCTGCATTTGAGATTAATAAGAGGCTCTCTGTGTGCACTGCCATCAATCTGAGATAATCAAGGTCTGTGTTATGGTTCTGTGTATATGACTTTGAAATGGAGTTATTTGACCTCAGATGGCTTTTACTAATGGAGTGTCTTTGTGAGGGTAACTATTACATTTGAACATTTTTGACCTCAACTGTGACGTTCAGCGCCGTCCGTGCCGTTCCAGCCCCTCGTCTGCCACGCCCCCCTCGTTACCTCTTGTGATTACCTATTGTTTCCACCCGTGTGGCGCCGCCGCTCGCCGCTCCCATGATTTGTCTTGTGTGTATTTAGGTCTGCGTCTGCGTCTCTCCGGCAGACGCGGCATAAACGTGTCGTGTCTAAGTGTTGTGCCAATAAACC
The DNA here is from genome assembly GCA_019775955.2 of Pollimyrus isidori. Classification (NCBI taxonomy): domain Eukaryota; kingdom Metazoa; phylum Chordata; class Actinopteri; order Osteoglossiformes; family Mormyridae; genus Pollimyrus; species Pollimyrus isidori. The sequence goes on from JABFDZ020000042.1 coordinate 3,999,491, forward strand.
CCGCTTTGGTCCGTATTCCTGCCTGGCTTGCCCGTTTGTCCGCCCGGCACGCACCTGGATCGTCACATCAACATTTTGAGATTTTATACAATACGGACAAAACTGTGTTTCTATACAACTCCTAACAATGAAAGACATAATTAATAAAATATGTCGCATGATTTGCTTTAGCATTGAAATAGTTTATTTATGTTCTGAATCAGCCTTACTACACCTGTCTGGTTGTCTGGTAGGAGCTGAATTTAGAGACTCTCAGGTACCTGGAATATCAATAAAAAGCCAACGACCTCAGAGGCAAGAAGTCGTTATTCTGTTTGGTGATATTCAGAAAATGTGGATACTTGCAGGCCGGATTTCTGACTGCACTTTCATTAGGATGGCGAGAGCTGCAGATTATTGTAATATGTAAAATAAACACGGAGGTGAAGGACAGAAAACAGACGAGCAGAAGATTATTAAGACGCCTGTCTGGAATGTCCCAGAGGGAAAAGAGTAATGCAGCGATTGCGGCAATATTTCTTCCTTTCCACACTCCCTAAAACAATTTTTAAATTTTTATTTGTTTACTTCCAAATAATAAGTGAGTGACTCACAAAACAGTAATGAACTATCAAAGGCATTTGTGGAAACTGAGGTACCTTGAAGGCGATGGATAGAGGCTGTTTGTGGTGGACGGAGAACTGAATTCGTGGAAGTGGTTGAGCTTATACCTATCCTGTCGCTGGTTTTGGGTTCCTGTCTTGTGTCAGTTGTATTTTTCATATACAACCTTTGTGTTGTATGTGATTTGCTCTAGATGCAGGACTTTGATTTCAGGTTCTCCATATTCAGGCTATGGCAGGTTTGGCAAGTAACCCACCAAAGTATGTTCTTTAGTCAAGTTGAACATGCTGTGATAATATTTTAGTGTATTCCAAATCAGCACAACCAGCTGCATTGCACATGGATTCCTACGCAGACGGTCATATAACTATCCCAAGAATGTGACGACTTTATTGACTTTAGCAAATCAACTGAAAGTTACAATATTTCATAAGACTTGCTTAAAATCTCAGTTCTGAAAATGATGACTTTATTTCCTTTAAAAATTTTAAAGAAAGAGATTCAGGAAAAGAAAACCAAGTCAAAGCATGTAGCATTGTGCAATCCTTCCTGTGTACGCATCTGCTTCATGTCTTTACCTGCCCAAGAGAAAAAATAATCGCTCTCTTTTAAGATGTTTGTTAGTGGTACCTAAATCACAACCAAATTCATACAATAGAATAAAAAATGACAAAAGCATCTATTATCTATCTCTTATTGATTTCTTCATATTATTTATTTATGGTATATATTCTTCTGTGTCACAGAACATTAATATTCTGCCCATTTTATAATGCAAGATCCTTTCCTGTATAACTATTGCTAGTAAGAAAAGCAGGTGCCAGTACTCCCCTTGTCATTCTGTACTAGCAAAGTACTAATACTCTGAAGAGAATAATAGAGGTGCTAGTACTGCGTACCACTGAGCACCGACCCACTTAAAGCACTGAGCGTCACCCTAACAAAGTTTGACCGAGAGTTTGAGCCCAGAAGTGCCCCACGTTCCTGCACTTGAATACACTTCATATCAGGAGCAGCTTGCGTTGCCTGTCCTGACTTCCCACACACACCGTTCTACATCACCTCCCCTCTCAAGTTGCGACAAGCCCATCGCCCACTGGGTTGGGGAGATTCTGGATGGCATCCAGGTTACAGGGAACAAGCAGTAGCGTGTGTGCCTAAAGGTACTCTCACGCCCTGCCCCTGCCCCCACTGGCATTTATAGACACGTACAATAGACACATTGGCCTCAGAAAAGCTGCTTGTGCTGTACTGTCTAATATACTGTGTGTATCATGCTTTTCACCTTATCATCTTCCTGGTCTGGGTTTTCAACCTTTCTAGATATCACATCCCGTCTTCTCAAATGATCATAAATAGATCAGAGATAAGTTTTAAATTCTCCTCTATATTCCTATGAGCTACTCAAGTTCAATCTCATGTTCTTTTGCTTACTAGTTGCCAGTGTTCTCAATATTTCTAGCTATAATTTGCCGCAAAAAATATCATTAATCTCTATACATGAAATTAATACACAAACTCCAAACACATAGAGTTAAAGAAAAAATCTAACTGATGACCCTGAAGGTGAGAGGCCAGAGCTGGTGCCCAACTCAACTTAAATAAATCAGCAAAACAGGTCATACTTGAAAAATGATGTGTTTGTATTCTGTCTTTAAAATATACCTGGAAGCAAGGATAAACTGGCTGACATCCACGGAGACATCATCAGCGTTCCTCCTGAGCCAGGGGGCAGCCCCAAAGTACTTCAAGGCCATCAACATCATGGCTATGCTAAAGACGTCAAAGCTTTCCTGATTTAGTAATTCACAGCCATTATCAGACGTGCTTAGAGAGGCTAGTCATGGAGCACATGAAAACTGGGTCCCCCGTGTAATACAATGCTATGTTATGTGTTCCTATGTCTCGTTCCTCCTGGACACAATGAACTCCCGTACTAGAATGCAGTTCATTGACATTAGTTCAGCATTCAACGTCATTATTTCCCAGAAGCTAGCAGATGCAGCTGCTGTGCAACTGGTACCTGGACTTCCGGGTCAAGAGATCACAAATAGTCCATATGGGCAACACCAAAAGGGCACCACCACACTGGACGACGGCACCCGCCCAAGGCTGTGGGCTCAGCTCACTTCTGCTCAGCCTGCTGTCTCACAAATATACTGCAATGCTGGATGATAACTTGGTTGTGGTGCCTCTCATTAGTGATCATCCATGACTGTGTTTGTCACTTGCACAGTTATACTGGCACAACTTGCAGTGAAATAAAAATCTGGCTTGTGACTATGCGAAAAAAGACAAAACACAAATTAAACTAAGTAGAAATCGGGGGGGGGGGGGGAGTAGCTTAAGG
>JABFDZ020000042.1:4007812-4018261 GCA_019775955.2 Pollimyrus isidori
ATTTTTTTTTTTTTTTTGTGGTTTTCCCGCCTTCCTTCTGGTTGCCCCCCCCCCCCCCCCCCACAGGCTGACCTCCCCGCAGGCTGAGAGGTGTTTCCTGCATTCACCAGTCAAGCACATTCCATCCCAAAGCCACTCAACTTACCAATTTTTAAAAATGGATGGATGATTTTACAACTGTCTTCAGTCTCTCACAAAGTGATTTGCAGGCATTTTCCAAAATTATCAGTGAAAAGGTTACATGCAAAGTACTCGTTGCCTCTTCTGTTTTACTTCTCTGGTCTGAACATTACATTTTTATTAAGGATTGCGTGGTGGTTCATCCTTTGAGTCCTGCCTCTGTGCTGTGTGTGAGAGAATCCATGTTCTCCTCATTTCCATGTTCTCCAAGTCACTGACACCCTTCTTCGGTTACTCAGTATTCATTATGATCACCCCTCCAGCGCCCTTGCTGCTTCAGGTCTTTGAAGAAAATATGCTAAACAATTTTTGCAGATGGATACCTTTAAAGTCCAGCAGCTGCTTGACACCAGACTGCAAAGCATTGTAGAGAGTAATGGGACAAAGTTCAGAGCAGACTTTGACTCAGCAAGTTGGGGGGCTGCAGGGGTTAAATCGGGATCAGCGAGGAGGAGCAGCCCAGAATACAGAAGTGAAACAGGTCAAAATGCAAAAATGGGTGGCAGAAATCAAGGATTCAAGTTAAAATATGTCATCCACTTTAGAAATCAGTGCAAGTAATGAAAATTAACATTAAACCTGATGAAAAACCATGATTTCTTTGTACAAAACTGACCTTTTATTAAACTGTTCTCTGAAACTCTCTGAAGGGCATTTAGAAAATGTGTTAACATTGAAACAGGTGTGGTTTGTACATAAGGAGGAACACTCTGATATGGTGTTATTTGGAAGGAGGTGCACTCTGATAAGGTGTGATTTGGACATAAGGGGGTACACTCTGATAAGGTGTGATTTGGAAATAAGGGGGTACACTCTGATAAGGTGTGATTTGGACATAAGGAGGTGCACTCTGATAAGGTGTGATTTGGACATAAGGAGGTGCACTCTGATAAGGTGTGAATTGGACATAAGGAGGTACACTCTAATAAGGTGTGAATCGGACATAAGGAGGTGCACTCTGATAAGGTATGATTTGGAAGGAGGTGCACTCTGATAAGGTGTGATTCGGACATAAGGAGGTGCACTCTGATAAGGTGTGATTTGGACATAAGGAGGTGCACTCTGATAAGGTGTGATTTGGACATAAAGAGGTACACTCTGATAAGGTGTGATTCGGACATCAGGAGATGCACTCTGATAAGGTATGATTTGGACATAAGGAGGAGCGTGTGGGACAGAAGCTGTAATTCTCCTGTCATGGGTTTGAGGCTGGCTGCGAACCAACCTCATCTGTTTAATTCCTTATTTGCTTTTCTGTTTCCTAGTATTTTGTTAAATTTCCTCTTAGATTTGCTGTCCTAGGTTTGCCCTGTGCATGTCCTGTTTGACTTTGGTTCCTAGTCTTCCCTAGTGCTGTTAGCCTTAGTCTTCGTTAGGTTCCCTGGTTCCTAGTCTTGTTAATTGTAAGTTATTTCACCCGAGTCTTGTTGTTCTATGGCCTTGCTGATTAGTTGTTCACATCTGTCCTCATCAGCAGTGTATTCTAATGCCGCCTTTGTTCATTTCCTCAGTCACCGTCATTTGTTACTATGTGCTCGTGCTCGCAATTTGTTTTTCCCCGTTCCCCCGTGGTCCCATTTATTTTGTGGTTTCCCTTTGTTCTATTTTGTTCAATACATCCCTCTAGTCTGTGAGCCACAAGTGAATTGTCCACCTTTTTTCTGCCGGCACCAGGTCCCGTGTCCATAACAGGCATGAGGTACTTTCTGTAAACAGGGCTGTGGGGATACTGAAGGCTCCTGGGATTCCTTTAGTTACATGTATTGGAAAGGGTGACACTGAAACTCAAAGAATTCTTCATTTTTTCTTGCAGTGCTTGCTGAACAGGGCTATAAGGACAACTTCTGACTTTAGGCAACAAATAAAACAACACTACTGCAGTGGTGAAACAGGTAGCTGAAGGAAGCTGGGTACATATCTTTGCTAAAGCTCCAACAATTGCAGCATGCTTTCTGAAATAGCCATCCCTGACATCCCTGCAGATCACACTGCAGGAACAGTTCACCAAAAGGCCCTGAGGCCACTGACAGGAGGCTCCAGGATGAGGGTTACAGGAAGCAGACTTAGGTGCACAGGAACAGCAACACAGGAACCAGAAAATGGAACTTAAATACAAAAACAAGACAACTGTGCCTAATGCAAGTGAACAGAAAACCAAACTGCAGACCACCCTAAACCTTTAAACATTTTAACCCCTTTTTAAACATAGAAATACCCCAAAACAAACTTTTGCAATTTACACTGATAGAGACGAAACACAGGGATGACAAAAAGACTAGAGGTAAATAAACCAGTTATTTGTGTGTTTATCATTATTATTGTTATTTTTTTCATATCGGGAGATACAAATCAGGAGATTTGTTCATATTGTATATGTTATTAGTTTTAGTTATGGTACATATGTAATAGAAATCACTTGCATTTTCACATTCATGCAATATCAATATATGCCCAATATATGCCTGTTTTTTTTTCATTTTTAATTCAGCCAGTCATAGTTAATCTCATTGCTTGGCACTAGAACCTGAGAAACACGCCCCTTTCCATCCTCTTTTTTTGTGTCTGTGTGTTAGCTTTGCAGTGATGACTTTGGTCCCCGGCTTAGCCAGTGAAGTGAAAGGAAAAGTCTAGAATTCCTTGCAGTAGTAGTTGCTAGGGGCTTCTTTTGTCTGCTTTTTCGTCCATATATTTATATTGCAACCTTGGAGACACTTGTTGAGTCCCCTCATTAACAATCATACATTCGTACCGCCAGACCCTCCTACTTGACCTCATCAACCTTGAATTGAAAAAGCGGCAGCTGGGTGAAAGCCTCCTCTCCGCTGGCGTCTCAGATGACCGGAGACAAATAATCTAACATAAATACAAATATACTGGAGTGTATACATTTATATAATGCATATACATAAATATATAACATATATTTAATTTAATTCATGTATTTATGTGTAATGTCCCCCACAATATAAAAAAACCCTTCTTTTTTGACATTGTGGGGAACATTTTAAAGTCTGGATTGGGGTTAAGGTCATGGTGTTGGGATTAAAGTTTACCCCATAAAAATGAATGTAAAGCCTCGCAAAAATATAATTACAAGCCTATGTATATTCCAAATATTCAATTACCTATGTACGTTTAAATACAAAATCAGTATTTACGTTTGGCCCCAAAGACGTACCCACTCATTGGATATTCGTATATACTGTAGGCCTATGCTATATATTCATATGAATTATCTTTGTCGTCTTCAAATAAGGAATGTTAGGCCCAGTAAAAAAAAAAATATATAGTTTATCATCCTTTCAATCAGAAACAAGTGATGAGGGAGGGCGAATTTATTTTTTATTTTTATTTCTTAGACATGAATGGCATGTTCGGTGTTTCAATAGTGAATGAGTGAAGGTAAACTTCAGCAGTGCGTGTTCGGTACTGATCAGGAGGGAAGGTAGAAGAAAGTAAGCTGGGGTGGAAGAATACAAATGCGCGGCAATTGGTTTCTATCGTCTGTGAAATTTGTGTACGCCAGCAGTGGAATTTGCACAGGAAAATAAACTTAAAAAAAAAAAAAAAAATCGATGCGGGCTAAATTCGCCATGCGGGCAGGGATGATAAACTACTGATTTTTTTTACTGGGCCTTATCTGTTCGCAGATTTTATACCAGATACGTAATCGTAAGCGGTCACTGCTCCCGTTGGAGTCGCGTTTAGGAGTGTTTCCCGATGGGAATCACCCGCCTCCCCAACCCCCCCCTGTGTGGAATCTGGTCACTTCCCAGCGGGCGGGGCTCGTGACGCCGCTTATTCCTTGAATGGGACTGGGAAGAGCAGGGCTCGTGGACTGCAGTTAGAGCTCCTCTGTATGGAAATAAAGTTATAAATATTAAGTGATTGAAATGGATTGTTTTGGGATTAAGCACTGCTTGTTTTTATTTGTATTTGTTAACAATGTTTTGCTTACTCTGCAGACTAAAGAAGGTAAGTACTTAAAAGTGTTTTACGAGCTGAACTTTACCACATGGGGTGAAAGTAATATCACGAATATTCGTATATAATATATAGGTTTCATTTTGCATAAAAAACAAATTGGAATAATCAGCAATTATTAGATGTATGTGATAACTTATGTGTTATATTTTCATTTAATTACTCTGTATTTCTATGCACTTTCAAAAAACGTCTGCACTTGTTTGTTGTGTATTATTTATTAACTTGACTTCTCAACTATTTTTTCTGTTCATGTTTTATATAAATACATGGAAAAGATAGATCGATGCCGAACTGTAATTATACAATATACGCTGCAAGTTTGTGTATCCCAGCTAATGCGTTTGCCCTAGTAACACATTAGCACCCCAGGATAGGGGAAATAGTAATATTAAATTTAAGGCATAATTGCAGTTTTATCTAATGCCAAAGAGTACATTGAATAGCCTGGCGCTGCCTTCTGTCACCGTCTGCTGAGTATTTCAGAATCAGACTGCTGACGGCTGATAAACTCTTGTTTTTACTGCTGAAATGTGACATACTTTAGTAAGCTCTGCTTTCCGACCTCCGTTGAAGCGCGCATCGGGAGTTTAGGGCGCACTCACCTGCGTGTCCCTATTATACGCACGTCTCTGTTATTACGGTGTAATATTCATAACATATTTGCTATATGTATCTACGACTTGTCCGCACTCATACGCTTATGAGTTTGCTCAGTTTGGATTTAACCGGACTGCCTCGCAGATCAGTTTCTTAAGTGGCATTTTTACTTGCTTTATGGGGTTACATGGCTAGTTGTAATATGACTGTGAATATTTGAACAACTACGCTCAGGAAATGCGACTGTTGGTCTTTAGCAACAACAATATCATTACGATATAAATATAATAAAAATAATAACAAATGTTCATTAGTGGCGTGTATTTGTATCTTCAGCCACAGTTTGCTTTGAACGTAATTATTGGTTGAAGCTGAAATATGTTAAAACAATCCACATTTTACTTAAATATGTGTAGGCTTGTCTGATTTGTAAACCATTGGTTCACATAGGCCCTACCTGTCAAAAGGTTATCGTAGTACCTTTACATTATAATTTTGCCTAATTATTTTAATAGGCACTTTTGGACGAGACTATCCGCATTCACTGTAAACAGCAGAATGAACTGCCTTGTTTATGACTACGTTTGTCAGACCAGCAGAGCATGCATACTATCTTAAACATTATGCTTGTCGCCAGAACTTTCTAGCTATAAAGTTTCAAGTATTCAGGATCATCATTAGCAAATGCTTTCCCTCCCCTAACAGAGGTACTGCTGGACATGAGGTCGGCTGGCGGAGAGCTGGGATGGCTGCAGTGGCCCAGTGAACAGGGGGTGAGTAATGCCCCCATCCATCTGCATACTTTGATTAGATCTGACTTGGTTACTTGGTCTGTAACTCGTCACATTTCCGACCTTCGTCTTGTTTAATGTTGTTATATTCAGTTACCCAACTCTTTTGTTTTCTGATCATTTTATTCATTAATCGTCACACATGTTTAGAAAATGTTGCAGCAAATTCCGCTCCAGGGAGTTTTTCCTTCAGCTCCTTTCAATACTGCTCAGCTGAACTCGTTATCTGGATAGGGGCTAAGCTCACGTAGCATTACAGGTGTAAATAAGTTGTGTGTCTAAAAGGCAAAATCACCTAGTAAGAGTGTCTGTTGCTTACAGTTCTGCGGTCTTGTCAAGATGGTTGTAGTTTCGCGTTTTTTGCTGACTAATTTTATCAACGTTGGTCAACAATCTGTTGGATGCTGACTAGCCCTGTGCCCTTATAACAGCTACATATTTCATATTTTAAATATTTTAAGCTACATATATGTGTATTACTCTGTACACAAACAATGAGATGGGATATGGAAAAACCACCCGGTTTTGCTATAGGCTTTCAAAAAGAATTGCTGTTCCAATCCAAATGCTGCAGTTGGGATGTGGACTTTTGCAATTCTACTTACAACTACTTTTCTCCCTTATTTGTCTGTTGTGGGCTCAAAATCTCGACTCACAACTGAGCCAGCAGGTTTATCATTGACTAATCCCCTTAAGAGTAAATTCTTTGGATCACATGTCCAAAATAGAATGGAATAAAGGGTTCTGTAAGTGTCATCCTATTGGCTGTGCTTTGGAGGGGAACATTGTGTGTATCAAATGCAGTTTGAACACCATGCTTATGTAAACCGAAATGTGATAAGCATTGTCCGTAAGCTGCCTTCTTCACAAAGGAGGGTGCAGCCACTTAAATTCATAGGACAGGCACTGTCAAAACTTCTGAAGAAGATCAGTACCTACTTTTCCTTGGAAGTGTTAAGTTAGTGTTCAGCTGGGCGGAAGGATATGACTGCGTGTTTGTCATACCTTTGTCATACCTTTTTATTAATCTTTTGTATATCATTAAATCCTTCTTATGAAGCTTCAGCAGGGATTTTTCACTCCTTATTTGTGACAAAGTGATTTACTTACAACACTTTGGTTACGAATTGATTTAAATAGAAAAAACCTGTTCAATTAACTCTCTGATTGATTTTTATAAAACTAGAAAGCTTTTTCTGTCAACAGTTCCTTCTGCCTAATTGCATATAACCCTGATTTTACCTTTAATACATTTAATACATTTAATAATAAAACCTTATAAAACATGTAGGAATGCAGGATGTGGAGTGATTGTAAAATCTTTTCTGTTTTAGTTGAGCAATTTGTTTTCCTCTTGTCATGTGATACTATGGTCCTGGGTCGAAAGCTAGTTCTGTTACTGAAGTAACTGTACCTGTTCTATTGACAGTGGGAGGTCCTACAGACTGTGGTGAATGGTACCATGTTCTACACGTATTCCGTGTGCAATGTGGTGGAGGGCGAGCAGGACAACTGGCTGAGAACGACCTTCGTGCAGCGCCGGCCAGCTGCCACGCGGGTCTTTGTGGAGCTGCGCTTCGTGGTGCGTGACTGTAACTCCTTCGACGGGGCTTCCCTCACCTGCAAGGAGACGTTCAACATGTTTGCAGCCGAGGCGGATGCTGATGTGGGGACGAGCTTCCGCAAGGGCCAGTTCAAGAAGGTGGCCACGGTGGCACCTGATGAGATCTCCATCCGCGGGGAGCTGAAAGTCAACACTGAGACGAAGGTGGTGGAGTCACTGTCACGCAAGGGCTTCTACCTGGCTTTCCAGGACCTCGGCAGCTGTGTGGCACTCCTCTCTGTTCGAATCTACTACAAGATCTGCCCCGCCGCCGTCTTGGGTCTGGCCTCCTTCCCGGACACAGTGGCGGGGGCTGAAGGAGGGGCCTTGAGGGAAGTGACAGGAACTTGCATAGCCAATGCCATCAGCCAGGAGACCCCCCGCATTTACTGCACTCTGAATGGAGAGTGGGTGGTACAGGTGGGCCAGTGTCGATGCAAGCCTGGCTATGAGGCTGTTAACGGCTCCTGCCAAGGTGAGACCTGGGTGCTGTCTCCTGTCACCCCTTCCATGCTCTCCATATGTCTCCTTTCCTCAAATAGGGACTAATGATAAAAAGGCTCATTTCCAAGCACTGCTGGACCCCTTTTGCAGGCTCACTCTTCATTCCACTGTCCAAATCTCTTGGAGATTTTCTTCTTCTAATTCACTTTTATGTTCTCCTTTGCCAGTTGCTAAAGGTTATATTAATAGTGAATGGGTGTGGCAGACTGAAAGTGCTGACCGGCATTAGTGATGTGGCTAACAGTATTGGGGGGGGGTCAGGTATACCCTCACACTTTGCAAGGAGGTGAAGGGGTTTTCCATAGAGATGTGCATATATGTACATCTGCAGAGCATGCATGCACGCAAACACACACACATTAATCTGTGCACACGTTAACATGTGTATTGAAACGCATACAAATGTATGAAAGTTTGTGTGTACATGTCACTCCACATTTCGAGACGTGAGGCCTCTTTAAGGAGCAGCTGCCTCTTCAAGTGTGTCTTTCTGCAGATCCTTCCTCTCCGTGCATTTTCTAACTGAGGAAGTTAGAGTAAAGTTGAAGTAAAAAAGCAGAGGTGTGGAGAATAAGTGGTTAGGACATGCAAGTTAGATCAGAGCGGAAGGTAGAACAGCAGACAGAGGTCTGCACAGTAACCCAGTGCATTCAAAACAAACCCATACAGGAACCCTTCTCATTACTGCAAGGTGGAAGAATCTGCTGTCAGGGTGTGGCTTGGGCAGTGGGAGGTTCGTACCACATACCCATGGGGGGAGACAGGAATGATGCAGTTAAATAAACACTCAGAAGGAAATATTCTGCGGGTGACTCAATGTTGATTCAGTTTCCCTATTACACCCTTCCTATCAGTCAAATAACACCTGAGAGTTTGGCAGACACATTAGCCCTGCATTGCACTCACAGAGGCATTGGATAGCATATTTGTCCGTGCCAAGAAATACTCCCTAATTCCAGGATAAAGGCCATCACTTTGAGCTGTATGTTGACTCCCGCAGACTATAATTTAAGTGTCAGATTGTGTGATATTCAAAAATCACCGTAGGCCTTTTTTAAAATCGTGCTAGCGATGATATTGTTCTTATTTAGAAATGCATTCTGCTAAAGTCCCAGATTCCAAAAATAACAATTGCAAAAAATCTACATTCTGTAATTTGGTCCTATATGATGTCAGCTGATTTGCTGAAGATGTTGACGGCTTCCCTAATATAATTATTTAAAAAGTGTAATGAAATGACCAAATGTACACTTGAAACGTATATTTGAAGTACATCTCTGGAAAAAATTAAGAATCGACCTAAGAAAAGTTTTTAGTTTCACTCATTTATAAATGCATGGGTAAGCGCCTGTGTAAATTATACTTTTTTTTGTACAAACTACAACCTGGCTCTTCCCTGCTTCTCATTAATGAAGGCATTGAAGGGCTTTTTCCTTGCTTTGTGGGACTTCAGTCCTGCATCTAGGAGCCTGATATAAACTGTCCTAGCAGTGAACTTCCCATCTACACTTAATATTTCCCATTATTTTTGAAGGTCACTTTATTTTGTCCTTCAGTTCAAGGGGCAATAAGTTGGATAAGTTGCATTAGAAAGTCACTTATGTCCTTTACTTGGCTGTTTTTTGGTTTTTCTCAGTGTCTCCTGCTTTACCTTGTTCTTGTGTACTGTAGTCTTAGGTATTTTGAGCCTGAAAGCAACATAATGTTCACTGTAGCCTTCTGCCAGCATATCCAGGGTTAAACCAAGATTAAACCAGGATTAAACCATTAATAATGCAGATTCATAAAAAGTATGGAGTGGTCACTTAATTTTTTCCAGCACTGTATGTATATGTTTCATAATGAGTACTCAAGTGCCAACAGTTATAAGTATCGTAACTCAAAAGCCCATGGATACATTGAGCATTAGCTGGTATGACACTTTTATCCAGCCCAGTGGTCATGGTCTTAGCTCTCTTCGATCCTCTTCTGTAAACAAAGGAACTAGGAACAGTAAACAGAGCAATGGCCATTTGCTTATTTTTGTGTATGACTGTTAGCGATCAAGATGGCTCTCTTGATTCACAGTTTGACTGACAATCTGTTATGTCGCTTTTGGGTTCCTCATAAATGACAAACTAGGCTGTCGTTCCTGTATCTAAAGCCAATTGTTGCATATTAAAATTTTAGATCTGTCTGGTTCGCCAAATTGTTTCAAATGTGAAAAGGTGTTATAGTTGGCCTCTTTACTAGTGGATGTCTTGAATATCCTAAGCTTAAACATCCAAAAAAATATTTTGGCTCTGTACCAGTGAAATTGAATTGTGCTGGTAAATAAACATGTTTCCTTAATGAGTAGCCACTTTTGAAAATAAATAATGATTGTGACCCATGTGGAAGGGCAAGTCAAATTGAGTTGACAACTCAGTGAGACAGAAGACATACTGTAACTGATGACTGATAGACCAGTCTGAAATTTCTGACGTGCTGCTGATGGGAGTGGGCTCCGTGTATCTGAGTGGGCTTCGTGTATCTGAGGAGCTGATGGGAGTGGGCTCCGTGTATCCGAGTGGGCTTCGTGTATCTGAGGAGCTGATGGGAGTGGGCTCCGTGTATCTGAGTGGGCTTCGTGTATCTGAGGAGCTGATGGGAGTGGGCTCCGTGTATCCGAGTGGGCTTTGTGTATCTGAGGAGCTGATGGGAGTGGGCTCCGTGTATCTGAGTGGGCTTTGTGTATCTGAGGAGCTGATGGGAGTGGGCTCCGTGTATCTGAGTGGGCTTCGTGTATCTGAGGAGCTGATGGGAGTG
>JABFDZ020000042.1:4018361-4039356 GCA_019775955.2 Pollimyrus isidori
TATCTGAGGAGCTGATGGGAGTGGGCTCCGTGTATCTGAGTGGGCTTCGTGTATCTGAGGAGCTGATGGGAGTGGGCACCGTGTATCTGAGTGGGCTTTGTGTATCTGAGGAGCTGATGGGAGTGGGCTCCGTGTATCCGAGTGGGCTTTGTGTGTCTGAGGAGCTGATGGGAGTGGGCTCCGTGTATCCAAGTGGGCTTTGTGTTTCTGAGGAGCTGATGGGAGTGGGCTCCGTGTATCTGAGTGGGCTTTGTGTGTCTGAGGAGCTGATGGGAGTGGGCTCCGTGTATCCGAGTGGGCTTTGTGTGTCTGAGGAGCTGATGGGAGTGGGCTCTGTGTGTCTGAGTAGGCTCCATGTGTCTGAGGAGCTGATGGGAGTGGGCTCCGTGTGGGAAGCCAGGAAGAGGTGATTCACGTTACCCTTATGTTCCTTGTTGAATTTCTTTAGTGGTGTGTATGGGTGCAGTATCATCTTGGAATATGGGAACATCGTGGTGGAACAATGTTTGCACCATAGGCTGCAGTTGGTCCTGTGAAATAACCCCATAGCTCTTGATTGTTATACAACTATGCATTGCATTCATCTGACCTAATGAATCCCAACAATCAGCTGTACATGCCCACTGACTCTGTGCGTGGCAGTCATCCTTTTTCAGTAACTGACTTGCTCAGGTTCCTTCCATCTTTTCACCTTTCGGCCAATGTTGTTTTTGATGCAGTTTGTTGGGCAGAGGCGCTGTCATGATTTCAGAGGCATTATTTTTCAGTTTTTGTAACTGATGCACCTGTAATGCTGCCACCAACCATATGACTTTCTGAAACTGTTAATCACTCCATATTTCTCTGAAAGCTCACATATCAAAGTGTCAGATCTCTTCTGTAGTTCACACATACTGCTAATTGGCCTCCTGCCCACAGTGACTCATTTTTTCAGCCTGGCTGTTTTTCTAATCGCCATGTACTTACTTCAAAGTTAATGCTCTTTCTCATGTGCCCCCTCCCATTACTTTCTTTCCACCCCCAATATACCCTATGTATAGATGTATAAGGAACTATCAGATTTCCTATGCCTGAGGAGATCTACGACGAGGGGTTCTGGAGTGAGAGCTAAGCGATAGTATTCTTGTACATGTCGCGTACCACCTGTTCCTTGTCCCCTGTTTGTGTTATAGATATGTTGTCTTTCATTTTTGCATTAAAGATTGGGCCAGGGAGCGGTGAACTTATAGCCTCAGTGAATGTTCTTGAAACTACTTGCATAACAATATTCATTTTTCTGTTGCAACACTATTGCCACATTGTATTTTGCTTGCTTGTTCATATATCAGGTATGTTGAGGAACTATTATTCCTGGATTTGGTTTGCAACATCTGAAGACAAAATTATAGGATAATGATACATTTATAGCACACGATTGGTTAGTCAAAAGTGCAAGCCTGCATTAAATAGTCCCTTTTAGTTTTGCACTTCTCATAAGATTTAATAACTACTTTAATTTTGATTGACCTTTTTCCCACTGAAAGAGTTCCGTGTTTCTGTTCTGTGCTTTGTAACTTTGTACATGCTGCTGTTGCAGTTAACCTCCATGTAATGCTGTCTCCTCCAGTTTGGCTCTGTATTCCTCCTCCCAGAATAACCC
This sequence comes from Pollimyrus isidori, assembly GCA_019775955.2. Taxonomy (NCBI): domain Eukaryota; kingdom Metazoa; phylum Chordata; class Actinopteri; order Osteoglossiformes; family Mormyridae; genus Pollimyrus; species Pollimyrus isidori. The sequence continues at coordinate 4,020,001 of JABFDZ020000042.1, forward strand.
TCAGGGCTCACTAGACAAAGACGTACCTTCCATCCATTCATCATTCAGCCTTTTCGTTGTTGATGTCACTCCATTTGTGTACTTACTCATGGGCTCATAAAAGTTTCTGACTATTGACCTGTTTGTTGACATACATTCATTGTTAATTAAACCTGTTGGTATACTTGGGATATGCAAAAGTGACAATCTGACATTCAAGTTAATGCCCTAAATCTACTGGGCAGGTTATGACAGTAGATGAATGTGTTATCTGCTGTTACTGCAAGTGTGGTCTTTGGCAGCCATACAAGCAGGGGCTTGAGCTGAGAATCTCTATATAAAATGATAAGGTGGGAATGAATTATTTTGATTTACGTTCTTTGAAGGGAGTGACAGCAATTTTGTGTTTGTTTCCTGATTCACCTCACAGGAAAACGACACAGAGTGCAGGGTGAGCTGACTCACATTGAGAGCAGGTTGGAGGTCAGATTCCTAATCATTATGATCCTGCAATGGGAAAGAGATTCCACTCGGTTTGAAACTAGCCCAGGCTAAGTCAAGTCTCAGTCTCTGGGCTGGTGGGGATTACAGGGATTTTTGTGAATGTTAACGGCCAGATGCAGAACGGAAGCCCAAAGTCAAGGTGTGTTTCTCTAACAGCTGTTTTTCTGCTTTGATAATCCTCTTGACTAAAGTCCTCCAGACCAGCCATTCACCAACCCCCTCAAACAGCAATTTCCTTTCCTGTTGCAGTTGTGGTCTTTATTTCCGCAGTCAGAAAAAAATTGACTTTTCATTGTTTGCCTAGACTGGCACTAGACCAATGAACAGGACCCTAACCCTCAAGCATTAAGTGGCAGCATTGTGCTTAGAAAACTAGACTAGGGATTCAGATCTAAAGAGGCATTCTGTTGTTGAGTACCCTTGAGTTAGGTATCCATACAAGTTAGGGAGCTGCTGATGTTGATATTCATCTCTCTTTCGGAGTATTTACATATTAGTCTGTTGAGGTTAACTTCCTACACCCATAAAGCAGGCCATCGGGGTCTGCAATTCCCCCACCCCTTCTATCTCTGCTTCTCTGTCTTGCTCCAGCACTCTGTTTATTTTCCTTGGCCACCAGCACCCATCTCCCTGTGGACGGGGAACAGCTCAATCCTATGCCGTCCAATTGGGGAAGCTCTTAAGTAAATAATTCGCTTTTTCTGGCCTCTTGTTACATGGAACACCCTTCTTCAGCCACAAAAACTTGGTGTGGATTCCTCTGTCTCTTTATTTAGCTCTCATCTATTCATCTTTTCAATCATCTATTCATTCATTCATGCATTCATTCATTTGTTCCCCCTATTCTCTTCCCAGCAACAAGCATCTCTTCTTTTGCAAGGATAGCAGCATAGGAGCCCCTCCCCTCTTCCCCCGCAGTTTTACTTGCATAGTAAACAAACAGATTTTGGTCTTTCCTCTTCCCAGCCAACTGCTCGGTGCTAAATTAGAAGGCAGTTGGTAGGCAAGTGGCCCTTGGGAGGGAAGGACTAAGGACAGTCAAACTATGTATTTCCACACACAGTTCTTTTCTTTATAATTATTGTTATTATGCTAAATGCAATGACGGCTACTCCTGTGATCTGTCCATTTGCAGTTTTTGTAACGTTAATAATGGTATTGTTTTGTGTATGCCATCTAACCAATGAAATGTCACTAGTACTGCAGTGTTATTTGTATTTTATGATTTAAAAATGGAACAGTGTTGGCTTATTTTGCTGTCTGTTGATTTTTGGCTTGTATCAGGTTGTGTTTTTGTGGCCTGTATATCATTAGGTGTGTAATTGCGTGGGGGCAGCTACTTCATGTTATGGTTAAAATGAAAACTATTCCAAATATTGTAACTTGAACTTGTCAAGAAATCCATAATATTAATGACAAAAAAAAATCTAAATCTGTGCAACTTCCAAATGCCAATTGTTACGACACCATGCCTCAGACTGCCGGCTCAGCACGTCCTGGCTGCTTATGCGGCATTATGGGTGTAAACAATGCACATTTTCTGCATACTGAACGTGTTTGGTGGTTTGACATTAGAGTGTCCTGGTTAGTGGCTTTTGCAGAGCGATCGCCATATGATTGCATGGCCGGGCAGCAGGTGTGCTGGTGTGACTGTGCCATGTACCATGAGGTTCGGTGTTTCTGGAACTGCGACGTTTGCCCATACCCATCTGTGTAGCTGGGTATACCCTGCGGACAGCTGATGTAAAGGCGCGACGTGCCACATCTTCACTATGTGCCACAAGTGCTGCTGCCTGGTTTGAATGAGGCCTGCTATTCCCGGAGAATGGGGGTAACAGGGAGGGGGCAGGCAAGTGGAGACTTAACTGGGGGGGAGGGGGATGGAGAGACTGAACCGGGCTACCGTTGGGCAGCTGTTCACTTTCAAAGTGAATGGGGGAATTATTTTTCTCACCCTGCTTTTTTCTCTCTGTGGATACTTTCTCCTCCTCTCAGTTCTTCCTTGCCTGTCGCAGCAGACTTAATGAGCTGGACCAGCGGGGAGGGGGGGGGGAGGAGATGAGGGAAGGCTCTAGGAGATATATAGGAGTCGGGAGAGGTTATGTGTTAAAATGAAGCAGGACAGGTAGTTGAGCTGAAACTGAACATTTCAGACAGAATTCCTCCTGTGCCTTTCAGACAGGCGTCATACTCCATGCTGCCAACTGGAGACTCACTTTTAAAGTTGAACTTTCACCTCGAATCAAGCTTGATTCAAATTGTAACTTTGAAGGTACTTAGTGTCCTTTGTGATTTTATTGCTGATGGAAATTCTTTAAAGAGACAAGGAAATAATATAAATAGTCATGATAGCAGATTGAACTGTTATTATAAAACTGGTCAGACTTTTCCTTTAAGATGTGCGAGTACTTGGGTGCGCGTTGCCTTTTTTTCACAACATACTAGAAAAATAGAGAACTTGGGCTGTTATTGGCTAGAAGTTTTAATTATAAGGGAGGCGGATGAAGGGAATCAGCAGGACAAAGTGAGCAGCTGCTTTTAAGGTGAGTGATAGGTTACCAGTTATGAACAGGGAACAACAGATGACAGGAAAGGGATACAGGGAGACCGGGAAGATGAGAACGAGTGAGCGGGAGCCCGTCGGGGGGGCGGCTTGTGCTTCTCTTTTATTTGCTTCACCTGCCAAGTATCATCATTTGCCAGCATTGTGATCATCTTCTTTCATGTGGGCTTGTGTATGTCTCGCCTCCTCATGCTCCTGCTCGATTTACTGTGGTGCCCATCTCGCGCCAGCAGTTTGCTTAGAGCTATTTGGGTAGCTGATCGTATCATTGTCAGGACGGGTTTTGAACACGGGACATGGGAAAATAGCCTGCAGTATGCAGATAAAACAGACGGAGCTAAACAAAAACGTGTTGCTGACGTTTGTAACGCCCATATAGTGTTTCCCGTTCATGTGACCCGCTTTCTGTCCAATCTTTGTTCTATCCCTCTGATGTATTTCGGGTGGCCCTCCTCTTCAGGAATTCTGGGTAACTCGTCCGCTTTGCCGAAAACAGCAGGATTGTTCTGCAGCACATTTTGCTTGTGCGTGGTATTTAAGTTCTAACCATAGATAATACCATAATAACCCTTTGCATACAGTCTATGGTAAAAAAAAAAAAAATGACCGCAGCCACAAATGAGTGTGTATATGTGTCCTGTTTACAGAAATAGCATGGTTAATGTGTCATTTATTTGGGGTTATGCACAACGGAATGAAGCGGTGGCATATCGCTGTGTGGAGTAGTACAGACACGCGACTTCTCTGTCAGGTTTCTCACGAGTTGCATCATTGTGTTTTCCACTGTAGCCTGCCAGGCTGGCTATTTCAGGGCCTCTATGTCCATGGGGAAGTGTGATCTTTGTCCGGAGAACACCCAGCGCTCATCAGCCGGCTCGCAGACCTGCCCCTGCCGCCAGGGCTTCTACCGGGCCCCCGAGGACCTCACCACCGACGGCTGCTCTGGTAAAGACCATGCACTTCAGATGTTACGTCGTCGTGATGATTCATGATGATGGTTTTGCTGTCCATTGCCTACATTGTACTATTTTGGAGTAAAGCACTAGAAACATTTTGGTGGTGACTGATGGTGTAAAGCAGTGTTTCTCAAACCGGTCTTCCGGGACCCTCAGCTCTCCACGTTGTTGCTCCCTCATGACTCCCTGCTGGTCATGCACCAGATACACCAAACCTGATACACCAGAGTCTGTCAAACTGGTCCTCAGGGATTGCCAGACAGTCAACGTTTTTGATCTTTCCAAGCTCCCGTTGGGGTGCAAAAGTGTGGGCTGTCTGGGGGTCCCTGAGGAGCAGTTTCAGAAACCCTGCTGTAAAGGAGAGACAGACAGTGTAGAAGGGCCTCATTTCAATACTGCTCAGACTAATAGTGCAATAATGAAACAGGAGAAGTTAAGATGAGAACAAGATGTGGGGAGGCTGAGGGAGAGAGGAGCTCGGAGAGCTGGATCTGTTTCACTCTCCTCCTTTTAACTCCCGTCCCTGTCACTCTCCTCCTTTTCACTCCTGTCTCTGTCACTCTCCTCCTTTTCACTCCTGTCCCTGTCACTCTCCTCCTTTTCACTCCCGTCCCTGTCACTCTCCTCCTGTTCACTCTCAACCCTGTAACACTTTTCCTTTGCACTCTCGTCCCTGTCACTCTCCTCCTTTGCACTCTCGTCCCTGTCACTCTCCTCCATTTCACTCCTGTCCCTGTCACTCTCCATCTTTTCACTCCCGTCCCTGTCACTCCCCTCCTTTTCACTCCCATCCCTGTCACTCTCCTCCTTTTCACTCCTGTCCCTGTCACTCTCCTCCTTTTCACTCCTGTCCCTGTCACTCACCTCCTTTTCACTCCCGTCCCTGTCACTCACCTCCTTTTCACTCCTGTCCCTGTCACTCTCCTCCTTTTCACTCCTGTCCCTGTCACCCTCCATCTTTTCACTCCCGTCCCTGTCACTCTCCTCCTTTTCACTCCCGTCCCTGTCACTCTCCTCCTTTTCACTCTCCCCCTCATCCTCTTCTGCAGGCCTGCCATCTGGCCCTCGAAAGCTGGTTGCCACAGTGGGGGCGGGAAAGCTGAAGCTGTCCTGGCTAGCTCCGGCAGACACGGGTGGCCGCGACGACGTGGAGTACAGCGTGACGTGTCAGCGGTGTGAGGCGGCCGTCTGCCAGCCCTGTGGGGAGGAGCTTCACTTTGAGCCCCGCCCAGCCGCCCTCCGGGAGACCCATGTGACAGTGAGCGGCCTGGAAGCCCAGCTTAACTACACCTTCACGGTGGAGGCACACAACGGCGTGTCCCGGTACAGCAGCCAGCGAGCCACCAGCTCCCTCACCACAGCTCTGCACCTCACAGGTTAGAGTCACTCATCTTAGCCATTTCTTTTAGTAGATATACTGTAGCAAAATCCTCATCCTGCCATGTAGCCATGAAGCATTAATGAGTGTCTGATCCCCAGAGGCTCCGGCAGTCACCTTGATCCGCCTGGAAAAGCGGAGCAGCAGCAGCCTCAGTCTGTCCTGGGCTCTCTCTCCGAGGTCAGGAAGAGTCCCTCGCTATCAGCTGATGTATCGCAAGAAGGTGAGCATGTCTCCAAGAAAGTGAATCTAAACTGTGAGTGCAGGTGGCTTGATTAGGCTCTGATTACTTTGTTCATCTTTTTGCAGGATGACGGCACTGCAACTGATATCACCACCTACACAGTACTGGTTCTGGAAAAGAACTTGGTTCAGATCAGCGACCTGGTACCTGGAACTGTTTATGTGTTCCGAGTCACGGTTCTGAATCCAGACGGCACTCCCAGTGGTAATAGCGTGGAACACGAATTTGAAACGACGTCTCTAGGTCAGTGTGTGTGGCTGAGCTTACTAATGCGACGTTGAGCAGCGTTACCGCTTATCATTGTCACTTTGTGACTCGGTGCTGTCTGACTTTCATGTTGCTGTGTTATAGCGGAGCCTCAGGTCTCCAATAACACGCCAGTGGTCCTAGGAGCCATCGCTGGGGGAGGGGCTATGCTCCTTGTGGTCGGGGGTGTCCTGCTGCTGCACAAACGGTGAGCAAAGCCTCCCCCTGCAACCCTTTTCACATGCCTGCTTTCTTTCATGTTTTCAGTTTCTCATCTTCCCATGTCGAAATCCTGATGAAATCAGCAGTATCTCCTCTCGCCTGTGTTGGATTTCTCTTCTCCCCACAGTCACTCTTTTGTCTGTTTTCTAGCACTTTAGCCAAGGAATGGGAGTTACATTCCTGTTTATTGGTCTCCTTCAGTTGCTGGTGTAGCTGAGGGAAAATAAAAGTGACACAGATTATTCCAGATGTACTGTAAAGTGCCCGGCCCTTTAAGTCCCGTCCAGCAGCCAGCTTTATGGAGCTGATGCCTGCTTTTAGTCAAAGAGCGATAACTCTGTCCCTGGGAAATCCCTGTTTCTGTCACCGTTTGACAAATTCAAACTCCCTTTCATAAAAAAATTTCATAGTCCCGCAAAACAGCCATCCTATCTATTCTAGCTTATAAAAACAATATAGAGATGTCAGTTATGGTTGGTCTGTATTACTCTGTTGTTTACACTGTGCATGTAAAAGTACATTTTAATATGTCATATGAATGTCAGTATATAGGTATGGATTATAGTGTATGATAAGTGAGTGTAGAAAGCCTGTAATGAACTGTGTGAGGGTAACAGCTTGTTACAACAGTGAAATACAGCCATGTGAATAACAATAGTAATGTGATTTCTTGCAGGAGAAGGAGCACCCATGCCAGGCAAGGACCAGAGGATGCTTACTTTTCTGGCTCAGGTTGGCTGATTCTGGAACCCCATCTCTTGTTGCTGCTCCTTCCTGTATCACTTAATTATTTCTGAACTGATTGAGACAAATCTCACCCCAGCAGACCAAATGAAGCCCCTGAAGACCTATGTAGATCCACACACATATGAAGACCCTAATATGGCCGTGCAGAAGTTTGCCACTGAGATCCATCCTAGCAACGTTTCCAAGCAGAAGGTCATTGGAGCGGGTGGGTGAACTTACAGAGAATCGGGCAGCTTATCATCAATCAGAGAAACCATCCTGCAATGCGTTGAAGTTTGCTGAAGATACTTTTTACTCTTGCTAGTGTTTTACACCCTGGCATATCACATGTCAGGTGGGATCCTCTTGCTATGCTCAGATGAAGAAATTTTGCTGCTTAACAAAGCTGCCAATCACTCAGTCCCTGTGTTAATATCTGGGATAGGGATATCTCTTAGTTCAGGGTGTCGGACTGTAGAAAATTCCCATTAAAGGTTCATTAGTGAGGTTATAATGGAAGGAGAATGTTAAAGAGATAAGAAGATAACGTGTCATGGAGCAATAAGCGACGTGAGAAAGCCAGGCTTCCTTCTGGCCGCTCACAGGGAAGGATGCACTAAGCAGAGTCACCTTTGCCCCTCCCATGGTGTTTCCCATGACCCCACGGGGTCTGCCTCTCTGTGACAGCTGATTCCCAGGCCCGCACCCCGAAGGGGGCGTTGAGTGGTATTGGGTTTCAGGGCCCCCCTCCTCTGTCACACGCTGAAGAAGCACAGGGCTTTGTTCTCTGGCCGCTTTTACTGCACTTTAATCCCACAGTTCTATAAAGCCAGATGCTGCACCAAAACCCTGTCTAGCTGCACCACTTCAAAAGACAATAGTATTTTACCAGATTACAGGCAGCTAAATCGTTCCACTGCACACTTGCCAGAAATCGACTAGAGTGTGTACTAGTTTGTGTTAAATATTTATGATTATAGTGTATACTTTTTAAGCATTTGAATCAGTTTTAGACTTATCGATAATTTGGATCTGTAAGTAATTTCTGTTATTCCACACGATCTGATTCGGGGCGTCTGGTTCGCAGCTTGATGAGCCATTCGTAATCAGTCTCTGCTGATCAGAAAGCACGATTCCTCATGTCGGGGCTAATTAACTGTAATGCCTGTAATGTTTGTGCCTCTGGAATGCGGCAGGTGAGTTTGGGGAGGTGTACCGCGGCCTGCTGAAGGTGCCTGGGCGTAAGGAGACAGCGGTGGCCATCAAGACCTTGAAGCCGGGCTACACGGAGAAACAGAGGCGGGACTTCCTTAGCGAGGCCAGCATCATGGGCCAGTTTTCACACCAGAATATCATCCGTTTAGAGGGTGTGGTCACTAAGTGTAAGTATCCCTATGCTCCTCTCTTTGCTCAGATGCCATCTTTGTTTGGTGTGCTTGCTTCTCAAATGGTGCCAATATACTGTCCATACAGAGTCCTTTTCTGGTTTTTCTGACTGTCTTCGTACATTTTGTAGTTAAAATTATTATCATCTGTGTTTGATTTGTCCACCCCTGTCCTGAAACTCTCTATGAGCCTTCTTTATTTTAGGATAGTGTTTGTGTTTGTGACTGAGGGTAAACAAACTAAATAACTTGTTATTGTTTCTCATTCCTTCAGTCAAGCATGCCATGATTGTGACAGAGTACATGGAGAATGGGGCTCTGGACAAGTACCTCAGGGTGAGTTGGTCACAAACGTTGTAAGTCACAAAAGCGAACCAGGCTGGTTTAATTGTTCTGAAAAGCTTTATTTGCGCTTTTCCATTGTTCAGAGGAACCGAGCCATACCCGACCTGTACCGTGAAGAGACACTTGTTACTAGGTTTCTGTTCATTTCAAATCTCTACTGCAAAGGGGTCAGTATAGATGTGGCTAGCTTGAAGAGAGAGAATTATGGGAAACAAAGAGATGCTTATATATTTTCACACAGTGTATATCATAATTAATTATGCACTAATTTGTACTAGCAAGTTGCCATGTTGTGCGAGCATCAAACAGCATTATCTTGCACTATGAATCCGTTCCATTCAGCCTATCTGTAGAACTTTTTTAAGTAGAAGGTTGGAAAGGAATGCATAAATACATCACGATGTGCAATATTACTAATAATGAAGTCACGCTTTCAGCTATGCTAGTAAGCAGAGCGATGCCAGCATGGGTATCGGTTGGGTACAGCTCGGTTCCTGGTGCCAGTGGAAAAGTACCATAGGTGACTTTGAGAACTAAAGAATAGTTTAGGGCGCTATGATGAATAAAGAATCACTTTTCCTCTGGCCCTGCAGGACCATGATGGGGAGCTGTCCTCCTACCAGCTGGTAGGCATGCTCAGAGGTATTGCTGCTGGCATGAAGTACCTGTCTGACATGAACTATGTCCACCGTGACCTGGCAGCGCGCAACATCCTGGTCAACAGTAGCCTGGTGTGCAAAGTGTCTGACTTTGGTCTGTCGCGTATATTGGAGGATGATGCTGAGGGCACCTACACCACAAGTGTAAGTTTCCGGATGGGATAGGGGAGCATTTTTTCCAGGTTAAATAAGTTTGGGCTTTTAAATTAAGATTAGCAATGAAGTAATGTTTATTTGTCTATCCCTTGTTCACCAGGGAGGCAAGATCCCGATTCGCTGGACAGCTCCTGAGGCCATTGCCTATCGGAAGTTTACATCAGCGAGCGATGTGTGGAGTTTTGGTATCGTCATGTGGGAGGTCATGGCCTATGGGGAGCGCCCGTACTGGGATATGAGCAACCATGAGGTAGAGCATTTTAGGGTGCAGGTTTTGGGGAGGGAGGCTTTGTCAGCTCTCTTCTCCCTCATAATAGACCTTCTGAACCGGTTGATGGTTTTAGTGGTCATGGGTGAGACTAGTGGAGAAAGTTCTTTACCTTCTTTATGATTGATCTCATTCTTGCCCAGTAGACATTAGGTGGAGGCTCTTTTAAGCTCCAGGTAGATCGGGGAGTTCTCGATAGGAAATAAAATGTTCTGGATTGAGCTTTAGGAATAGAACTTTAGGATAGAACATTAGAATAGAACTTTAGGCTCTAGATTTATCTTTGGGAGTTTTGCATTTAGGATCAGCTTTTTCAGAAGAGGTAACACGGTGAGCATTTTTCTGTAGAACTGAGAACTTTGGTCATTGATGATTAGTGCTGAGTAGCAGGGTTGTAGTAAAATCACAGGAGGGAAGGTCAAACATGTGGTGTTGTTTTCCAGGTGATGAAGGCCATCAACGAGGCCTTCCGCCTGCCGGCGCCCATGGACTGCCCGTCGGCCGTGTACCAGCTGATGCTGCAGTGCTGGATGCAGGAGCGGGCGAAACGCCCGCGCTTCGCCGACATCGTCAGCCTGCTGGAGAAGCTGCTGAAGAGCCCTGAGTCCCTCAAGACCATCGCTGACTTTGATCCTCGGTAAGGGGAGGCAGTCGGGTTAGGGGCTGGAAGAGGGTGCCTGAAGGTCACAGGTCACCTTGGCCTGAAGCTGAAATGAGACTACATGACATTTTGGTTTATTGTAACTATTGAATGGTTAAATGCCGTATGGTTTGTCTGTATAATATGCATAATTTTCTGCTTTTGTTACTGGACTGACAGATATGTTTCCTGCTGTCAGTAATCACACTGCATAAAATGAAAGCAGTGCTGGGAGACTTGGATCTATTCTTCCCTCCAGCTGTCCATATGCTTGTCATTTTAATTTCATTTATCCTTATATTTTTTTCAATATTTTAGTATTAGGTCTCTACCTTTGCACACCGTCCAAGTAGTAGGTAGAAATAGCATTTCACTACACGTGTGCATAGAAAATATTTCCGTATCCAACAATTAAACTTTAAAATTTTTAATTTATAAACGGTACGTCTATAAACCAGTGTTCATGATAAGCCACACAATTCCTGTCTTTTTCTGCATATATGGACATGTGTCTATGAATGATTGTGCTGTCATTGTTACAGTGTAATTTCTTCTATTTCCACAGCGTGTCCATCCGCCTGCCCAGCACCAGTGGGTGCGATGGCGCCCCTTTCAGGTCTGTGGTGGAATGGCTAGAGTCCATCAAGATGAGTCAGTACACTGAGAACTTCACCCGCGCTGGTGTTAGCACAATGGAGCAGGTTTTGCAGATGAAAATAGAGTGAGTAAAGAGTGACGTCTTTATGTGCCTTTGTGGATTAGTAAAAATTTTCTGTGGAATAACCAGATAAACGGCTTTGTGTGGTTTGAACAGCAAAAATGAAGGACAAGCGTAAAAGCCAGGTCCCTATGAGTGAGTGAGGTGGGAGGAGTAGAAGGGAGGAAGGGTAACTTTGTGGTGACCTGAGGCCGCTGTGGTCCTGCTGTCATTTCATCCTCTGTATCTCTTTCCCGGCACTGGCCTGCAGAACCTGCCCAATATGGAGCGGGGAGGGGGGGGGTCTCTTACCACTGGGGTCAAGCCTGGGGTTGCTAGGAAGGGATGTACAGAAATAGTTCAAAATGTAAGACAGAAGGAGGGCTGTGGTGTGTTTGGCAGGGAGAGCTTCTGGTTAGCGCTGGCGAGCCCTGGTGAGGTGGCGGGCCTTTGATGAGGCGGCGGGCCCTTGATGAGGCGGCGGGCCCTTGATGAGGTGCCGGGCCCTTGATGAGGCGGCGGGCCCTTGGTGGCGTCTGGCCTTCATAGTGCCGCGCACTGAAATCGAACTGGTCACATGACCAAAGAAAAACAGCCAAAGAACCCAGAAATGTTTTTGATGTGTTTGACATATTTTTCATTGCTTTGTACATCTCATTCTTTTTCTATGGCCTTCATATAGCATTCTGCTCAATATCAAAGAGTTCTTTACAAGCTTAATGTCCGCTCTGCCTGTGAGACAGCAGAATTATGCTGGAATGGATTTCTCTTAAGTAATTATAAGCCTGAATGGAACGACTGGCTGGTGAGCAGCAGCAACCCCCTGCATGATAGTGCGTGCTGACTTTGGCTGGAAGCTTATCAGAGACTGCCGTGTTAGCCCTGATTGCCTTATTAGTTTTTAACCCACGGCACTGTCGGATTCTCCAATCTGGTGTTTTTTTAGTTTTGTATAACTGTACATGCAGTGCCGGCCAAGTGAGCCGCAGCAATAACTTAATGTACGATTAGGCTAAAGCTTAGGAACTGTGGTCATTGATTAAATACCTAAATAAATTACTGATGTTATGCACTTGCAGTCCAGTCATACTTCACAGTCCTGTTTCACCTGCCTAAACGAGATAATATGCCAGATTGGTTTTAATTACCTGTAAACACTAAATAAGTTGGTTTTTACCCATAATGCAGTTGAATGGCAGGAGGTACATAAAGCTAATTTAATATAACGATGGCTGAATATGTACATTTCCTTTTCTTTGTCTCCACAGCGTTTTTTTTTTTAATACATAAAACACACCTTGTCGTGCTTTAACCCTTACATAATTTGTCCTTTTGTTGGTTTGTGCATATTCCTCTCATGACTTTCATCTCGCTCTCCATCTGTAAGGGACATCCGGAACATCGGGGTGCGCTTGCCGGGCCACCTGAAGAGGATTGCTTACAGCATCCTAGGCTTGAAGGACCAGACGAGCACCCTCAGTGTGTTTGCTGTGTGATCTGAGAGCCACCAGTTTGCTAGCAGATATGTGGACCTCCAAGCCTGGCTTAGCTGCTGCAGCATTTGTTTCACGCTGAACCAGAAGTTGGCTGTGCCAGACTGAAGATGATTCATCATTCAGCTTCAGTAGAATTTATCTTCAACTTAAAAGAAATGTATTTTACCCAAAGCAGGGTGAAGAGCCGTGAAGATTTCAACTAAAGAATGAACTATTTATAAATAATTATATGCATATCAGACTTTGTATAGAAATATATTTTGTTACTTATATGTTTCATAAACATAATTTTTGTTTTTTTTTTACATTTTTACTATGACCTGTTTTTGAAGATTTTAAAATTTTCAAATATCACCTGCAAAGGTAAGACACTGAGGCGAGTCCACAGCAACATTTGAGAATTTCATGTTAACTTTTTCAGTAGTTACTATACAGACATCTAGGTTTATTTAAAAGGATGATGGTAATCAGGGCTTCTTATGACAGACCCAACAGAGGAATTGCTGCTGACCAAGCAGAGCTGGTCAGTTGGAGACAAAGCTATTTGCAGGCAGTGGACGCCCAGCTGTGGCAGTGAGATATTTATAATTCTCTATATTCTTGCTTTCAGAAGATAGAGGGAACAGGAATGCGGTCAGGGTTATTCCAGAAGCACTTACTATGAAATTAAACTTCTGAAAAGGAATGTTGTTCATAGTTCAGCTGTTGTGCAGATATTTCAGCAAGTGATGTAATAATGTGTAATAACGTGATGCAAATATGGACGAATACAAAATTATATAAAACTGAACAAAAGTGTGAACAAAATTTACATGACTGTATGACCACAGTGCAAGCTCTATGAGTCTGGAAGACCTAGAGCAAAGAGTCTAATGCTTCCAGATGTTGTTTTTTATATTAAATACAGATATTATAGATAAAGGTATGAAAGAAGCGTTTTTCAGCTCTCTGCATTAGATAGGAATGCTATTAAACAAAGAATGACCATTTGTTTCAAGTCTGGGTATTTTTGTATGATAGTAAATTCTGTAACACGCCAATTTTGTCTCTTTATATTTTTGATACCACTTTACAGTAAGGCGCCATCTGGCCACGTTTAAATGATAGTAACTCTGTAATTAAGAAATCTCTACTGATGATTTTCAAAGTATTGCAGCCTAATTAACAACCTGATTATAAATCGTTCGTAGCCCGTTATAAAGGTAACCTCATTGTAAAGTGGTACTGTGTTTTTAATTGATCATTAATGGCCTGATCTTGAAATATACCTAATGCTGTGGAGTTATATTTCCATTTCATAACCATTGGCAACTCTAATTTAGAAAAGGTGTGACCCATTTTATTGTTTTATACTTCATAATTTAAAACCCTATTTATTTTGTTTATTTATTGTGACAAAGAAACACTGAATTGGGACATTCTTTGTAAATCCCTTTCCCTTCCAATTAAACTATTTCTACCATTTCTCATCTGAGTCATCAATTCTTATTAGGTTCTGTATTTGTCTTCTCAAATATCACACATAAATTTTAATTTTTGTAGTCACAGGATGCTTAGAAGGATGGAAGGAGTATTCTTTTAAAATTGGTATTTAGTGACATTTGTTTATGGTATTTTATATTTCCTGTTTCATTATTGTGGGCAGCAATTCCTATTCCTCATGTAAACATGCACATCTTTCTGTGCTCTATGTAATCCATTATATACACCCATATATTGTCCAACAATCCAGTATAGAGTTACAGAACAGTCATTCATACATGTTGGACAACAGCATTAGCGCATAATCCAAACATTATTTGTCACTCATAATTGTAGTGTCAGAAAGACAGCAAAATACTAACACAATATACTATGTTTATAACCCTTTTACATGTACAAAATTATGGGCACATAATAGCAATATATAGCTATAAATATTACGGCTGTTAATTTAACCAGTTAGCATTTTTACATATTATTATGTCTTTGATTCATTGCTTAAACTAGATACCCCAATGGGAGAATAGCACGAGGGAAGATATTTAATAGGAACATATAATATTTCTGGTTGTAAACAACACTCTTCGGTTGTTCTACTCACCCAGAATTCATAGTTAAAATCGAGTATCCAGTTAGCGTCCCACAGCGAAGTGGGAGGGAAAAGGCAAGTTCTGATTTGTTGAGGAAATTTGGGACTGTAGCAGTGAACTTATGTTAAACTTTCTGACAGTTGTTTGAAAATTATTAAGGGTCTTGTTTAAATAATTACATTTTATTATTACTTCAAGTTTTATTTAAATTAAAACTTTTACTTTATTGGAGGCCACTGCCTGTTTTAGAGCCATTTGCTAACTAGGTTTTATATTTAGATGTTTTTGTTCATAAATATTCACTTTCTGTTTTGAGATCAATGTCATAAACTGAGAAGAAAGTCTGCTGTGGAGTGAAGTGGAGTGAAACATTTTTATGGTGTAACTGCTCTATTTGACCCATTCAATACCAATATATGGATCATTTTTGTCTAAATTGTAAGACTTCTGTTTGGATTATAATTGTTTTGGGTGGTATTGCAACATGTTTCTTTCTTTCCTTCAAACACAAGCTGAAATGGTGTTGTTTAGTTCTGTGGCTTTTGAGCATTAGGATGCCCGATGTTATACCAGTACAGAAAAAATTAATATGTTGCCTGATATTATTACTTACAGGTTTCTGAGTGTAAGTTGGCTATGTATGTGCTCCTGATTCAGTGTAAGTCTGTCAGCCTGGTACATGGCAGTGCTGGCTTAATGGTCAAGGAGGCAATTCTGTAAGTAATTCTGTAAGTAACATAAATGATATTTTGGGATTCTGTAAATTGTCATATAATTGTAATTTGCAATACATGAATTAGCATTCCTTCAGACCCTGAATAAGTACACTTTCAGAGCATTCAGGTAAAAACACATCTATTAACTTTCACATTTCTAGCTGATCCATCCAGTTCTTCAAGAAATTGTGCAAGTTGGTGAGAGTGTGTGGAGAACGGATCAGATGGGCAGAGCAGGTGACGGGGCTGTCCGGGGAACTCAACGCTGACATCCCGACAGCACCAACGCTAGGATGTTATGTAAGTTCACACTTACAAGGAATTAGTCACATCATAGTGGTTCCAGTGACAGCAACCAGAGGACAGAGTATAAAGAAGAGAAGAAACAAAACATATCACAATCAACATTTAACTTATATTGTAGATATTTTTAGTTGGAGATATGATTCGTATATTGGGTATTTTATTTTCTTAATGGACTAACAAAATTAAAGAAGTCTAGTATTCCATACAAATTCTATTATTGTTCAAAAAGGGTACACAATAACCAATGTTGAGGCAGTGAGCACAAATTACGTGAGGCAATTTTAGGGCCTTCAGGAGGAGTCAGAATACTGCATAATTTGGTGATGCTATTGTTTAAAACCTTGCAAAACATTTTATCTAGAGTTGTGGCACCAGGGACCAGCTTTGAAACTAATCGGTGCTCCTTATGTTATGTTCAAGGCTGAGAAGGAATAGAAGAATAAAGGTGGGTTTCATCTAAGTTCAAAGTGCACAAATTGGGTTATAAATCATAAGCAGCATATCGTGAGCACATCCTGGTACAAATGCAAACAGAAACTCTTCTAATGAAAGCAAACAAACAGGAACTACTCTAATGAGAGCAATTTGTGGCTCAGATACCCCTAGCTTACAGAGCTGGAATTACATCAAACAGAGTCTCTGCACTTCAACTGTGTTGATAAACATTCCTCAGTTTCTGTTTTCTTCTACACTTATAAACAACATGAAATAGTATGTTAGTATACATTCATGTGCAGTTCTGGACCAAGAGAAGTAATTATGTGTATTTGTATTAGTAGATGTGGGAGGATGGCCCCAGGAGGGTCCCTACTTGAAATATATCTTTTTTTGTGACTGGAATCTCAATCCTGAAGGGACAGGCTGAATGATGGGGAAGATAGGATGGAAGGTTTTGGAAGTAATCTGGTAATCTGCTCATTGTTCCAGAGCTGTGAAGATCCTGATGCAATGACTGGAGTCTAAGCTTACCAATTTTGTGTTGCGCTCTAACCAGACAGCCTGTGATAATGTAAGATGGAAGATGATGTTGGAGGTGTAGAATTGTGCCATCATGGTCTGTGGTCAACATACATTCTCTGTCCTGCTTTCCTGATGATGTAGTCAGTGTAGTTCTCTCATTTCAGTTCTTAGGAGGTTATCATTCCCAGGAATTTGAAGGACTTGACTGCAATAACCGTTGACCCAGAGATTGTTGGGGGGGCACTTCAGTGGAAGAAACCCGAAGGCTGAGGAATGTTAATTAAGACAGCTAGACTGCAATAGCTCCTTGTGATGTCCCACTGCTATAGCACATGGCTCAGAAGTGCAGTACCTTTCATAGTGGTGTCTTTGTCACCTTAATTTTAACTTTTTCCTTGCTTTGACTCGTTTTCCTCCATCTTCTCCCCAGCCTTGGTATCGCCCTGTTTTGATTAGGCCCAAATCCCATACTACTTCTAAGCAGGCTCAAGTGCATAGATTGTTCCATCTGTAGAAGTCTTAGACAAGAAGTCTCTGAATTATACACTAATCCAACTCCTCTTGGAGACCCTTTAACTGCCCTGAGGAACTGTTCATCTGTGTTCACTGCCTCCACACTTGTTGATGTGTGTGTGCCCTGTTCGAACAGTCGGGTGAACTTGTATACAAAGCTAATCTATCTTAGTTTTGTAAGTCCGAGTAGAAAATAAAATATTCTCTTTGTATAAGAACCAAGTCTCTGGTAGGAAATTTCAACAGCACTTTTGGGTGCTCATCCAGGATCACCAACCTGCTGGCTGGCACCATCGTCAGGACTCTGGACACGGTCGGCCTTTGGACCGAGAGATGAACCTGAGGACAATGTGATGGGAGTCCAACTCTGTGGAGACCCCTCACCCTGGATCTGGCACCCAGTAAGTCATTTCAACCAGTTATAATTTAAGGGAGCTGGAATGCTGGATCTGATGAAGAGAATGTAAGTGCAAGGCTTGTACCATACTAAAGTTATTAAATAGGAATGTTTTCCTCATTGATGTAGAATTAACTGACAGCTGGAGTGCATGGGTTGTGTGCTGAGAAGCTGCATTGTGGCTGCATTTTGGACCACGCTTTTGGACTTATGGGTTTGCAGTCCTGATTTGCGGATATGCTGATTGCTCCTGTTGTCATCAGGGAAGGAGGCTAGTGGCTGCCGGCTAGGAAAGCACCAAGTACAGTACCAGGCTGACACACTCTCAGTCCCGTGACACAGTTGAGATGGTTGGTCAGTTTTTCAGGTGTTTTTGAGTTTGTGTTTCCAGCTTGTGGTCTTAGTGCAGATTACGAATTAGCTGGTGGGAGTGTAAAATAAATGTATAAGTGCATAATAACCACAGTATGCAGCCAGAAGTGAATCTTTTCTTGCCATTTTGGAATTGTTTTGTGCTATTTGAACGACTTTGAATTTTCTTGTGCATGTTTAGAATATTTTTTATTGGGAAAAATGGTTCTTTTGGTGATGCCCACTAAGTGGCGGCCAGTTTGGGAGTGCTCGTGCCACGTTAGTGAGTTCCTCAAGAAGAAATAAAAAGTACTTCAAGTTCGAGGCTTCCGATGTATGTGTCTGATATCTTAGAATATCCGAGAACACATTGTCATGTATCGGTGAGATACACAACAAAAAGTAAAAGAATGGGTGTTGCAAAAGTAATGGAGGAGAAATGTGGGAAGGATGCCATGTCAGAATTGCCAGAGTGGGAGGAACTTTGTTTCCCTAGAAACAGAAGCTTCAGTCTGAATCAGATAAGCCAGCTGAGTCGGGAATTAGAAGAACGGGATCAGGCTTGTTGCTCAGGGACAAAGCATGGTGGTGAAGATAGTAAACAGAAAGTACAGGCCGCAGTATTGTCATCCTTTCTATCAGGATATGTGGAAATACACTGAGGGTCAATGGCCTAAAGCAGGAAGTTTGGATTCTTGTAAAATTCAGCTGATTCAGGCTGTGTAGGTTGGTGGGGGCTGCAATCTCCGGGCTGGGATTTTGTTTACATGTGGGTGTGTATCTGAGTACCGGGCTCAGGCTGATGGGGCACCTTTAGGCTGCCCCCTACCTACTGTGCCAGTGAAGGTGAGCATCAAAAAGATACAACTGGAAATAGAGTTTGAAGCCTCTCCCCAAGCAGCCCTGCCTCAACAGCAGCCTCCTCCCTGCACTGCTGAGGAGGGAGCTGCAGGAGACCCTGCCCCCTTTCCTCCTTCCACTGCAGGTGAGGATTGTGACCCCTCAGCCCCTGACCCCACCTCCTCTTTGATGACATGAAGCCGCCAAAGACCGAGGCCGCAGGACGAGCCCACAGACCTTCTGTTGAAATGTCCTGATCCACAAGAGGGAGACAACGTTCTGGTTCTCTGACCTTGGAAGATACAGGAGCTGAATTACGTTGCACGTGACTTGCCAGATCCCAGGCAGAATGGGCCTCGCCATGTGGCAGTCCTTCAAACACTGCTCTATCAGTGCAGACCCACTGCAGCAGAATTGGTGCAGCTGAGTTATTTAGATGCAAAGGGGGACTTCAATGCAACAAGCCCCTGCTCGGCTGTTGCAGGCAGCGATATGAAGCACGACTGCAAATTATCTTTAAATTGGAGCCTGGTGAATCCTGTGAGCACTATGTTGAGCGACAGTTAACAGATTACTCCAGCTAATCTTGCCAGCAGCCATATCACCCTGTAGCCCAAGACTGGCTGCCCACTGAAGCTAAGCAGGGTTGAGCCTGGTCATTACCTGGATGGGAGACCTCCTGGGGAAAAACTAGGTTGCTGCTGGAAGAGGTGTTAGTGAGGCCAGCAGGGGGTGCT
>JABFDZ020000042.1:4040169-4050436 GCA_019775955.2 Pollimyrus isidori
GTGAACCGCACTGCGCAGCCCATCTTAGGTGGGGATGTGTGCTACCCCTGTGAACCGCACTGCGCAGCCCATCTTAGGTGGGGATGTGTGCTACCCCTGTGAACCGCACTGCGCACCCCATCTTAGTTGGGGATGTGCTCGCTATCTTGATAGCTGTTGATGTGTGTGTGTGTGTGTGTGTGTGTCTGCACACTGCTTGAGTAATAAACGGGAAATTGCCTGCAGTGCTGATTTTCTGTACTTTGATGATCTGGGTAATAATAAAATCTCTTTATATATGAGCCAAGTCTACAGTGGAAATTTCTATGACATGCATTTAGCTCCAGATTGTTATGTTTGCATTAGGATACCAGTCGATATATTTATGCATGCAGATTCATTTCCATTGTGTAAATCTGATTAACACCTAGTCATCTGCCAGTTTCAGGAGTTTTATAGTTAGGTCATCATTTCTATAGATAGAAAATAGAGAAGTAAAGAGCACAAGTTTGAGGGACAGAGAATATATTTTCCCAGCCTCTCATTCTGTTTCTTGCCTGTCATGGATTGCAGTGATCCCCTGACAGACAGAGACAGGTGCAGTAATTCGGAAAAGCTTTGTTTGAAGGTGTTGTATTGAACGAAATAGAGGAAGCAGAAGGAAACAAGACTCAAAACAAAAGCGGTTAGTTCAAACAAAAGGAACAAAAACAGGAAATAAACAGGACCACAACAGAGAAAAGCAGAGAAACAACACCAATGACAGACCTGGGGAATACTGCACTGGGAGGCACTTAAACACACATGAGTGAAAGCTAAGACTTGGTGAGCATCAGAGATAGCTTGTTAAAGCCATACTAGGAAGGAAACAAGAGGGTTAGTCAGACAGGGTGGACATGACACGACAGAAGGAGGTATGGAAATTTTCTATTGAATTCAGAGCTGATGTCTATAAACTATAACTGTATATGGGGATCCTGGATGGTCTACTGTAAGTGCTGTGTATATAATGAAAGCCTATATTGATCTGCAGACCATATGCAAAGGTAGTCTATCCAGTGTATCCGTGGTTGTTTTCAAGTAGCTGAGCTGTTCTGTACTCATTTAGGCATGTGATTCTTGGATTTTTGCGTACTGGGGCAATGGCAACGTTTTTGAAGTGGGGGCGGGGGGGACAGAATGGAGTTCCAGAGATTGATTAATGTGCCTGGGAACAAGGGTGAAAAGTTCAGAGGCAAAATCTGGGGCTTGGAATTTCTTGGTTTTTGTCTCTTATACAGTTTACTCACAACCTGCTGGTGGCTGAGAGTGTAAAATATGAACAATAGGCTGATAGGCGGTTCTACAGTAAAATCTGTTAAGGGAATTAGCCAAAAGACCATGGAACAGATGTTCATCTTCTTGTTGCAGTTTGCCTTCCTATATGCCTTTTCACACTGAACACGGGTCCCTGACTGTGAAATGCTTTTTCAGCTTTGCAGAGTAGCTTTGCTTGGCTGCTCTGAATCCTTTCCCCAGTTTGTACTTGACAGTCTTGAAGAGGTCACTCTCCCCACTCCTACAGGCTTCCAATAAAGGGCCTAACTCCTGCTGTAGTGTTGCTTTTGTATATAATCCAGAACCTTGTGGGAATACAGCTTCTTTCACAAACACTGCTCCATATTTCCACCCTGGGTACAATAGGATGGGAAAATGTTTAGTTTTTGTTTGTATTTTGGGATGAGGTGAATCATGATGGAGTCTGAATGTCCCAGAGCCGCATGGAGGTATGAATGATAAACATTTCTGATTGTGGTGCAGCAATAGCCATGACTTTCCCCTTTTCCATGCAATGTGCTGTCTTCATCTAGGGAGTTGATATGTGCTCTGTTAAAGAATCCTATCACGATATGTAGGGAATCAGTATTGGTCTACTCTATAACTACTCCGAAAGTTATCACTGTTTTTTCCGCACAGAAAACTGTGACAGAATGTATATTCTGAGCACAATAAACGCAAATTTTCATGGAGACTTTCCAGGTTGGACTGTGAAATTATTTGTCTATGTTTGTTAATAACAAATTCTTCCTCATCTACATTGACAGAGGGGAACAGTTCATGGTGTGCTGCTTATAGCTGGAAGCAGGACAGCTGTAGGCATTATATCTCCTGACCAGGCAGTCCACACTCAGGCACCATGTATACGGTATATAGTGAAACAAGCCCTTGCTTTGCACTTGGGTTTCTGCACTTTTTCAAACTGTTGTGAGTCTCTCATGCTGCTTTATACTTGTATATGGATGGTATGTAAACAAATCTAACTTGATTTCACAACTGATTTGTTGTGCTGGAGGATTCATTACAAAAACCACATCCTTTTATGTAAATTAATTTATTTAAGCTTAAAGTATTATGGTTTTTGAGGTAGATATTCTACTCTAAATTCAACAGAGAATGAAAATGGAAGGTATACTGAACTCCCCATTACACTGATATGGGGAGACACAGTGTGCCTGTGTTTGTGTCTGTTGGAAGAGAGATGCAACTCAGGAGTCCTTGGCCTTCCCAGTAGCTGTTGCTTTGTTCTAATCCATGACTGCTTCATGACAAGGTGATACACTGTAATTGAGGACAGTAATATAGCAAGAATGAGTGGTTGTTTACTAACAATTTTTAACCCTAGGAACATTTGCCAAACATCGCATTTAAGATATGGAAACATTTTAAGTGTCCAGTTTTCTTGATGTTCCCAGAATATTGTTCCGTTACTGCAACTACTATTACAACAACTAGGATTAATAGTATAATAGCAAAGGACGGGCATGGTAGAGCAGTCGGTTCAAGGCTGCTTGATATATTTGGGGTATAAACATATAACGCTATAATAAAAAAAATAACTCAACGTTGTTTTAAAAGGATGTTGAGGTTTGGTGCCCTGCAGTGGGTTGGTGCCCTGCAGTGGGTTGGTGCCCTGCAGTGGGTTGTTCCATGTCTTGCACCTGTAGCCTCCAGAATAGGCTCTGGACCTGGTGCGACCCTGTGCAGGACAAGTGGTTAAAGAAAATGGATTGGTGGATGTTCAGGCAATAATGTTATTAGCCTGACACTGACAGATTAATTAAAATAAAACATGGAAATAATCTTCTGTTAATGCTACAGTATGAATGTTCGCACCAACTTTGAGTGGACCTTCACATAATGCTGGCTAAAGTTCTGGGAATGTTCTCTTCCTGGGTTGCACGCATGTGTTCCTGTTTGCCTAGTTATATGTCTTGTATGCCATGTACAGAAGTGACAGTGAGGTGTTGTTTTTGTGCTGCATGTGTTCCTTTACTGCTTGGCTGGGTGAGCCTTCCCTGCGGACACTATCTAGCTTATAGTAGTATTACACAAAGGCAAGAGGGCTATTCTGAGGGAATGTGAGGAACAAACAAACAGTCTCTGTCAAAAAGAAGTCGTATGTCGTAATTAGAAATAAGATGGAATGCTATCCTTGCAGTTAATGGAATGGGAAAGTGCCTTTGCATAATACCGATTGAACTGTTCTTCCTGTTTCTAATCTTTAATTAGCCTCTGTGTGGAGCTGGTGTGTGGCTCAGCAGACTAACCCTCTGTCTCTATAATTGGTTTGCCAGTTCAAGCCCGGCCTTGACAGAACAGTCGCATGTCTCTCACCCCTTGTGCTTACTTTCATGGGCAGGATGAATAACGTCTGTTAAACAGCCTTTGGTTTTCCGTGGCGTTTTTGCCAGTGCCCTTTTGCATATCTAGTTATTATAGGTAATTTATCCACATTCTGTGGCTCCTACCTGCATCTGGTGATTCCGGTTAACCCATCTAGTGTGCCTGTCTCCATTTTAACAGAAACGCACCTATGACCTACCCCTGAAAGATTTTGCCATTCATTCCCTTAACTTCTTCCTGTCCGTGAATGTTTTCAGGGTCATTAATCTTTAGGCCACACCGAGACCCGGCCTCAGTAGATAATGGCAGCGATTAGGGTGGTTATGGAGCAGTTGCTTAATGTCTTTCCAGGTCTGCAGCGGGTGGAACCTGCTTAACATCAGCTTGTAAGCTGCATCGGTCAGCGATATTGCTCTTGTTGCTATGTGAACCACTGCCACAGTCCCAGTCTAAATAAATGTAATTTCCTCTCAGCCTGCCCTTCAATAACATCGCCTTACACACTGTGCTCATTATTAAGTTTGTTATTCGGCTTCCCTGATGTCGTTTGTTGTGAATTTTGTCATTGTGCTGTGTTGTATTTGATCTAACTGCATTTATCGCAGAAATCTTTTAGTAGATGGTGGTTATGAATAAAATGTCTGGACGACAAAATTGAAAATGACAGCTCATTTTCGGCACACATAGGCTTTAAGCTGCCCCTGTTCTTCGGCAGATATTGACAGACTCTGCGTTGGTTGGGCAATACGACTTTGAATTACACATAATCACCTCAGTGATTATATTGGTGCACCCTCTGCTGCACCCTCTGCACAGAGTGCTCAAGGTAAACTTTTTTGTTTGTTCTGATCCCTTTTTTGTTTGTTCTGATCCCTATTTTGTTTGTTTTGATCCCACCTACTTCCCACAATTGACTAACAGTTTGACATCATGGGTTCGGTCAGTAGGTCTAAATTTGCATTTACTAGCATATTTTACACCAGTTTAGTGACATTTATTATTGGCATGGAATGGAATGTCAGTTCCTTTAGTGTGTCACTGTCAGTGTTGTTGAAATTGTTGTTGAAAGCATGCTGTGCCCATTAGGGTTGTTGCATAGCACTGAACAAACAAGGTGGCAGCCTCGTTTTAAGTGTGCAGTCCATTTGGTTTAGCTGATGCGTTCAATTTCATTTTGTCCGGGCTGTTTTGAAGTATACAGTACATCCAGCCTCTCACTACATTTTCAAAATGTTTCATCAAAAAAAAAACTGTTTACATACTGATTACATAAATGTAAGCTGGAAACACAAGAACCAGACAAACACGTCAACCCAACATACTTGTGAAAAATATCCAACGTAATTACGTTTTGTTAGACTGTAAATGTTTTGAACAATGCCTATGTTTTACATACATATTATATTAACCATCAAGAATCAGAATGAGGTTTATCGTCCATGTAAGGTGACTTTTACAAGGATCTGGGCTTGGTAAATGGACTGCATTTGGCTATATGGGGGGTCAGGAGCTTATTTTTATTAAGTAAAACTCATATGACATATACTTTATTTAGAACTGTTTCATGAAACTTACCATTTCCATCGACGACGCTTCAGATGATTTGACAGCTTGATTAAAGTTCACCCGTAGTGAATGTAATTGACTGGACTTGATTAGGAAAAGCATGTTTCTGCCTATATAATGGCCCAGCTCTAGCAGAGCTTGTCAGAGGAAAAACCAAAAGTAGTACAGGACTGTCAAGCAATGGGGAATGTAGGGAAGGGCATTCTTCAAATTTAAAGGTTATATAAGAATACTGGGGGTGGCATGGTGGTGCAGTGTTGCCTCACACCTCTGGGACCCGGGTTCTGGTCTCCACCTGGGTTTCATGTGTGTGGAGTTTGCATGTTGTCGTCATTGGGTTTCCTCCAGGTGCTCCGGTTTTCCCCCACAGTCCAAAAACATGCTGAGGCTGACTGGAGTTGCCAAATTGCCCATAGGTGTGTGAGCGGTTCTTCTTTGAGTTGGCCACCAAAGCAAACTGAGTAAAACAAAGAGCAACCAAAAATCTGATACTTACTCTGCCAGAACTCCTGGCTCCTGTTGACTCACCTGGAGGTACCTAACTCACTAATTCTATGGTCCGATGAAACCAAGATTTACTTCATTGACTTTGATGGCAAGCCTGACATCTGGAGGAAGTTGGCCATGATATGCGCTGTGTCTAACACCATCTTTAAGGTCAAGGGCGACTGGCGATTTATTGCTGTGTTTTTCAGCAATTTTTCAGAATTAGCTGCCCCCTGCTCTGTCACATATGGGTTAAATGGAGATGACATTTTGTTGTTGTTCTGTGGGGTGTCAACACTGATCACTAAATTAAAAAAAAAATCTGACCCAGAGGTTATACCCAGATCAAATCATTTCCTTGACCTCAAAGTGGAACAGTGGAGCTTAAACAAGCTCTCAAACCATTTGAGTGTGCTACTGTTCATCTAAGTGGTTGGTCTCTGTACCCCTCTGTGCCTCCACTGATTAAAGCACTGATAATTCTGCCATTGACGGCAAATATGTTGAAGCATTTCAGGCTTCTGCAGCAAGGGAAATCTCAGAAAGGTGGGAGACTGAAATGGCATGCAAAGATGATGCTTCAAACACCAGCTTAACTGTGTCATCCCTGGATCCCAGGCTTTGCAGACTGAAATCCTTGCCTTCAAATGAAAGACTGAAACTGCAGGCGAATGGTAAATGGACAGCATTTATATAGTGCTTTTCTACTCTTCCAAGTACTCAAAGCACTTTACAATTTATGCCCCACATTCACCCAATCACACACCAGTGGCAGAGGCTTCCATGCAAGGTGCCAACCTGCACACCAGGAGCAATTTGGGGTTCAGTGTCTTGCTCAAGGACACTTTGATGGGGTCAAGAGGAAGCAGGGCTCAAACCAGCAACCCTCTGGTTGCTGAACGGTTGTACTGCCTTCTGCACCAACATCTTCCCCAAGCTGAACATCCAAACTCTTGTGCTCAAAAAGATAAATGTGTCAGAGATGTGGCCACAGAGGTCAAAGAATCAACACACATGACAGAGAAAAGGCCTGTGTCTTCGTTAAACACTTTACTTGGCTCGGACTCTGAAGACCCATCCAGCCAGAATGACAGTGAGGATGAGGCAGATAACATCAGTCATTCAGCGAGGGAAGAGAATCTCAAGTATGTTGGGGAATGGTCTGTGCCTACAGTTACAGATGCTTTGCAGTGGTGGAAATCCAATGAGGCAAGATTTCCTTCTCTGGTTTCTCTTGTGAAATCTTATGTGTACCGCCAACATCAACACCTTACCTTCAGCTGGAAACATAGTCTCTAAGAAAAGAGCCAGCCTAAGTCCAGAACACGTGGACATGTTGACATCCTTACAGTACACTATAACATATTAGTCTGACCATCAGATGGATACGGTTGTCCGTTGGACTGTAAAAGTGATGCACTTTAACTTTTTTTGCTTCATAAAATTTTGGATGTTAGTTGGAGTTGCGCTGCTGATGTTAAAATAAGTGCTCTTATTTGTTTATTTGAATTTCTTGCTGGAGTTGTATTAAATCAGCCATAAAATACCCTCAAAATAATAATTTATCATACAATTTGTTTCTTACCTCTTGCTTACTTTGTTAAGCTTCCTTATCTATGAAAAGATTGGTTGTAATATTTTTGGTGTGGTTTTCTGGGCCATTCTTTTGACAGCATGCCTCTCGTTTAATAATGGTAAACTGAACCGCAAGAGAATCATATAAATAAACTGAATTGATCTGTGTTACGCTACAGTCTAGGGTTGGAGCTTAACAAAGTGAAAGGGAAGGAGGGATTGGGAAGGACAAGAAAACCAGCTAGGAGAAAGGAACACGGGACACAAAGGGAGTCTTTTAATAGTTTTTTTAAAATTATTTTTTACAACTTGCCTTACATGTCTGGGCATGCCTTGCCTGGTGATTTTTTAAAATTTGTTTTGTTTAAATAGAGGTTCCTGATGCAGTACACAAATTGATGTGGTGCTTTTATGCATTTTAAGCTTACAAACAGGTCGGTACCGACCCACCAAAGTATGGTTAAAAAGCAAGCAACCACAACGGAGTAATAATGTGCTTCCAGTTGTTCCTTTAAGTCTCAGTGGGTGACTGGGGATTCAGCTGGGGCAGTGGGTGTGGCAGGGAGGATGCAGAGTGTTTGTTAGGGTGGACTGACTATTGCAATAACTGCAGTGTCCCATGGGTGTCCATCCAGTTCCAGAGTTTATTTCTGAAGTCAAAATTGCAATGCAATACTCAGAATTCTAGCTGGGTTTAGGTCAATTAATCGGTAGCAGGGTTTCAATGGAGAACCAACATAGACCAACATAGAACCAACAGGAAGTACAGTCAGGAGCAGTGTTACCACTTTTTGTGGTTGGTGATGGATGACATAATCCTGTAAGAATATAAAAGAGCTGAGAGCCATCAGTATTGTAGTGAAATGCATTACTCATATTTGTGGTATTTGTGGTGATGCTGCTGTTTGCAGACCTACTGCCAGTCAAATAGAAATGTAGCACATACAATTAAGTATAGTACATATAGTTGTTTATTATAATCAAGTATTGTTACTGGTTTATGTATTTATTATACTGTACTTTGGTATTTTCTGTGTATGTTCAACTTATAAAAAGTGTACTGTGAAACAGCATGATAATTAAACGTAGCGTTTAAGTACACGTTAGGATGCTCACACAATGAAACTAGAGTTAAGACTTGCAGAAGGGAGATAAGACTCGAAATCTGGCTAAGGTCAGTAATAAGGTATAAACAATCAGAATTTGGATGAGGGTGATTGTTGGCTAAACCAAAATCCTTGGGGAATGTAATGGCATATATTTCTTATGGTAGCTATTTGCATTATGAGATTTCTATTGGACGCGGATGAGTCATAATGACTGGCAAAATTAGATTACTGCTGAATAGGGACTAAAATAAGCAACTCGAGGGAGGACAGGTGACCTGCACAGATGGCCTAGTGTCTCAGATTCTTAATGTACAATAGCCAAACAAGAATATGAAAACTCGGTGCCATTCGCTTTCCCACTATAACACCCCTTTAAATGTATTATTATTGCAATTTTCAAATTTCCCTTTCTGTTTATCCTCCTTATTATAAGTCAAGAGTGCCACAAAGGGCCGGTGTGTACGCAGGTTTTTGGTATAACCTTCCAGTCAGCTGTTGAAACCCATGTGTGAGGGACTTTTCTGGCAATCAGTCCTCAAAATACTAATCTAATTTTGGAGGCAGACCCAACAGCCCTTTCTGGAAAAGATTGCCTGCCCCTTTATTAAGCAATGCAAATATTAACTTTCAATATCAATGATATTGCAGTTATTTGCATAAAGTAATAGGATTTTTTACTGATCTTGAATTCTATTTGGTGTATTTGAGTTTCCATTTATATAAATACTGTCATAGTAGCAAGGGAATATTTTTAAAAAGATGAGTTGACTGCAGATGTGAGAATGCAGGGCATTGGCTATCCCATAACTTACTTGGCCCCATTAAGAAAATTAAAGTTAGTGCTGTAGAATTGTGGATGTGTGTGTGTCCGCGCTTGTGAAGATTTTGGCTGGGAACAATGGGGAGATTTCAGTATAGCAGGAAAAGTAAAAATGTAAAACCAATGATGAACGACCACCGCCAAAATGTTTCATATGTTGTCAGTTTAATCTGTTTTGTTATGTTAGGAATCATGAATTTAAATAAAATGGGAGACCATGGGAAGCCCCCCCCAGGAGGATAAAAATATATGGAGGATTTTTTAAGGAAGGTTTCTCTGAAGCCAGCAGCCTTAGCAAAACACTACAAACACCAGCAAGTATCTTCCAGCCTCTATGCCAATGTAATTATCCTGTAAACTAATGCTAATGGAATCATAAATCAACAAAATTAATGTGAACATCACTGATGTTTTTCTTTTCTTTTCAGTCACATTCCAGGGCTTGTTTTTCAGGTTCGTTCAGTCTTAGACTCCTTGCGGCTTATTTTCAGGACAATTATATTTAATTATATTTAATATGACAATGAGAATAGTCCTCAAATTTTTCTCGATGATCAGGTATATAAGGCATTGCTTGCTGCTTTTCTTTGTTTAAGCTTCAGATACAAATGAGGTGTTTTCACTGACCAGTTAAAGTTAAAGTCTTAGGCAGGGCAATACATCTATATTGCAATATAAAAAAGACAGGAATTTCTTTTGTTCTCCAAAAAGTTACTGATATCTAGTTGGATGGCTCTATGAACACCGCTTCAGTTCCCAAACCTCTCCTCAGGGACACCCCTGTCATTCCATGCATTTGATAAAATTTCACCACTAGCTCTCTCGATTAATATATTTGATTGAGTTATTGATTAGTGAGACATGATACTCTAGTGGGTGAGTCAACAAATACTTGGGTATATTGGATGGTTACTGTAAATACTGGGGTGACTTTAGGAGAGGATTTAAAATGGATGGCTAAACTAACACACTCTAAGACTTTTTCACAGTACTGTGTACACGGCCGGATCAATGCACAGGCTTTATATGGCTTCAGCCTAGGGGCCCCCGCCTCCCAGGGGGCCCCCAA
>JABFDZ020000042.1:4054447-4065740 GCA_019775955.2 Pollimyrus isidori
CTCTCTCTCTCTCTCTCTCTCTCTCTCTCTCTCTCTCTCTCTCTCTCTCTCTCTCTCTCTCTCTCTCTCTCCCTCCCCCTCTGACACACAGACACACGTAAACTGCACTTGTCAGTCTCACAAGCGGCAGAGTCACTGCAGCTCAGTGTCTCCTCTTTCGTTCTCTATCAGTCTTTGATTTCTCTGTGATGAGTCTTTCTCCTTGATCTTCCAGTGTCCTTCACCCCTCCCGATCCCCTTTAATTTACTCCTTTATCCTCCCATCGTGTTGGGCTCTTGTCTCTCTCTCTCTCGCTCTCCCGCTTAGCCCCTGTCAGCCCATTTTGAGACAGCATGGTGAACAGATAACCAACTCTGAACCTCTTGACTGGTCAGCATGGGTGCCTGCCTCTGCAAAGGTCACAAAGGTCAGTGCTCTGTCTGTTCAGTCTATCTGTGTGTCTGTACGTTCATCTATTTGTCTATCCATTCGAGGCTTCCAGCCCTCTACTTTGGGCTCAGAGCTATAGCGCTGACAGTAAAGAGAAGTTTAGCAGGGTGTTACGGGGGGGTCACCTGCTCTGGCATGTGAGAGAACAAATCAAACACAGGGACATCAGCGTTCATCTTCTGACAAGATCTCCTGCAGCTAGTCTGCCTGTAACTGACAAAAACCCAAGGTTAAAGTTGAGCGTGTGCTCAAGTTGGATGTGATCGTGTTCCTTTAAGTGCATATGGACTAGCAATAGACCTGACTAATAACGTACAGAAGAAATTGACTTTTTTGTGAATTCATCATGGCTGAATTTGCAGTACTCTAGATGCTGACAGGAACATCACTTCTTACAACTTCTTCTTGCTTTAGGAAAGCAGTTCCCAACCACAGGGATTATCTCACCTTAGATTACCTCATAAATTTATCAAGCAATGGAGCGAGTCGTCATTGTTACTAATACGTGACTTTAAATATAATGTTATCCTTAGAAATACTACTGATTATTCCTCAGCTATTATATGTTATATTATTATAGCATTAGTGCTTCCATATTTTGCACAGAGGACCAAAGTCATTCAGTTTATAAGTGACATGCAATCATGCAAACTGATTTGACCAACATTCCAGGGCTGAGTATTAAATGAAATAAAAAATACATTCCTGTTACATAGATGTATAAAGATCATTTATTTATGTTTGATGACATACATACAAATTCAGTCATATACAGTTATATTCTCCATTTTCAAGATAATAATTTTATTAAAAAAAATTAAAATCCAAAAATAAAAACACCATCGCTTCTGTTTTTATATACATTTGACTTGAATAACACCAAGCTTGTTGTCATTATATCTAAATATAAATAGCCAGTATATAAATACATTGAGTACCACAATTCTAAAGCAAAGATTTCTATCAATATAATGCATAAAATCATCTGTAAATGCTTTTTTGTGTATGCACTAGAAACTATAAACTTTTTAGTTTTTAGAGTAGGATTTTTGAGAATCTTAATATTATTTCAAAATGGTGATTATTATTCATTTTGAGTGACATACAAGCATAACAAGAGAGGTAGCGTACACTGAGTGATCACTTAAGGACTGCTAGTGAGTACTGCATAGAAATGCTTATGTCTCCAGATCAGCTTCCAGGCTAGAGCAGCTGTGCAGTCTGAGAAGCCACTCTATACATTACATGTTATTTTGCACTTGCGGGGCTTCCTGTTAGCTTTAACGAGTCTGGCCAGCCCTCTCAGACATCTCTCATTAACAAGTTGCCAGGAACTGTCTGTTTTTTTATTCATCGCCCTTCTGTGTAAACTATACACGCTGTACGATGCTGTAAAATCCCGGGAGGGGCCACCGCTGACGCTGGAGTCACCATCCATGGTGCCAACAATCACACCACGTTCAGAATCACAGAGGTCGGACTTCTGCTGCTCTAATGCTTCGCCACACATTAACTGAGCCTCCTGACCCTGTTTAGATGCTGCATGTATCCAATTTCAGACACACGATTCTCTCTTTGGCAGAGCAGACTGCTTGCATTAGCAAATGGTGTACCTAATAAACTGCCCACACCGTGTGTGCTTAATGCTATTGATAATCACATACATTCTTTTATTTTATCAATTAATAAAAACGAAAAAAACTGGAAGTATTAAGCCCCTTTGGATAATTGTTGTATGGGGAAATGATTTCTTGTTGAAGGAGGACGACTGTCAGCCGACTTTTATCAGTATCGTACTGTTGTGGTCCAAATTTATTACGGTGTACATTTATTGTAGTCCACATTTATTACGGTGTACATTTATTGTAGTCCACATTTCTTACGGTGTACATTTATTGTAGTCCACGTTTATTACGGTGTACATTTATTGTGGTCTACATCTTGAACTTTGTATTTTCCAGGAAAGACAATAATATTCAGCTATTCACGTATTAGAGCTTTCTGTTTATGATTGCTTCTGGAAATTAAACTACATATGCATTTCATAAATTGTAGTTAAATTAGAATTTATGTTAAATCATAAATATGAAAGGACAAAAAGACTAAAAGAATGTTGTTGCTACTGAACATGGGTGAGTGGATGTGAAGTCTTCACCCGTTTCTTTATCTGTCCCTTCTCCATTCCTGTTGTATAGTAAATGCTGGTGTTTACCTGTTTGCGTACCTGTTTTTGAGCTCACACTTTTCTCTGGATGTCCATAGTGTCCTTGTTTCTATAACTGTCTCTGTATCCACCTGTCTCTGGCTTTCTGTAAATAAACACCTGCTTCTCCACCTTCCAGTAAGTCCCTGTTTGTTTTCTAGCTTGTGCATGAGTCCACCCCTTCATGGGCATTTGCCTGTATTACTAATGGCCTCTGTATTCTGATAGTGTCTCTTTCATTTCTGTTACAGTGTATGTCTGGTGTCCACCTTCATTTTGGTTAGTATCATGCTATGAAACTCTCTTTTTATATCTAGCTGCATGTGCCTTGACATTTATGTAGCTGTGCCCATTTGCATAAAACTTCGTCTTTCGTCAGTCTTACTGCTACTGTATCTTGGACTCTTTATCCCTGTTTCCCTGTGAGCATGCAACTGTCTACAGTCTGTGACCTTGGACCTGCCTTCCTATATGACTGTGAGTTTATACTTGTCTCTTTTGCTTGTCTGTGAGTATGAAACTATCTGTCTCTCTGCCTGGGAAACAATATGAGCCTTCTCTCTGCCTGCCTCAGAGATTGCAAGTTTGTATCTGTCTCTCTATCTGAAAGTATTCACATGAAGCTCCAGTTGTTTATGAGTGCCAACTTTCTCTCCATCTGTCTCTTAAACCCTCCATGTGTCTACCTGTGGAGAACATCACTCAAGGGATCGTTGTAGTTTTGAATGTGCTGAGATACCACCGACCATTGTCTATTAGTGTTCTGATTTTGCTAAATGAATAATTCAGCTTGTTGTATAATAATTGCAATTGGGATAGAGAAAGTAGCCTTTGTGTGGCTGAGAGTTTAATAGAAAGGGGAGGATGAAAACTCACAACATATATCACATGGAAATCAGATATGATGCAGTTTGAAAGTGAGCCAGGCAGACACTTCCTTCTCCTCTGGAAAGCTTGCTCACATCTGTCATGGTTTTGATTGCCATGGAAGTATAGATTCCTGTCCCTGTCACATGCAATATCACATGGATTGGCCTGTTCCCCCCATGCAGGGCTCCAGAGTGCCCCCGAGCCGCATGTGACAGACCTGCAGTGTGCTGATGGGAAGCCAGCCTTCAAGGTTTGTTTAGTGGAAGGCTGTGAGGGGAACATTGTAAGGACTTGAGCAAATCACAGACAAGTACCTCTCATTGAACAGGATTATACATTTGACAGAACATGAACTATAAGCCCCAGATGATGGCAGTGAATGCATCTTTCTTTGGCTGCACAGCTTGCAATTTCAGGTTCTAGTCTGCTTTAATCTCTCACATACTTTTTCAGATATAAATTTCACATTCGTAGCTAATGAATTATGAGACTGCTTGATTCTTAGCATATGAATTGATTCGCTGCCTCAATCCAGTAAAAGGTTATTATCCTGCTGCAAACTATTTTATGTCATCTCTTTTTTCAATTTAGATTAGATATTCATCAGTTGATTTGACTTTTTTCAATTGATAATCATTAGTTTATTTAGCATTTTTTTATTAATATAGCTTGGCATAATTTCTGTACTGTTTCTTACACTTAAAGCGTCTGAGCATGTGTCAGTTGAATTGAATATTTAGGTTAATAGCAATAATTTCAATGTAGAATAACCTGTGTCTCAAAACCCCTCTGTGTATCTGTATCCACGTATCTAGGGAGCTCTGGAGCCGGCCAATGGGATTCTGTCAGACGAGAAGAGTCGGGGGAGCAACTACAACATCGGGGAACTGGCCACCTCCTCCCTGCTGGGTATGAGGAAGATGCTGAGATGTTTGCTGAGCTCTTCAAGTTGTTCTTCCTCACTATCTATTAATGGCACCATGAGACATGGGACACTGACCTTTTCTTAGCTGTTCTGATGCTCATTTCACACTTGCTGCTTCGGTCCATGTCTTCATATCTGCTCCTTCCAGCATCTTGGTCATAATCCACTCCCCCCCACACTATCATTTTGTCAGGAATTCCTTTCCACTTCCCACAATCCCGTGCTCTTCTGTTATTCCTCTGTCATCTTGTCTTACATAAGAGAAACCCAATAACTGTTATTGCTCTGTAAATCTGTTCCGCCAATACTCAGTTTAATTATAAAGCTAAATCTTATGAGAATTCTTAATGGGAAAATGCATTACAGACTAATTTATTAGCAGACATTGGCACTGCCTGTTTTTAAAATACAATTTCAAAGAACAGAATTAAATATCACCATAAGATTATATAGCTCACAAACATAGATATGCGTTCAACTGATGATTTAATAAACAAATAAAAGAATATACTTACCTATTCATACATCAAAGTAACCATTATTGCGGAAGTTGACAGAAAAAATATTAATGACCATGAAAAGTAATTTAATATGCTGAATGATTTGTGTTGGTTGTCTGTTGTATGGTTCTTGTTAAAATCACTGGAGCTGAGGCAGACATTTAATGCATCCTGCTGTGTTCCTGTTTGCTGGCTCAGTGCGGCCTGCATGCTCTCCCTCTTCCCCTCGCACCGCCAGCCTTTCTCTCCTGCTTATTCACTCCCCAGGTTTGGTGGCCACCATAAAGGAGCATATCACCAAGCCCACTGCTATGGCTCAGGGCCGTGTCGCCCACCTCATCGAGTGGAAGGCCCTGGGGGGGGGTGGAAGTGTCCAGCGGGGGGCAAGCTGGAACAGGGCCGGGGGTGGAAGGGGGGGGTTTCTGGCAGGATTGCAGGAGGATGAGCAACTCTACTCCGACTTATCAGATGAGGTGAAGGAAGCACGCTTTGCTGCAGGTCAGTGTGTTTGACTGTAGACTGTAGCTTCCAGCAGTAGAGGGAGAGTTCTGGGTTAAATGCTCTGAAAACCCACCTATATGACCCACCTGCACTTCTCACAGGGGTGGCACAACAGTTTGCGCTCGCAGAGGCAGCCCTGTCTGCGTGGTCCTCTCCGGATGCCCCAAATGGATCAAATGGCTGCTCTGGACTCCTGCGAGGTACTGACCCCAGAGACATCAGGCCCTTTGTCTCAATCACTAGAACTTGCCTTCTACCTACACTCCAGTAACACGACTATGTCCGCTGTGTCAGGCTGCATGATCAGACTCTCTAGCTACAGTAGGTGCAGCTCTTACTACAGTGGTAAATCACACATTATTAAAATTTGTAGACAACCCAACAATAACTACCTGTGCTGTGAACTGTCCATAAAAAGCTAGTCAGGTGTACAAGGAGGACAAACAGCATACTCATGGGAAGGAGGCCGGTATATTTTAGCCAATCGGACAGATACTAAAAGAAACCAGGTCAGACTAGTATTATTTTGAGAGAAACAGCTGGAGACGCCAAGAGCCTGGCCAGTTAAACTCTACCCCACCCATTTCTTCAAAGCTTCCATTCATAGCTTATTAACTATCAGTCAGTCTGGGGAAGTAATAATTGAATTATTGAGTCTGGGTGTCTGTTTGTCTCCTCATTACCCACTGGGGCAATTAGGAAGTGAAGAATGAATGGGCATATTTCAGGTACTAAAACTCCAGATCATGTAATAATCTCTCTTTATAGCTGTGCTGATGCCCATCTTCTGAAACCACTTACCCCATTCAGGCTTCTGGGAGGTGGTGTCAAGAGCCAATCCCTGAAGCTATATGTGCGAGCCAGGGAACAACCCAGTATGGGGCACCATCACAGGACACACTCACACATGGGCAATTTGGTAATACCAATCAGCCTCGGCATGTTTTTGGACTGCGGGCAGAAAACCAGAGCACCCAGAAGAAACCCCACGAGGAAAACATGCAAACTCCACACACATGGGCCATGATGGAGACTCGAACTCAGGTCCCAGAGGTTCGAGGTGACAATGCCAATCACCGTGCCACCCTATGATGATTGTAATGGCATTATTATTAATGATGCATGTGCTGGAGTGAGCTTTTAAGTTATGGTTGGCCGTGGCTCTTTATCATTTAAGGCCTGTTCTTTTTACAGCCGCCTAATTTATGGGATTCTGCTCATTCAGAATACCAGCCGGTAATGCCGCCATCTGGTGCCGCTTGTTTTCCAGATGCAGACGCCGTCGTCCTCTCACAGTATGTGCTCGACGGCAGTGGCCTCGCTGGCCCCCTGCCCCGATACAGTGAGGGAGGCCCCCTCTTCCCCCCACAGCTGCCCAGCGGTCACTGGCAGCCGGACTTGGAGCTGGCGGCGCGCACCAGGAAGGCTTCCCGGCCTGACGGCTCCATCCGATACGCTGACAGCAGCTCCATGTCTGAGGATGAAGTTTTTTATAACTAGACTTTGAACTGAGAATCTCCATATGCAAGATGCAAAATGAGACAGTGTACAGGTATGGCACGGTGACCCAGCCGCGTTCCTGGCTTCTCTACTGCCAGCCCTGTGGATTCTGACCTGTAAACCTATGAAGAATGAATAAGCTTTTTCATAAGGGGCTGTCTCTGTACCATTGTGCTGACAAAGAAATTAATACAAAATGGACTCTGTACAGATAATCAGAGGTGTTGGTTTATTATTTTGTTCACAACATGGTTGTCATTTATGTCTGAAGAATCTTAGTCAAAGAATGTTCTTTCCTCCAAGATGTGAACCAGAATGAGCAGGTTCAAATATTTCATAAATTACTGGCCAGAATAGGATGTAAAGCACGCATTTGCTTAAAGAATTACCAATGTATATATTTAACACAAATTATGCCATTAGAATAATTATTAAGAAAAATCTTTTCAATGGTTAACCATTAAGGATATAATAATAATAATAATAATAATAATAATAATAATAATAATAAAAAAAAATAAAATAAAAAATAATAATAATAATGTCACAAACTCGAGGTTGCTTTAACTTTATTAGATAAATAGAAAAGATGAAACAGCCCATACGTTAACAGTGGCCCTGAAGCAATGAAACTAATGAGAGCAGGATTGAGTTGTTCATGTTTTTACCCTGTCAAATCAATATGCATCGTACTGCCCTTTACTTCTGGCCTCGTGGAAAGCACCATTTGACAGAGGAGAGAACTGCCCTAACCACCAAAAACCAATAATGCATTTGCCTGATCATTCGGTCCCTCTCATTTTTTTGATCATGTATGCTGCTCATTTCCTTTCCAGAGTCAATATCTGTGCTTGGCTGCAGCTCTAAATGGTTAGTGATTTTTTTTTAACGAACAACACTTGGATGAAAGCGAGGCAGAAGGCATGAAAGTGCACCAACTATTAACCAATGCCTGCCTTCCGTCAAAGAAGCAGTCAGATTGCCCATCTAATATGGGGCATATTTATGTAAGTCACGGAGTGTCCGGCTACATATTTTGACCTTTTCTTTTGACGAGCATTTCAAGCAACAGCCTTTTCGGAGTGGAAGTAACATGACAATTATGCTGCTTTCTGAACTTTATAAAGACTCAGAACAAGTCACGCCAATAAAATCAATTATCTCCATAATGAATGAATGGTTATGCTGACAATTTGACATTTGTGCAAAACATGCCAAAAATTATTATCTGATTAAAAGCATCACAAAAATGTAGGTATCCTCCAGTAACGGGATGAGGTGATTGTTTATTTTCAACCAGACATTGTTTTCCCAGGGGAAGGAAATGGTATTGTATTCTATTTCAACTCATTTACTCATTTTGTGCAAATGGTTCCACTTAAGAAGATGGAATGTATACTTTTGCTCACTTAATTGCATTACCAGTCTATTTGTTGAATGTATATTATTATGAGTCATGAATATACAGTATAGACATGTTTATGTATTTAGGTATATAATAATTACTGCTCTATATAAAATGTTACATGGACAGATCTGCAACCACCTACCAATGCAAGCTCAGATAACTCTGCACTTCCTACCAAACACATACAAGCAAGCTGAGAAACTGTTAAACTGAGAAGCTGTTAAAATAAGGTGTCAAACCATGCATCACTTCACGCATAAAAAATTCCACCAGTCAATAAATCGCCCAGTTTGTTTATTGGATGCATTTTTTAATACATGTCACTTGCAGCAAAAGACATCATCTAGTAATTTAATGACATGTCCTTATTTTAGCAACTGGATATTTTCTCAGTGCAACAACCAGAGTGGTGAGCTGGTTATTAGAGTGTTTTTTTTTCCTGAGAGCTCAAAGTGGCTATTGCCATTTGGTTGTGGTGTTTGTCAGTCTGTCACTGCTGCTATAACAAGGCATGACTTCCTGGAAATTCCACTCAAGCTTGGAATCTAGTGTGCAGGATTATATATCTGTTCTTTACTAAACGACTTAACAATGCCAGTCTATCAGCCTTCATCCACAACTTAGCGATGGGGACAGAATAAACATAAGAAAAAGACAGATAAATACAGGGTTTTAATTCTATATTAATCTTTTCTAATCACAAGCAGTTTGTCTCATTGTGTGGGAGATATAAACACAAATGGCATTTAGGATTTTTGCATAAAATTGTAAAATAGTGGAGAGACAAGGAGAGACAGTGAGAGACAAACAATGGAGGAAAGAGAGACTGGTGAAGAGAGGCTGGTGAAGAGAGGCTGGTGAAGAGAGGCTGGTGAAAAGAATTCGGAAGGGCACATGGAGACACTAGGGAAAGCAATACAAGCTGGCCACCAACTTTGCTGCAATAGGTTATGTTCCCCTTAAGGAAGGTGAAAGGAATGAAAAAGCTAAATAAAACCATAGTTCTATGGATAAACTATGCAAAACTTTAACCACTAGAGCACAAGCTCTTCTGCTGCACAGCCCTGGGCTATTAAACACAAGCGTTTGAGATGCTGGGGGGGGGGGGGAGCTGATGTTCCCAGTCTTTAGCTCAGTTTGGACTCTTCAGGCATTGGTCTGCTATGGAAGTTCACACGGCTGCTCCTGCTCAGTGCTTCCCACTGGATTTACTGGTCTCTCACACTAGCCATTGTTTTTTTTGATTTCTCCTTTAGCCAAACGCTCAATCATTTTCTTCAGCTGAAAAAACACCCATAATCAATCACAATAGTATGTGTTAATCTGTATCTGTTCATCACCATAGATTGTTTTATGTAACAGACAAGAACCTTTCCTATTCTGCTTTATACTGGAAGTCTGTAAAAGATATTTCCTGGTCAAGACTGCTGCGTTTTTTTGTGTCTGTCCAGTTTAGTGTCATTGGTCTGTGGGAAGAAACCAGTGCAGGCACAGACCATGGGGAGAGCATGCAAACTCAACACACCATGGCCTGAACATGCAAACTCAACACATCATGGGGAAAACATGCAAACACCACACACCATGGGGAGAACATGCAAATTCCACACATCATGTGGAGAACATGCAAACACCACAGACCATGGGGAGAACATGCAAATTCCACAAATCATGTGGAGAACATGCAAACACCACAGACCATGGGGAGAACATGCAAATTCCACAAATCATGTGGAGAACATGCAAACACCACAGACCATGGGGAGAACATGCAAACACCTCAGACCATGAGGAAAACATGCAAACACCACACATCATGGCGAGAACATGCAAACACCTCAGACCATGGCGAGAACATGCAAACACCTCAGACCATGGCAAGAACATGTAAATGCCACACATCATGCGGAAAACAAGTGATGCCACACACAGAGGGAGGTGGGTGATGGGATTTGGATCAACAGTGATACCAGATCACCCGCCAGGACAAATTGTCAGACAGAAACATTACAGTAGTATAAACCTGCTCTCACCTCTGTCCAGGTAATGACTCCAGAGAGTTTGCCATTGCCTGTCACAAAGCCCAGTTGTATGTTCAGTACACTCATTACACTATGAGCCTGAAGGAGATAACATGGACTTTAGAATAACAAATAAATAATCTGAAATATGATATTTCATATTAAAAAACATGGAAACACCTGTTGGACTGTTGTCTGGGAAGAGAGCTGTACAGTGACTGGCTGAATTGAACACACATTTCCCAAATATTGCCCCAAGATGTCCTGTTCCTGCAAGACAGGCAAGGTGATTTCATAAAACACATATTTTCTCCCCTAAAACAAATAAACGCTCTATTTTTAACACATTGCATCTGATCAGTACCAGTCCACTGGGCCCATCGGTGTGGCTGTACAGGAACTTCTCCAGTTCAGATCTATGTACAGAACCCAATAGAACTCCAGACTCTGGAGGCCAATGAAGAAATTTTCAGAATTACAATTAAGATAAACACAACAATCTTGAGCTGCTGTATTGGTCTCTTGGTTCTGGCACAAAGGTGGAGATGCTATGAAGAGATCAGGGCCTAAATAAGATGCTGCTATACAGATAGTCTAAAAGAAAGTGATTTCCCTACATGGTGTGTTCTGTGACTTAATAATATTAATAGCTAAACAAATGTTGTCATTTGTGGTAGTCAGATCCATCACAAATCCAGCATAGGAAACCCTAAGCTGATCACAGGCAGCATAAGGAACAGGACAGGGGGACACTCTGGAGAACATGCCAGTCAATCACAGGGCAGGGGAACACTCAGGAGAACATGCCAGTCAATCACAGGGCAGGGGAACACTCAGGGGAACATGCCAGTCAATCACAGGGCAGGGGGACACTCAGGGGAACATGCCAGTCAATCACAGGGCAGGGGGACACTCAGGAGAACATGCCAGTCAAT
>JABFDZ020000042.1:4082363-4093308 GCA_019775955.2 Pollimyrus isidori
AAGGCAGTTCTGAAGGCGAAAGAGGGTCAAACACCGTATTAGTATGGTGTTCCTAATAATCCTTTAGGTGAGTGTATGAAATTACCCAGTTACAAAATAGAAAAAAGTCAGTACAGTGGGAATTAACATAACTGACATTTTTATCACTGTTTCGTGGATATTTCTTATAACAAGGAATTTACCTTATTTCTGAATTAACAGTGAATGATATACCAGCGACCAGAACCTATATCTAAATTTTACATACGTACACCAGATGAGTCATTGTGGAGTTCAAATGTATTTATCCTTTAGATATAATACATTCACATATCGTCCAATGTAGCGATCAGCCTTGAGCTCTGTGCGGCCTGAGATTGGCTCCTGGGCCCCACATGAATCTTCCCAGGATAAGCGGGTAAAGTCTAACGTTATGTGTCCTGATAACATCATATATTGGCAAAATGAGAAAGTATTGGAGAAACTGGGCAAAAATGTTCCATATTGAGAGCTCAAAAACACTAATTCACCAAATTATTGGGGAAAGCTTTCAGTTTCTATCAAAATCCGGACTCCAAAAAAAATCCGAACGGTCATCTGTAATCCTGCCTTCATTACAGGGACACACAGACCAGTCTTTGATATAACTGAAAACATGTTCTAAAAATAGCCCCACCAAGGCTAACAATTAATGTGTAAGAAACCATTACTATGTAAGACTGCGAAGCATTACAGATTACTAATAGCAATTTCATTTTGCGAAACATTACATATTTAGCGGGAAAACAATGGATTATGGTTTCACAAACACGCACATGTATTTCATATTTATGTCATTAAAATGCACATAAATAACTATAGCATTCCTGCGTGAATGCCAAATCTATGTTAAACTACGACATTTAAACAAGTAATACGGTAACTTAATAGTGGCAAGAAAAAGTCACAAGTCAACCAGACAACTAGTAATAGTTAACACTATGGAAACTGTCCTGGTACTGAAATACAACGTTCTTAACTTGTAATTAAATCACATTCCCCAGAGCTGGGTAAAGCGATCCGCGACGGGCTGCATTTCGAACGTCACTAATGCGTAACAGGAACCGCGCATGCGTACACATAGACTACCGGCCACTATCAATCGATCAGAGAGAGGAAGATGGCGGTGAATCGAGCCTGAGAGGAGAGATCGATCACCGAATCACTCGATTGGACGGAACGAACGGCGTGGGAATACAGTTATTTAAAAAGCTATCCTATCGACATCTGGAAGCGTCTTTTCCCAGTTACTGGGATATTACCAGGTACGTATAAATATTCTCCAGTACGCACTAATAAATATCCAGAGTAGGACCGGGCTTAAAGGACGAATTGGGGGACGCAGGCCTCTGCACGCCCGCCATCTTGCCTGTCCGAATCTGGCTTGACTAGGCACGGTGAATTAATCCCGGATAGAGTGAATATAGGGATAGAGGATACATAATCAATACGCTGCATCGTCAACCAAATACTCTTTGGAAGAAATGTTGATTTGTCTTTTCTATTTCGTGCCCGATTCAGTTAATCTAGCTTTAGAGTATTTTGCTAGTTAATCACGTAAATAGTTTTCTAGTTCCACCGCCCTCTCCTGATTGCCACGTTAATCTGTAGCTAGGTAGCTAAATGATGTTTTTCTTTTGCGCCAACATAAATTCGTACAACACTAATTAAACAATTGAGCAAACTGACACCCTACGATCAAAATGTTTGTGTGTCGCATTGTCTCTTTAATTTTATTCACAGACAATGCAGTTGTAACGTCTGTACTGCAACTACATAGACATAAATCCACTTTTTTGAAACTTTAAATATTTGTCATTTGAATCCCTGTGATATAGCTGGAAACTTTACAAAACTAATTGGATATAGGGGAGAGGAAAAAAAACCTTTCCGCAGGCTATGCGGAATAGAAAAAAAAAACGTTTTGCCCAAGTTAAACACGTTTTTGATATTGTTTGTTACAGTGTTAGATCATGCATGTTAATGAATAATATAAAAATAGTTTGTCTAAGTGTTATTTGTTAAATAAACAAAGGTACAATAAGGAAAATGCTAAAAAATAATTCTCTTTCACATGCTCATGAGTAGTCATGTTTGTGTAATGTTTATTTTATAATAAACCTTAAGTTATGCATCTCTCTGAGTCTGTGTTGTCTTGGTGTTTTCTGATAATATTGTTTAATTGCATTCT
Organism: Pollimyrus isidori; assembly: GCA_019775955.2. Classification (NCBI taxonomy): domain Eukaryota; kingdom Metazoa; phylum Chordata; class Actinopteri; order Osteoglossiformes; family Mormyridae; genus Pollimyrus; species Pollimyrus isidori. The sequence continues at coordinate 4,084,573 of JABFDZ020000042.1, forward strand.
GATTCCAATTATTACATAAACTCTCCACTGACTGAGTATTGCGTTTCTGGCAAAGGTAAAATACCCACCACTACACCTCAGATTTGTGCTTATTCCTCACCAGAAGTGGCGTATATGTCCTTTCAAAATATTCTGTGTCTGTTTAAAATAGAAGCACATTCCTGCTCTACAGTATAATCTGTTTTGCGATTTGTTTTGTTTAGGAGATTTCCCATTCTGCTCTGCGGGCAGGTTGGTTGCTGTTGCCTTTGTGGCGTCCTGCCTTTGTGATGGACTTCCCCTGGCACAGTGGGAAGGTTTTAGAGCAGCTGAACCATCAGCGCCAGCAAGGGCTGCTGTGTGATTGTACCTTTGTGGTGGACGGCGTGGACTTCAAAGCCCACAAGGCCGTGCTGGCTGCCTGCAGCGCCTACTTTCGCACGCTCTTCTTGGACCAGAAGGATGTTGTACACTTGGACATCAGCAATGCTGCAGGTGTGCTTTCTGTTCACCCCTCTTCCTTCCTTTAAGTGTTTCATTTCATGACCTATCTGCAATTCACCACAGGTCTGGGACAGATCCTGGAGTTCATGTACACAGCCAAGTTGTGTCTGGGCCCTCAGAATGTGGAGGACGTGCTGGCTGTAGCCACCTTCCTCCAGATGCAGGAGATCGTCAATGCCTGCTCTGCCTATCGTTCCTTTGCAATCCCAGGGCCATACCAAGCTACTAGTATGTATGGAACAGATCCCATGCACCTGTAATACATGCTGAGCTACCTTGAATTTGGCTGTGTTGCTGACATTAGGAAAAAAATAACGCGTGTAGTGTTTGTAATATCCATTCATGCATCCGTCTTCCAGTTGTTTGTTCGGTATAAGGAGCTTGGATCTCATTTGAGGCAGCACAGGTCACAAGGCAGGAAACACCCTGGGTGGGATGCTAGTCTATCACGCTCACACACTTTCAAACACTGCGTGCAATTTATAGATGCCAGTTTACCTGCCTGCATGTTTTTGGACTGTACAAGCAAACCGTAGTTACCTATAAGGGACCTAACCAATATAGGTAAAACATTCAAAACTCTAAAAACAGAGAAGGGAGGCAGAATTCAAATGGCAAACCCAGGAGATGTGAGCCAGCTGCGCTGCCACTGCACCACCATGCTGCTTCAGTCTGAACAGTTATCACTCTGTTTGCTGGTGCAAGCAACACAGCAGGGTGAATAACGCTTCTGCCTCTACCTGCCTAACCTGTGTTGCTGGCCCTAGAGTCATAACCAGGCACTGATCAGAGTCAGAATCATTTTAATGATCACATGAGGTTATGTGGTTGGTGGAATTTGCTTTCAGTACTGCAGGGCAGGTAAGCTGAAATCAATATTGTCCACAACAATAAACTTAAGCAGATGTGAACATCACGTTAGACATCAGCATCACATTAGACATTGAAAACTCCGACTAGTGCAATACACCATGTTCACAGAATTCTAATTAGCCCAATAAATAAATATACCTGTCATTGATAAAATTGACATGTGACTTAATTGCTCTAGTACAGTGTTTCCTAACCCGGGACTCGGAGACCCCCAGACAGTCCATATTTTGGTCTCTCCCAGCTCACAACACAACCATACCTAGTATTTGGTGTTCTAATTGGCTGGGAGCTGGGAGGGAGCAAAAATGTGGACTGTCTGCGGTCCCTGAGGACCGGGTAGGAAAATACTGGCCAAAAAAATTGTTGTTGGCTTGGTCATATAATCTCCTTTCCTAGAAGCAGACAGAGCTGAGGAGCTGGGCCCCCCGGAGACAGCGATGCAGGGTGAGGTGGCCAGTACCCGACGTGACGATTCCGAGCAGGAGGTCCTGGGGAGCAGCACAGACGACTTCAAGTCCTCCACAAGCGAGCGCAGCCCTGCTGCGCACACCCCGCCCGTAGACCATGGGTCCCCAGAGGATGAGCCCGCCAAGCCCCAGAGTCCTCCCGCTGAAGCCTCTTCACCACGACAGTCAAGCCAGCCCCCCCCACGGAGAGGAACCCGCACCTCATCTCGCAGGCTGGTGGAAGTTGAAGAGAAGGAGGCAGAAGCAGGCAAAGAAGTCCCAGAGTTTCAGGACGACCCCACCGACGCCGATTATGCGCCCAGTCAGTTTCTCATTTTTCCTCCGTGCCTAAGCGCGTGTGTATCTGCTTGGGACAGAGTCTGCATATGTATCCGTGTTGTTTTTACAGAAATCCCGTTCAGGTCTGTGACAGAGAGATCGTGCATCAGTACTCGCCGAAGTCGGGCCAAGAGGTCAGCCCAGCACTCCCTCCTGCAGGGTAAACGCCTCGCCACCTCCCTTCTGCGTAAGCTTAAATAGCACGATTCGAATTAAATTTAAAGTTACATTAACACATTTTGCAGAATCACTATATATGTAATTCTAATGAGGCGGAACATTATGACCACTTCCATATGAAGCAAATAAAGTTGACTGGCTCATAGAAATGACATATGTTAAGGCCTGCGATATTTTAGACCAGGGCTGTCCGACTCCGGTCCTGGAGAGCTACTATCCAGGAGGTTTTCTGTCCCACTTGGCTTCTGATGAGCCACACCTGTTTCCTGGTATTTACCCTAGAACAGGTGTGGCTCATCTGAAGCCGGGTATGAAACTGACTGGACGGTAGCTCTCCAGGACCGGAGTTGGACACCCCTGTTTTAGATGATAAGCTAACTTTGGGTAATGCACCGAATAGCCTATTTCACATCTCGCTCTCCTTAATGAGTGTTGGCTGCCTCATACCCTGTCGGCAGTCTGTTGTGATTTTCCCTCCTTGGTTCAGTGTTAGTAGGTACTCACTAGGTCTGCACAATTGTGGGTAAAATATGAACCACTTTTTTTTTTTTTTATAAACTCAAGATTGAAAATGCAGTTTTCTCTCTTGATTCTTGACCTGTCTGTATTTCTGTCTATTATTATTAATATTAAATTTTATTTGCTTTTCATTACACCACCTTCAAGCGAGTGATTTCAACAAATGTCACATAATTTGATTTTGGTTTATTCAGGTTAATATTTGGTCATTATAGAGTCTTGACCTTGATCATTTCTGTAAGAATTCTTTTGAAAATGCTGGCGTGTCCTCCGATGCATGTTAGTGTTTGTTAATCTATGCTGGCACACCGCTGTTCCTGCTTAGACCTGGGTTTTAATGACACGGATGATAGTGTATATTTCTACACAAACACAGTGTTGGGAAGGTTACTTTAAAAATGTAATAGGTTCCAGATTACTAGTTACCCAGTTAAAAGCATAATAAGTAATTTAGTTTTACTTCATCAAAGTAATTTAATTTTTTACATTTGATTACCATTTGATTACTTTTCTAACAAATGGCTACATTCGGCAATAAAGCAGAAATATCCCAAAGACTTAAGACAGGCCTGCATTTTCTGGAAAAATGTCATTAGAGTGCCTTTCTGCACAGTGAAAAGATTTACAGCCACAATATTTTATGTTATATTTTACATATGAGGTTTTTACCAAAAGTAGTATTTTTGGATGTAAACCCCTTGTAGTCATCAACATTTTGGTTAGTAGTTGTAATTTAATTACATGTGTTTTTACAGCAACTGTAATGAATTATTTTGCAATTTGATTGAGTTACTATTATTACACTGCACACACACATGCATACAGTATGACATCATTTTGAATATTTGTCATTTTTGGCTGCTTACTCGCATATATATTTCTCTTGTGCATCTCCACTGCAGATTCTGACTCCGGTGAGGGGATCAAAGTGACCAGAGAGCAGGAGGAGGATGTGGAATTGGATCAGGACGAAGGAGACGAGGGGGGGGAGATGGAAGGAGGGGATGCTATGGGGGAAGAGGCCGGATGTGAAGGGAAGGCACTGCGGTCGGGGCCATTTACAGACCGCAGTGAGTCTCGGGTGTATGGCTCTATCACCCACAAGTGCGAGGTGAGGAGCCCCGGCCATTTGTGTGCAGATTGTGTGTGTTTTACCTGTGAGTTCCTGAGCATGCATTTTGGTCTGTACCAGTCTGCTCGTCTTTGCCAGTTTTTTTTCTGTGAGCGTTGGTATTCACATCTGCCCAGAAATGTACAGTATGTGTTTGTTTGCCAGTGTGCATTTTGGTTTGCATAACTCATTTGGATGATTTAATCCACTAACCACTGATTTTGTTTTTGGAATATGTGTGGAATTGTGTCCTGGCTCGTATGTGTGTTGTGTTTTATTAAACTTGTTGATCATTTTTCTAGGACTGTGGGAAGAAGTTTACACACACTGGGAACTTTAAGAGGCACATCCGCATCCATACGGGCGAGAAACCATTCAGCTGCCGGGACTGTCAGAAAGCCTTCTCCGATCCTGCGGCCTGCAAGGCCCATGAGAAGACGCACAGGTTAGTGCTTGCTTGCACATTCCTCTCGGTTTTTGTGTTTGTGTTTTGTGCCAACTGAGACTGGATATGGACTGTCCCCTTTATCGAATGGTCATGGCTGGATTGGCTCAGCCCCGTGAAGCCGTACAGCTGCACAGCGTGTGGTAAGAGCTACCGGCAGATCAGCCTGCTGAACCTCCATCGCAAGCGGCACACGGGCGAGGCGCGCTACAGCTGCGAGGACTGCGGCAAGCTCTTCACCACCTCAGGCAACCTGAAGCGCCATCAGCTGGTGCACAGTGGAGAGAAGCCCTACCATTGTGACTACTGCGAGCGGGCCTTCTCCGACCCCACCGCCAAGATGCGCCACCTAGAGACTCACGACACTGACAAGGGCCACCGGTGTCCCCACTGTGACAAGCGCTTCAACCAGGTGAGGCCACCGCGCGCCTGACTCCTGCCTCCGTGGAAGCTGAACAGCACGTCTGTTTATTAGGCTCCTCCATCCACGAGAACTGCCTCTCATCTCCCACTGACCATGAGCACTAGTATCCAGAATTGTGGAAACACTTCTAATTTTTATAAATTGCAGAACTGTATTCAACTGTTGCTCCAGTTATTTATTTAATCATCCAGTGTATATTTGTACCATTCTTTGATTGTAAACATTACTGCTAATATTCGGATAGTGATTTTTTTAAAGCGTGATGCCAAAAATGTTATGTGTTTCCACAATTTGGGCCACTGGTATATGCCTTCCCTTTGGTATGTGAGTGGCTCACCTGGCCCATAGGGCCCAAATGGCAGAAGAATTATGGATGGAAAGCCGACCAAATGACACCACTCCCAATATCTGGTCTATTGTACCTTTATTGTATTTAGTCTCCACTTGGAAATCTTCGCCGGGTGCATTTCCAATGCACCTGGTACTGTACTTTTGGTACTTCAAGGTATTGGTTTTCCACTGGCGTATGAACTAGTTCTGGCGTGGAATAACATCACAAAGGCAAGGCGGGTAATTTTGTACTGCAATCGTAAAATGGTATTTTATATTATATTAGAGGGCTGGATGATGTACTGTATAATATTAATACCAACATTGCGTGTTATGCACATGCAAGTCTTGCATTGCTCGTCAGCTTTTTTTCATTCTAAATTTTGTGTGAACATTGTAGTGCAGGCAGTTTGTTTCACTAAAACATTTTTATCTGTTCTTTTGACCAGTTTGCAATAATTTATCATTTATTGTTGCTTTCCGAGTTTGCAACTTTTTTCAAGATTGTGGTTGTATTGCGAGGCAGGCTATTTCCATAACTAATTGACAAAAAAGCATTTCAAGTCTCACCCCAAAGTACCGAAGTACCAACGAAGTTCTCCAGCTGGTTTGGAACTTTTGGTACTGGAACTTGACCGGAAGTCAATGGAAAAGCAAGAATACCAAAAGTACTGTACTTACTGTAGTGGAAAAGCACTGTTTGAGTGCACTTATAGAGTTCACTGGTGTGTTTGTTAATGAAGGATACCTGATTCAACCGTCTCCTATGCAGAAGTGATTTTTCTTCCACTCCTCTCTTCTGGCACTGGCAGGCAGGGATCCTGTAAAACCCTGTTATGCTCTGTGTTCCCGCAGTTGGGGAACCTGAAGGCCCACCAGAAGATTCACATCACAGACGGGCCCCTGAAGTGCAAAGAATGCGGGAAGCAGTTCACCACCTCAGGTATGAGGCCTTCCCAGAGGGGGCGTGTGGGTAATGGTGCTGGTTATGTCACTGTGTGGTCTGTGCAGGTAACCTGAAGAGACACCTGCGAGTGCATAGCGGCGAGAAGCCCTACACCTGCATGCACTGTCAGAGGGCTTTTGCCGACCCTGGGGCACTGCAGAGGCATGTGCGCATCCACACGGGTGAGACTGGCACCGCGTATAGAGCCTGGGCCTGCCCACTGCCCATCACAGACGCTGATATCATCAGCACAGTTGCTTATAGCTATTTGCCAACACAGATTATTCCCGTGCTGTCTCACTACTAGTCACCACTCATTTTCATAAAGGGGGTGTAGGATACAGTAATATGGAAATGTAACTGTAACATGTGGCATGTTTTGTCAATTTAAAATACAGATGCTCCTCTACTTACGAACTTTCAGACACACAGACAGACTGTTAGTCCAAATTATGTTCATTGGGGTCCCATTTCCTTTCTGCAACATCAGTTTTCTGTGCACCAGTTCTGCCTGGTACGACTTCTGGCCGCTACTCCCGCCGCGCAGCAGCGTAGCGTGCGTACTCCCAGCATCCTAATTCTTTGTAGTTGCGTATGTCCTTGAAATGATGTTAAATAACGACTTAAGAACATTTTCAAGTTACAAACGGCCGTTCGGTATGGGAGGTTTTTTCTGCAAAAAATAAAATGAAAATGGAAAATAAAAAGAGAATAAAATCTCTAATTTGCCATTTAGTTTCCAAAGTCTGTGCAAAAATCCTGCAAAAATTACAACTTAAAATGAAAAAGCACTATTTGCATTTTAATTTCCCACTCGTGTATGAGTCAGATGTGAAAGATTAAAAAATAAAATTAAAAACCCTATTTGTCTTTTTATTTACAGACTTGACTTTTCATTTCCTACTGTTTCATTTTCAAGTTCACTGACAGTATTAACAGTATGTTAATCAGAGTGGGGTGGTGGGCGGAGTAGTCACGAGATCAAGATCTCCATTATTTTTCTTTAGACACTGATTCTCATAATTATGACTTTATTCTCATGAGATGAAATGAAGAGAAGATCTCATATGAGAAAAGATCTCATAAGTACATGAGTTTTTTTTCCTTTGTGAATACATTGTACTGGGTTTTTAAAAATACAAAATTTTATTTACCAAATAATTTGCACTTGTCATGCTAGTCATGCTATGTTGAAATAAAATACATGTTTCAACATAATAATATTAACTGCACTTTTAAGTTCCTTATTTTTTACTAAGGATTGTAGTGTATACAGTGATGTAGCTGTATATTTTACATTCACAGTCCATTCTCTGGGTGCCTAATGTGTCTCTGTGTGATTTCGTCTGTGATTTCTAGGAGAAAAGCCTTGTCAGTGTCTCATTTGTGGCAAAGGCTTCACCCAGGCCAGCTCCCTAATAGCTCACGTCCGGCAACATACTGGGGAGAAGCCATATGTCTGCGATCGATGTGGAAAAAGGTCAGCGGAAGTCCCTAGAAAACACCTTCACTGCCTTATGAGGCCCAGTGTGTCAGTCTTTCTACTCTTTTTGTTGTTCAGGTTTGTCCAGTCTAGTCAGCTGGCTAATCACATCCGGCACCATGACAACATCCGACCTCATAAATGTCAGGTCTGCAATAAAGCCTTCGTCAATGTTGGAGACCTGTCGAAACACATCATTATCCACACAGGTAACTTTCATTTGTATATCCTATACTCGACCATGCCATTTCTGGAAAAAAATGTGCTTAGAATTGAGATCATGATACGCTGTAATGATTTTTTTCCCTTATATTTAAATGTCTATTGCACGTAATTATTAAACTGCAAACACTGCCAAACGTATGGTTGATCCAGAACCAGCATATCAACTTCTGACAACAGAAAGGAAATGCTCAACTGGCCATTTAGTTAGGGTAACCCAAACAGTCACACCAAAAGTTTGACTACTAAAAGTTCCATTACCAAAAGTGACAGTGTAGTACTTTTTTTTTTGGTACTTTGATACTTTGGAGTGGGACCTGAAATGCTTTCTTTGCCGAATGGTTATGCAAGCAGAATAAAACCACGACCTTGAAAATGGTTACAAACTCAGAAAATAACAATAAACTCCCTATGACGGAGCAAAAATGTTTTAGCGAAACTTAAACTCCCTTTGCTATAATGATTGTAAACAGAATTGAGAGTAAGAAAAGCCTGATCTTAATCTATTTGACTGGCGAATTATGAATTGCACGTGCATAATATGCGATGTTGGTATTAATATTGCACATTGTCCAGCCCTATAATATACTACAGCCATTTTTCGAATTCAGTACAAAATACCCTGTCTCACGCTGTGATGTCATTCAGTGCTGGTACCAGTTTTTATGCCAGTGGAAAACCAGCACGTTCTTGAAGTACCAAAAGTACGGTACCAGGTGAGGTGCAATCGTTATAATTTAGAAATGAGATTGCATGGAGGTGTGCATCATTGTTCTAATACTCAGTGCTGACATCACAAATGTGAAGCGGGTCACATTTCACGCTGAGTAATGGCCTTTAAGGATACTGCTCTCTGAAGTGATATACAGGACTGTCACAGAAAATTAGAATATTGTGATAAAGTTCTTTATTGTCCGTAATGCAATTAAAAAAAC
>JABFDZ020000042.1:4093408-4112046 GCA_019775955.2 Pollimyrus isidori
TTTGTTTTTTTAATTGCATTACGGACAATAAAGAACTTTATCACAATATTCTAATTTTCTGTGACAGTCCTGTACATGCCCCAGGGTTTCTTTCTTAAATTTACTTCCATTATTCCATGCTGGGAAATCTGCATGTTTTTCTACCTTGTGTTATCTCTACTTCTCCTTTCTGCCCCTGCCACTTCCCAGGTGAGAAGCCATTTCTGTGTGACAAGTGTGGGCGGGGCTTCAATCGCGTGGACAACCTGCGATCCCACGTCAAGACGGTGCACCAGGGCAAGGCCGGGATGAAGCAGCTGGTGGTGGCTGGGGATGAGAGTGACGGGGGCGGGGGGTCAGGAAAGCTGCACGCCGGCTCCACACCGGCCTCGGACCTGGACGACAGCGAGGTCAACATAGTCACCGTCACCACTGATGACATCGTCACTCTGGCCACTGAGGCTCTTGCTGCCAGTGCTGTGGCTCAGCTGACAGGTCAGTAAGCTCTGCAAAGGGGGGGGGGGGGCCAAGACGGGAGCAGCTGAAGGATGAGAACAAAGAATGACTCTCAATATGCATACTTGACTGTACTTGAGTTCTCGTGTACCCATTTTACACCATTTTCCATCACTGAAGACCAGTTCTAGTACTCAAGAAGAGAAGTTCAGAGGATGGTACAAATCCCTGGATGTCGTTTTTGCCCCACCCAAAATATCAAAGATACATCGGCTAGATCCTCGCCAAACAAGACCAATCCCCTGATTCGCTGTGTGTAAAATTCTTTCTTGGGAGACAAGTTAGCAAGAGCAGTCTTGCCAAGGTGACAAGTACAGTCTTTGCGTTCTTGGTATAGAGGTGCCCAACTCCAGTCTTGGGGGGGTCAGAACCCTGTGTAGCTTAGTTCTTTCCCTGTTCCACCATAAATGATTCAGGTCAAGAGCCGTTTGGTAATTAGCACATGTAGTTGAATCAGGTGTATAAAATGAGGGGAAACCCAAAAATGTGCAGGGCTCTGGCTCCCCAGGACTGGAGTTGGGCGCCCTTGGTATCGAGAAACAACCTAGGCTAACAGAGAGAACATTGGTAATGGAGATAGAAGATGATGAGAGAAAAATGAAGAAAGTGAATTTGTATCTATGAACTTCGGTAAATAAATGTACAGAATTTTGCTGCCTATATTCAGACTGTGATATTTAATAACAGTGTTTTGTTTTAGTGGTGCCTGTGGCAGCGTCCGTGTCGGCGGACGAGACAGAGGCCCTGAAAGCAGAGATCACCAAGGCTGTAGAGAGAGTGCAGGAGGCTGGTAGGATGTGCTCAAACGTGCATGCACACATTTTCACTCAGGAGCACCTGCAAAAGCACCCGCATACATAAAAACGTATGCGAGTATGTACACGTTAATTTGATGATACATTCATACATATTCCTTCCAATCCTTCATCTCCTATTCCCAAACATTATGTGCAAATAGTAGAAAAGGAAATAAAGAAATATAGGATGGATGTATACGTTGTCATCTCCGAAACAGAATCGCAGTGCATGCTAGGGTGCATTGCCAAAATTCTGACCCTGCGGTGTCTATTTTGTCTGTATCACTACCTCCAGACCCCAACACACAGATTCTGTACGCCTGCGACTCCTGTGGGGAGAAGTTCGCTGATGCCAGCTCGCTGGCACAGCATGTGCGCATCCACACCGCTCAGGCCCTCGTCATGTTCCAGGCTGACTCCGACTTCTACCAGCAGTACGGGGGTGCGGGCGCCTGGCAGGCTGCCGAGCAGGTCCTGCAGGGAGGCCAGCTGCTGTTCCGCACCAGGGAGGGGGAAGGGGAACTGGAGACAGGGGGCGATGAGGCTGCCCACGCCCAGGCTCAGAGGGAAGGTACAGAAGGGGCCTCGGGAACCGAGCCTGGGGTGCTGGCCGAGCAAGAGACTGTGGAGATGGAGTGTGCCCACCAGGAAGAGTGAAGTAGGACTGAAGGTTCAGCATGCATTTGCAGAGCGAGCCAGGGGTATCGAAGACTGGCATGTTAACCGGTGCTGGCAGGCTTGCTGCCACATGAAAGCAGCTGCCGTTTTTGTAATGGTGGGTAAAACAATATTTAGCCATCATCTGTGCATCACCACACGTCAGTGTCATGCGACCCTCAGTTAAATGTGAATTAGGAATCAGAATTTAACTGCTGAGCTATTTCCCTCCTTCATGGATTCTCAAGCTGCTTATTCCACCGTTTAAACACCCAATTTTACATTCATTCGTTGTATCAGTAGCCAGTAGGATTTAATGAACTGCTGTATAATTGTCACCTCAGACATGGTTAATTTCGTCACGACGCTGTACTCCTCCTCCAAACACACTTTAAATGTAAACCTGCGTAGGAATCGCAAAGTGTCCCTGTTCATTTGCGGCTTTTTAATTGACTTTGGAGAATACCTTTAGGGATAATGAAATTCCAAGGAAGTGGGTAAAACTTAAGTGTATATTTTCTCCGACTCCACTAGAGTTTTTATTTATTGACAGGTTAATTTAAAAATAACCTTTTTCATACGGCCGGTAAGATGTGCTCAGGTTGCCCCTGGCTTTGGTGAGCATGCGTTCTGTGTAACAGCCTTTGTTAGGCACGCTGAGCGCCTGATTCATTACTCTGAACCAAACCCCAATGCAAAGACAAAGAAAGGTTCATTGAGATAAAGGTAGATGTTAAATCCATACCTTTAAATGGCCTAAGAAGTAATGCATTTGGAAATCCATGAACACAGTTTCTTTCAGTACTTTGACCATCAAACTTGCTTAACATGCTTAATGCATTTTAATGATAAAACCTTTACATTTTAAAATCACGTGTTGCCACGTAGAATGTTTAACTATTCTATGTTTGCCAGATCATATTTTCCCAGAATAGTTTTTGAATCACATTCAGGGTCAAATTTCCAGTGTAGGGAATCTGAAATTTTTAATTTAACCGGATTAAACAGAGCGAGTATGATGCTATGTATATTATTCAAATTCAGCAGTGATATTTTACATAAATAGTAGAATTTTATCTAGCATCTTCCACTAATTTGGAAAAAACAGTTTGGTCTATAAAGTGATTTGTAAGTGTAAGAGAAGTCTGTGAGGTTGGTGTGAGTTGGCAGGTGGCTGTCCGAAAGCTAAGGTACTTGATGGTACTACTCCACCTGAAGTGAACCTGAACATGTTTGTGAAGGGATGCCTATCAGTTGACACTCAACGCTTAACGCATAAATCAGAGAGGTATTAAGATACATGAATACCCTAAGGCAGATGTTCAAATTGACTCTTCCTTTCCCCCCCATTACACTGCCTGAAAATTTATTGTATTAACAGTGCACTAAACAAATACAGAATTGCACTTTCTTTTGGATGTATGGAATTTTCAGTTACATAGAAGTATATCTCAGGATATGTCTACAATGTACCTGAGGGTATAAATCTGTAGTGGTCAAATATCCTTATGAAATGATAATAAAATAAATACATAGGCATGACTTCATTGTAAATATCATATGTGGATTGTGTTAGATGCTATTGTAATTCAGGAATGGATAAAACATTTTTCCAGATAAGAAAATTGCATACTTCAACATTCAGGTTATTATATGCAGCTATCATGGGGCCTGAATTACAGAGCAGGATTTCTTGCTTAGCCTGATAACTTGTCAGATTTAAGGTACTGCAGCTTAAATGGACTTCATCTTTGTTCACTTACATTTAGCCCAGACTACCTTAAATCCGTAAGGTAAGGCCCCTAATATTTAGATTTTTTTCTTTAACATAGCTGTGTACATATGGTTCATTTGACCAATGGTATAGGAGATATATCAATATTTTTATTGGGTGGGAGGGGGATGTGACTGAACCCAAATTAAATATTACTTGTTACAATCTCCCCTCCCCGTTTCCTGCTCCCCTTGGACACATGTGGTATGGCACAGGGTGGCTGTTGTAAGTGTGAAAATGCCCGCTCTCTGCCTGCTATTCTGTATCTCAATAAAATTTTAATTTTCCTAAGAATTAAAAGGTTGACTTTATTTCACAGTCATATCACTTTAAATTTAACATACATATTTGATTTGAAATAGAATCAGTGGTAACTTGACCCAGCTAACAGTGCTGTCAGTGAGTGGTATACAAATGGTTGCGATTTCACTGCATCAAATTCAGAAGTACTTCTGTGTATTATTGTTGGTCTTTGTATACCTTGTATTTCATATCAATCCATTATAATTAACTCTCTACTACACCAGCATCTTTTATAAGGTACTTCTTGGGTTATTCTTGAAACAGTTTTTAAATGACAATCTAATCTAATAACCTAACAATGTTAAATACGATGTCAAATGTAATTGGATAACGACGTTCTAGTTTATTTTGTTGTTAATAATGTCTAATACATTGAATCTGCATTGTTTTGGCTGGACTCATCGTTAGACGATGAACACGTGGTGCATCTAAATTCAGCTTCAACTAAATGATGTCATATCCGTTTGGGAGTCACGAGCCCGATGTCAACTCCACTCCTTAAATCTACGCAAGTTGTATTTACATTTTAATTTAATTTAGCGGTAGTCGGATTAAAATGAATTTATGTAACAGTGGGGTTTGTCGTTGTAGTGTGCGTGGCGATTTTATGAATTGATAGAAACACGTCCGTACGATGTGAGTTAGCTGTCGGTTGCAGATAGACTCCCGACAAGAAGCCTGATAAGTCTACTTTTACGCAAAGAATCGAAGATACTAGATGTATTTCATTGTAATGAAACATTTGAGTGTTTAGACAATGTTCCATCGTTGTTTAGTAAGAATGTAGTATAAATAAATATCGAAAAGGAATATTTTGAAAATATGTTCAGTCTTTCAGTTTTAAATAGCGGCATACTGTGACAAAGCATAAGTAATCTGCGATGTTGAAACCGTACAACTCACAGGTTTGGTAGATATTTTCTCCAAAAGTTTCAAGATTAACGAGTTGCCTGGATGTCTCGTTTTACAAATAATGACAGTTTTCGGCATAGATCCTTATTAAGCAAGAACGACGTTAACTTCAGATAAACAGCCTTTTCAGATTAAATGTTAGACAGCAAGACCACATTTGACAGCTAGTTTCAATATCGGTTAAAGTAATTCTAAATGCCCACAGTTTCCAGAAGCATTTTCTTCAAATGGCATGGTGATATTATGCAGTTGGCTCGCATTTGGTACTTTGGAAGCTACTTTATTTTAAACTGTTTATTACAATAATTGTGATTCGTTACCTCTGTGCTAGTTAATGGTAATAAACTATGTAAAGGAATCTGTTTTTAAATGATCTTTATTAACTAGGTTAGTTAGGTTGCAGCTGAGTTTTAATGTTTCTCCGTGCACTCCTCGAACCGATGCGTTTTGCCAAATATTTTTTTCCCCATAGTTCCCCTATTTTTAAGTAACATGACTCGCTCGTGTGCATATTTATTGTACTTTTAATTTGTAATATTGAAAAGACCAGCTCGATGGGATTTTTTGTTCCTGTAAAATACTTATAACAACCTTTTTCATAATTTGAGGCATAGTGGATAACAAACGGTAGTCCTATTGGAGAGTATCTGAAATCTGTAGGCAAGGAAGAAGACAACGGGCTCATGGATCAACCCAGAGTTATTGACCGGATCCTGGAGAATATTTCCCTGTCCGTGAAGAAAGTAGGTAACAACTCTTCGGCATAATCTGGACAGACACTGTTAAACTGGCATTAAGTCGTCGTCTAGGTTTATGTAGAGACTTATTTGATAATATAGTATTAGAATATTGGCAGAAATGACTCCATGTCGGTGTATCAACGGTGACAGTGTTACTCAGGACTATTAAGGTCATCCTACAGTTATAAAGGCTTTATTATTACATTTCCTCACGTGCTTTTTACATTCTGCGTGACTAAGGATAATTACTGGATATTGGATAACTGAGTTTTGTGCACTGTTTTTTTTTATGCAATTAACGTCTATAACATTCCTTTCACCCCACGTTTTAACAGCTTTTCATGATCTCCTCTTACACTGTACATACTCGAAGAGGTGTTAAACCACGGTCCGGTTTCGTTATCTAAAGTAGTTTCTATAGTTTTAAAATCTATTTGTTTTGCTTATTGATTTTCCTGTTCCTCTCGTGATTGTTGGTCAGCTATCTGTAATTTGTCAGTCTTTCCCCATTTTTTTTCTTCCATTTTTCCAGTAGAGGGCCATCAGGTCACATGATAATCAGCTGCTTGAAATTTGGTTTAGGTCACCCATTCAGACACTAGCTGGTGATTCTTGTTCCTGCTTTATGTACTTCTCTGTGATGGAGTGTGTTGTCTTATATTGACATAATTAACCATACATGTGGCTGCACTGGCCTGATGTATCTCTATTATAATTATCTAATGAATCTATTATAATATTGGTTATATTCAAAATAATTTCGCATTTACAATAAAATTGGTCACCAAAGAATTATAATTTTATAGTAGACCAGCATGCTTATTTATAAATGTTAAAACATTAATTGTGTACAGAAATACATTGTTTTAAGCTGCATATGTGGGGAATGTGCTTTAGTAATGGAGGATGCTAACCTTTAACTAGGAAGTTTTCTTTCTGTAGCTGCAGAGTTACTTTGCTGCCTGTGAGGACGAGACACCAGCCATCCGGAATCATGACCGTGTTCTGCAGCGCCTGTGTGAGCATCTGGACCATGCTCTGCTCTATGGGTATGTCAACGTATTTGCATATGTGTATTTACATGTGCTCATGCACCCAGTTTATTGTAGTTCAAATATAAACTACCTGTGAAGGTCATGTTTGGGTTCAGCAGCTCTACCCTCTTGCATCTCTTCTAGACTTCAAGACATCTCCTTGGGCTATTGGGTTCTAGTTGTGCACTTCACTCGTCGGGAAGCCGTGCACCAGATTGAGGAGCTCCAGCACATTGCCACCAACCTCGGCCGCAGTGAGTAGAACTTGTGTTAAATGGCCAGGTGGTTGTGAGTTCAAGCCCTAATAGGGTTCATGTATCCTGAGTAATCAGAGTACATTATTTACAGTTATTTCACCCAGCCAATTAGGTTCACTCTGACCATGAATGTTTATACTGGACTGGATGGTTGAAACAAAATCTTGATCTAAATTGTTACTTTTTTTACCTGAACGATCCATTTCTGTCGATAATGACACGTTTCTGCATGTACACTTCCTGCCACTATCAGAAACTCATCAGTAAGACACCAACTGTGTGTATTGGCACAGCTTGTGCTGACAGACCCTGTAAAAACAGACCATAGAAAAAGTATTGCTCTCTCACATGATATCCATCAGACCCTAACAAGGGCAGAAGGTTCATAGTACTGCTGCTTAAAAGTCGGTTTCCAGTGAGACAGCTTGAGTGCATGCCTTTAATAAGCAGTTCTGTCTGGTTTGTGTGCAGGCCGGGCTTGGCTGTACCTAGCGCTGAGTGAGAGCTCGCTGGAGAGTTACCTCCGTCTTTTCCAGGAGAACCAGGCACTGCTGCAAAAGTACTATTTCAAGTAAGGCAACTGAAAGCAAGTGCTGTGCTGCTTACGGAAGAGAGCAGGTGGTCAAAAGATGGCATGCTTGACATGGCATTCATATCTCAAAGTAATACCAGTCATACCAATGTATAAAACGGAGGGAAGCGAGGTGAACTTAATATGTATGACTTTGTTTACATGGGTTCATTTGGAATAGCAGAAAGGGAAAATCTTTGTCTTAATTCAGCCAGTGAAAGACAGAATCGGTTGTTTAGCCTAGCAAGGGAAAGCACAAAGTAAAACACTGAGGTTGGAGAATTGTTTTAAGTTTGCCGTATCTGCATACTACAAATTTCTGCTGGGGCAGTGTTCTAATGACTGAGACAAAATGGTATGAGGAAAAGAAACGCTGCATACTAGCAGCCTAACCCTCATTCCACACATGATGGATGGTGGAGGAAGCCCCATTGTTGGGGGGCGGGGCTTTGCTTCTTCATGTCCAGCACAGCCTTGTACTCTCTCTGGCATATATGCAGATTTGTTTCTTAGGAACAATACTTTTGAAGATATGTGTATGTACCCCTGAATTCCTAAGTAGTCTTCTGGAATTCTTGGAATTTGAGCTGCAGAATCTCGATTCTGATTTAACAGGTTCTGTTGGAGATATTGCCAGTTTTTAGCACAATTTAATTTTTTATATTATGAACACACACTATCTTTATAGGATCTGGTCTGAAATAGGAGAAATTAAGATCAGTAGCATTAGCTGGAAAAGTATTTTACCAAATGCTTTTTTTCAAAGACCTGTAACTCTTTGAGGACCTTGGCTGGGTACGGAGGGGTCATTGTTGGGATTAGGGTTTTGCCCATAGAAGTGAATGGGTGAATATCCAAAAAGATATGAATATATGTGTGTGTGTCTGTGTCTGTCTTTTTCAGACATGCCTTGGTATGCAGTCATGATCACCTCGCCCTCTTCCTCACCCTAGTGTCAGGACTGGAGTTCATCCGCTTCGACTTGGAGCTGGTATGTTGGTGCTTATGTCCCTCCCTTTCGGCCGGGTCCAGGTGCTGCATGTGCTCGGCTGTTATCACCTGCCCACTATTTTATTGGATTTGTAAATCAGGTTTTTTGTTTGACTTTATGGTTCAGTAGGTAGCACTGCTGCTCACACCAGCTGGGTCGGGGGTTTGATTCCCATGTGTGTGGGGTTTGGATGTTATGTCGTGTCGTCACATTCTGAGTGTATCCTGTGCTGCCTACGCTAGGTTTCTGCTCCCCTGTCACCCTGTACTGAATTACAAGTTGCAGATGGATGTTTGGTGCCCGGTTAAAGACATCAGTATAGTTTGCTTTATCAGGCATACGCCGTACTCTAATGAAAATTACCTCAAACCATTTATTACAACAGATAACAGCCAGGCTGCAGTTCTCAACACTGATACTTTGTATCATTTAGATCAGGGGTGGCCAATCTTATCTGCAAAGGGCCGATGTTTATGCAGATTTTCACTGCAAGTCCCTAATTAGGTCTCTAATTAGAGGACTGATTGGCTGAAGAGTCTTCACACCTGGGTTTGAACAGCTGACCTACGGGTTATCCCAAAGACCTGCACACACACCAGGCCTTCGAGGATAAGATCCCCCTCCCCCCCCCCCGATTTAGATCAAGCAAATAGGCCCCTTGCATGCTTTTATGTTGCAGGAAGATACGTGCTTAACACACACACACACACACAAACTTTGCATGCAAAGGTGGTGATGGGTTTGAAACTCCCAGTTTGGGAGGTTTGAAGCAACAGTGCTACCCAGTCATTTATGAATTTATAGTGAGAAAGATCTCACCGTTAAGGATTTTATTTTTTGTGATCGTTGTGATTTTAATTGTGCGTTTTAATATTTCACATGTACTGTATATTGTGTGCAATCAGACTTTATTATAATTTTTTTGTTACATAGTTTTGTTTGGGGTTTTCTCCTTATAAACAGGCTTATTGTGATGATAAACAGCTTTTTAATTGTATCGCTATGATATATTGTTTTTTTTTTGTCAGCATGCTTCTGGTTATGAGTATAAAGATGTCAGTTTAAAGCTTTTAAGTCTTTACCATGTAAACAAAAACATGCAGATGATGAACTTCTTAGGTGGCTGGTTATATACACCATGTTGCCAAAAGTATTTTGACACCCCTTCTAATTATTGTATTAAGGTGTTTCAGTCACTTCCATAGCCTCTGGTGAATAAGATCTCCAGAATAAAATCATCATTCATAGGCCATGTAAAATCACAGAGCGGGGACAATGCATGTTGAGGCGGACACTATGCAGAATTCACCAACTGTCAGCAGAATAAAAAGTTATAGAGCTCCAAAATTTGTGTGGCCTTCAGACTGGCTCAAGAACAGTGAATAGTGAACTTCATGGGATGGGTTTCCATCGCCGAGCAGCTGCATCCAAGCCTTACATCACCAAGTGCTACGAGTGGATGAGTCTAGGTTTGAGGGGTACCATTAGAACCGTACATGCCTGACTGCATTGTTGCCGAATTGTGAAGTTGGTGTGGGGGTGTTTTTCATGAGTTTGGCTTGGCCCCTTAGTTCCAGTGAAAGGAACTCTTAATGCTGCAGCATTCAAAGCAATTTTGGGCAATTTCATGCTGCTAACTTTGTGGGAACAGTTTAAGGATGGCCCCTTCCTGTTCCATCATGACTGCGCACCAGTGCGCAAAGCAAGGTCCACATGAGCAAGTCTGGTAGAGAAACTTTATTGGCCTGTAAAGAGCCCTGACCTCAACCCAATAGAACACCTTTGGGATGAATTACAGTGGAGACTGCTAGCCTGGCGTTCTCATGCAACATCAGTGTCTAACCTCACAAATGCTCTCCTGGAAGCACTGGATTCTCAAACCTTGTGGACAGCCTTCCCAAATGAGTTGAAGCTGTTTTAACTGCAAACTCCATATGTCATTAAAGTTCGTGTGTGTAAAGGCGGGTGTCCCAATACTTTTGGCAATATAATGTATCTTGGTACAGAATGTTTTAGAACTAGATAGAAAATGCCTGTTGATGCATCTTAACATACAGTTCAGTTGTTTCATTAATGAGTTTATTAATATTGTCTGTAAAATTGTAAGGTGGTATTATTGGTTGAGTCACTTTGTCAATTTTAACCTAAAGGTGATGGTAAGAGTTTGGAGTGTCCCTGAACTTAAAATGGTTACATGAAATAAGAAGCTATAATCTGAGAGAATTTTTCAGCCAATCTGTAGTCGAGTGAAACCATTTTTGATTTGGACAGTGTCATGGGGCTGGCAGATAGCTGGACTGTGCAGTGCCAATCCTTAAATTTCCTGCTCCTCTTTCTTGAGCAGGATGTTCCATACCTCGACGTGGCCCCTTATATGCCAGAGTACTACAAGCCACAGAACCTGCTGGACTTCGAAGAGAGGCTGCCCAGTTCAGATAGCCTGTCTCTGCACTCCTTCACATCTCTGACCTCTACCAACCTGGAGTGGGATGACAGCGCCATTGCCCCCTCCAGCGAGGGTATGGAATGCAGGGCACGCCCTCTGTCGACACCGATAGATGGCCAAGCAGTTCACGTTAAATCTGTATGCAAAAAATGTAGGTGAAAATTTGATCACCAGTTAAGTAACACAGCCAATTGGTGAAGGAACCACCAGTGTTCTGTCGCACACTGAACAGAGTGCACTATGGTGTGAAGATTCATGTTAATGAATATCCGATTTAGACTCTTGGGCCTGCCTGATGTATAGTAATGCAGAAAGTTTTCACCTTTCATGCTAATTTTGTTATACCAGTATTTTTCTTCTGTTCTTACTTCTTTGTCACTCTGGTCATACATTTCCACCTAATGTCTCATCCCTCCTTTTTTTAGATTATGATTTCGGTGACATCTTCCCTGTGTTGCAGTCAGTACCAAATGCAGAATGGGAAGGTGGGAAATGGTTACCCCCCCCCTCCCCCCTCCATGCACTTTCCTATTTATTTTCCCAGCTTCATCCAATTAACTGTTATGCGCCTGTCCAGACCTCACTGTATAAACCTGCATGTTCTAACATTGACACATTTTTGGTCATCCTTGCCATGGCAGGCCGTGTGTGAGCTGTGTCTGCCCCAGAATCGGACATCTGGAGCCATTGTGCTAAAAATTAAAATACTAGTCATGACTGATGCTCATACGTTTTCTAATTGCTTATCCAGTACAGGGTAACTGAGAGCCAATCGCAGGGCAGGGAAACACCCTGAACTGGATCTCTATTATAGTGGATCTCAGTATATTATAGTGTGCATGCATACATGCATGCATGCCATCCTGGCTCCCTGCGTGCTTTTGAACAGTGCAAACCTACATGCCACACGGATAGCATGCAGATCTACATGCCACACGGATAGCATGCAAACCTAGATGCCACATGGATAGCTTGCAGATCTACATGTCACACGGATAGCATGCAGATGTACATGTCACACGGATAGCATGCAGATGTACATGCCACACGGATAGCATGCAAACCTAGATGCCACACGGATAGCATGCAAACTGCTTGCAGTCAGAGCAGTGGTAGGATTTTACCTGCCCCAATCCTGGAGGTCCAAGGCAACTATGCTGTCCACTGGCCCACACTGCCAACACTCTTGTCATTTCTGAAATGTGTTTTTTATGTTTTATGTCTTGGTGTGGGGTTGTTTACCAGGAACTTTCTGGGGGAGGTGTTATCCATCTATCTTACCGCAGATTCCTCCAGTCATACGGTATCCCTAACTTTCTGTAGTAACAGTGGCTGGCTTCACAAACGGGACAGGAGGACAGTGGGATTTTCTAGTTTCCCACAGTTCTTTAATGAATATGTTGTGTAATGCATGCCTAACTAAGGCTGGGCGATATGGCAAAATATTTTGTCGTATCTTATTGTATTTTATCTAATTTGAATAATAATAATAATTAAAAAACGAATTTTCCTGATTATGATAACCAAATTGTTTTATTAATGGTTATGGAGCCTGTGATAGGTTTAATAATAAATTATGCAAACAACAGACTCATACCTTAATGGAATTTGTGTAAAAATAGTACATTGTCAATTATTCAAGAAAAATTATTGTGATATAGCCTACAGTACACACTAATCGCGTTACTCAAACTGATGAATGGTATGAATGTTCATAATTACGATGCAATATTTTACTGTTATATCATCCAGCCTTATGCCTGACAGTCTGTGTGTGTAGCTGATTAGTAGGTACAGCCTTTCTTGGTGAGTAGGTATATGTGGCTGTACTTTCTGTTATGTCTCCTTTTGTTTCTCTTTCTTGTCTGTGAACACTATCGTGGTCTTGTTTGCGTCTCTGGCAATCACTATATCAAAATCGGGGTTGGCATTTCCCTCCTTTCTTGCAGAAGGAGACCTGACTGATCCGGCCAGCTGCCCTCGCTCCGGTGCATCAGATCCCCAAACATTCATCGGTACTCCGCTGCGCACTGGGACTGGGCCAGGGGAAGTCATCCCACACAGCCCCACATTTCGCTACAACCCATTCAACCAGGAGCCCAGCACTAGCCCCTCAGTCACTGTCATTCCTGTGCAAGTATCCTGTCCGGAGGGTACCACAACTAAAGGGGAGATGGGGAGTGTGGGCACAGACCTAGAGGTCATCAGGTCAGTTGAATCCTAATGGTTGTTCATTTCCACGTTGCTACTGCTGCATACTGGTGCCTGGGAGGGGTCCCCATTAATGCCGTGTGATTCATCAGAGTGGGCCGTCGCAAAAAGCCGGGGAAGAAACGCAGAGCAAAGGGAGGCTTGGAGACTGTGACCACCCAGGACAACATTCCACTGAAGAACGACATTAACCGAGGCGTACAAGAGGGGAATGAGGAGATGAGACCCAAACAACAGGGTTCTGAGGAGGAGGAAGAGGAGGCTGAAAGCTTGCTTCAGGTTCCAGAAATGTCAGACACCTCCATGGAGAGTGTGGGACAGGCGCTTCAAGCAGTGGAAGACCAGCTGAATGGACCTCTGGACAGCCAGGCTGATGGGACGGGGTACCGGGCAGGCAGACTCACCAATGGGCAGTGGCTATCTCAGCAGGAGTCGTGTTCAGGAGGTGTGGAGGTCGACACCCCTGACAGATCCCAGGTTCCCAATGCTGGCTTCCTGCCGGTGCTCCCAGCCCCTGCCGATTTCTACCGCTTTGCCCCCCGCAGTCCAGACCCCGCCAGTCCAGGTGGGAGCCTGTATGACTCTGCAGAGCACGGCCAGCAGGAAGCTGCTGACCATAACCATGGGGATGAGCGTGATGGGCGAGAGGATGAAGGAGCAGAAACGAAAGCTAATGATGTCACTTCAGCCATATTATCAAAGGAGGACCAGGAGCGAGCCTGCCCCCTGGCTATGGAGGCAGGCTCTGCTGTCGGTAAGGAGGAGGAAGAGGTGCATAGAGCCAGCCCATTGGACTGCAGTCATCCCGCGGAGTTCAGGTTGGATTTTACTTTCAGCATTACACAGTGACTCATGTGGAGCTGACTGCAGTCTCCCTGAGCAGTTTACTAGCTTTATAAACTGATGAATACAGGTAGTCTCCAGGTTACAAATTAGATCTGTTCCACAATTGTATCTTTGAGTAGAATTTGTAGGTAAATCAGAAAAAGCATAGTAAAGTACGTAATATAATAATAATAGCAACAAAACTAACTACATTATTGCACCTTAAGCTGACGAACCATTGAAGCTGTTCACTTTACATAAGCCTCACAATGCATGCATGGATTTGTTATTTCGGCCCATTATCTTTAACTCAATTGTATGGCTTTATGGCAATTTGTTCGTGTGTACAAGTTGTCCGTAAGTTGGATGTTCTCAACCTGGGGGCTGCCTCTAGTCTGAGTCTGGCTGGGGTGGCTGTGCTATGGATTATAAAGCATACAAGCACCTGCAGCTGGAGCAGGAGCTGACCACGGTGACCGTCTTCTAGGGTAGATAACAACCACCTGTTGCTGTTGATGATCCACGTCTTCAGGGAGAATGAAGAGCAGCTGTTCAAGGTGAGCTGTGTCTCTGTCCGATCTCAAGTTTCAGGGATGCTTGGTTTCCTCATTGGTTGGATGTGACAGCAATGATGTCCTCAACTCTGGTTCTCCTTCTAGATGGTGAAGATGAGCACAGGCCACATGGAGGGTGACTTGCAGCCTCTCTACCTTCTGCTGACTGACTGTTACATCTACCTGCTCCGTAAAGGTGAGTGCAGCCCTAAAAGCCACCATATTCAGTGCAGTTTTGAAGCATTTAATTTATCTGCAATCTGTTTCATCCCAGCATACAGTGTAGGTATGGTGGCTCCCTCCTTGTACGAAGTGTCTCATGATTTTTGTGAGCCAGCAAAGCTGGTGTTGCTAGCTGAGAAATCTATGATAGCTGGCCTTAGGTGTGGTTTTACTGTGCTGGATAGTGGTGTTGGGAAAGCGGGCATTTGATTCCTGAGGTCTAGTTCTGTTGATAGAACATGGAGTTTATGCTTGTGCAGACATTTTGAATGGGAAAAGGCCATTATGTTAGCCATTCTAAGGAGGTCTAATGGCGAGGTGGCCGTTTTGAAGCCTTAAACTCAGGCAACCTTGCCTGCATATCTCTTGTTGTTTCACTGCAGGCCGGTTTGTTTTTATTAAAATACACTTTTCTTCAAATAAAGGGGGAACATTTATTTGGCCTTCCAGACACATCGGGAAGTTCAGCACATCACAATAAAAACATGATATTATGATACCCTCTTGTCACTTGAGAATGATTGGCCAGCTTTGGGTGGAGCGATTTCCAGCATTCCAGAAGATTGGGTCATGTTTGTAGCAGGTGTGTCTGGGACTTTGCATGTATGTACGTGCTTGGATGTCATTCTTGTGTGTGTTTGGACTTTGGAATTATAGTGGACTCCCTTTGAAAGGTGCTTCTGATTTCTTCAACAAATACAGGTGTGTATACACAACCATTCAATAGTTTGGAATTGCTCAGAAAAAAATTCACACTTCCCATGAGAACTCATATTTTTGTTCATCAAACAAGTTGCAAAATTAATTGAAAATATATGCAAGACATCGACAAGGTTATAAATACTTGTTTTGTGCTTCAGACTTTGCTTTCATAAAAGAATCACATCCTTGCAGACCTTTGACATTCCAGCTGTCAGTTTCTTGAGGTAATATGCAGAAATTCCACCTGCCTCTAGTTGCACTGTCTTGATGGGCCCTTCTTTCATACCATATGGGCAAGCTGCTCCCATAACAGTTGAACAGGGTTGAAATTCAGTAACCGCCTTTCAAATCTTCCTACATCCAGTTTCTGTGTTTTTTTGCTCATTTTAATATTTTCCTTTCATTGGTCAGTCATACATGTGGCTTTTTTTTCTTTGAAATTCCACCTTAACGTTCATCATCCCAGACTTGCTTCTTTAGATGTGACTGGGGTTTTATTATTATTTATCTATTATTTAATACATCTGCTTAGGATTTGTGAGGCATCTGCTTCTCAAACTAGAGACTCATGTTTTTATCCTCGTGCAGTTCTGCACCGGGGACTACCTACTGATTCTCTTTCTGTCCTCATTAGAACCAGTTTGCATTGCTTGTGAGGGAGTAGTACAAACCTTTGTATGGTATCTTCAGTTTATTTGCAATTTCTGACATACATAACCTTCATTTCTCGAAACAAAAATAAACTGAGGAATTTCTGAAGAAAGCCTTTTGAATAAATAAGGAAGAATAATGAACCCATAAATGACACCCGAGTTAGTTCAAAATAGGCCAGTTATATTGCTTCATTAAACAGTGCTAACATAATTGCATAAGCGTTTTCTAATTATGAATGAACTTAGGAATAGCCTACATGTGTAATAGAAGCAACGGAGTGATGCATACAGCAATGTAGAAATTGCATTACAAATCAGCCTTTTCTAGCTATAATAATCATTTACAACATTAATATTATATAGACTGCTTTTCTGATTAATTTAATGTTATTTTAATGGAATTCTCAGTGATTTTAAACTTTGGAACGGTAGTGTATGTTCTTGACTGTGACTTTTTGCAGGATAACTCATTAAATCCTCATTTGTAATTAAGTATCCAAGGTCATTCCATTTTAATTCAACATTATCTTTGCATTTTTAATTTAGATTAAATTTGGCATGTGAATTACAAATAGTTCTGACATCTGGAACATATGTGTGTTTTTTGGGGGTTGATGTTGGATTGCCAATACAGCATTGATTCCATCACTTTCATTTGAAATTTGTAACCACCTTTAGTTAATGTCAGATATCACCCCTGGGTTTGTCTGATATCACTGATTACGGATAAGGTAGCTTCAAACTGTGGTGTAAGTTTGCTTGATGGGCCACAGATATTAGATGTCATACCTCAGTTACTACTGAAGTACAAATTATGATCAAATATAGTTGCAACTTGAGACAAAACATGTCATTGTTCACATGAACAAACATGAGCTCAGTATTTCACTTATTACTTGTTCCTTCAGTAGTTTCTTAGTATTTCTTTAGTAGTTCCTTAGGTAGTTTACAGAAATAACAGATATCGTAACAAATATAGTAACTGCTTGAGATAAAATATGCATCACAATTCATTAATTAGGGAAAGTTGGTGGCGCAGAAGGCAGTGCTATCGTTTGGCAACCAGAGGGTTGTAGGTTCAAGCCCTGCTTACTCCTGACCTTGAGCAAGACACTGAATCCCAAATTCACACAAAGTGCTTTGTAGAAAAGCGCTATATAAATGCAGACCATTTATTAATAATGAATTAACACGAGATCAGCATGTAACTTAGTTTGTGGTTAATTAATACACAAGTAACAGTATAATACTATATTATTTGTGACCTGTCAAGTAGTGTTACCAGCTCTGGCATTAACCCAAGGTACACAAATTCAAAGGATTAACACATTGTAACATTTCAACAGTCGCCACTACAAATTAAAGGCAGTCCTTAATGAACTGTCCTGTTACCAGCAATATGCGTGACTGTCAGCTGATGGCGATAATAAATAAATGCGAATATCAGCTTGATATATCAGTAAACATTAATCCTCACTCTAGAGAGAGGGACGAAGGGAATCACTGCATGCAGGGAAAGATTATCACCGCTTAAGATTTCCAGCTGGTGGCGAGTGATGCTGAAACAATGGCTGCTAAATGTGAACGTGATGCCTGTGCTCCGTCTCAGGTGCGGCCGAGAAGCCCTATACAGTGGAAGAGGCAGTGTCTTACAATGAGCTGGATTATATCTCTGTGAGTCAACTCTCTCTGTGTTGCCTGCATGTCACACCAAACAAGCGCAAAAATATACACCTTTCTTTTTAATAGGCATTAAAGTGACATGTTTGTGCTACCATGTGTGTCAGGTGGGGCTGGATCAGCAGACCTTCACGCTCGTCTGTACCAATCGAAGACGCCAGTTCCTCCTGGACACTGCAGATGCATCACTTACTGTGTGAGTTGGACATTGGACACTTGAATCTGCTTTGCTATACACTTTAATTTTCTCATGCCATCCATCCCATTTCCTGCAGCTGGTTTCTGGGCGTCCTGAGGTCTGCCATGATAAAGGGCTGCCGGGAGCCGCCGTATCCCGCCACCCTAACGGACGCCACCATGGAGAGGCTGGCCCTTACTAAATTTGTGTCCCAGGAGTCACAGTGCGAGGTGGGTCGTCTTTCTTTAGTCGTCATTTTCTCATGATCTATAGTAAGTACATGTAAAATTTCCAGAGCTGTCTGTGTCACTGGTAAAATCTATTGCATGTCCCAGATAACGAAATCTGGAAGAAAAGGATTAAACTTCACTTTTTGCTTTATAAAGTTGGTTTCATAAATTTAAATTGATGTTGCAGTATAAAGTAGAATGTAGTGAGAAATGTTTCTGTTTAAGCTGAAGTAAGGAATAATTGACGACGGGCCGTTGAATTATTAGAAAATAATGCACACCCGAGGTGGTGATGTCGTTACACCTCGGGTGTGCATTGTTTTCTAATGATTCAACGGTCCGGAGTCAATTATTCCGCTTATACTACGGTTGCCACACATCAAGACATCGATCAGATGATATATTT
>JABFDZ020000042.1:4112146-4129031 GCA_019775955.2 Pollimyrus isidori
ATCTGAAAATAATTGCACACCTCGGAACGTTCGTCAGCCAATCAGATTCAAGCATTCAACGGTCCCGTAGTATAAATTGTATTAATGCACATTGTTGCTGACTTCTAGAGATACCAAAATGTTAAAATGTTTAGATTTGGGAAGGGTAGGTAGTAGGGCTGCATAAGATCTAAAAATGATGTGCCGTCAGGCAGAAGCACTGACTAGAAGGCTGATCTGAAAGTCATATCATGAATTCTTGTTCTGATTTGTTGTAGCCCGAGCCTACTTCCCTGATTAATGCCATAATCACCAGTTAGTCACCGTCAGATGTTGACACTGGGTTTCCTTTTCTGTTGCAGTTGACTACTGATAATATCATATTTCCCAGTCTAGTAAGTGGTAAATGGTTATACCACAGCATAAGCTGATTCAGCTTATGGGTTAGGCAACGGCATATGCAACACAAATATAAGTTTTTCCAGTTCAAAGTAATAAATGTGAAGTAAGGAACATCCATCCATTTTCCAAAACGGCTTATTCTATTCAGGGTCATGGGGGCTCTGGAGCCTGTGGCTGCAAGGCAGGGAACAACCCTGGATGGGGCGGCAACCCATCACAGGGCTTAAAGCGGGGAACAACCCCGGATGGGGCGGCAACCCATCACAGGGCACAAAGCGGGGAACGACCCTGGATGGGGCGGCAACCCATCACAGGGCACAATCATACACCATTCACACACACTTATGGGCAATGTGGTAACTCCAGTCAGCCTCAGGATGTTTCTGGACTGTGGGGGGGGAAACCGGTGTACCCAGAGGAAACCCCGCGGTGACATGGGGAGAACATGCAAACCGTGCGCCCTGGTACAGACTTAAACCCAGGTTCCAGTGTTAAGCACTGCACCACTGTGCTGCCCAGTAAGAAAAATAACTGAAATATACTGTATCAGAAATGAGTAATTTCTAAGTAGATAGTATAAGATCATAGGATTTAAGGTTGTAAATTTGAGCTTTGGATGAAAGTGACCACTGAAAGGAAATTCGGGCAAGTGCAGCTATAGATATTAATCCTTAATGTTTTCCAGCAGAAATTAAATTTCAAGGTTTCTTTTTTTCCCAAGGCCAAACAAGAGTGTGTTGATCAAAAAACGTTTTTGCCGTTCCTTTTCCAAGACTCCATTCCTTTTCCTGTACTCATGAGTTGTTAGTGCTTAAAGGTTGCTTTTATCCAGGTTTGTTCAGATATGTTTGTACTCTAAGGGCTATTATCTCCCATCGGGTGCTTTTTTGCATATTCTCCTGTCCGCACTATGGTGACTCCCACAGTGCGTAACTCGAAAAAGAAGGTGCACTTATTCATTACCTATGGAGAGGGTTACACCCTTAGTGTGTTTGGCAAAAAGGAAAACAGGGAACACAGCCTTTTTAATTTACTGTGTGACTCAAATTAATCCACAAAAATCCTACAATAAAACTTTATCAAAATGTACAACACTTTGGATAAAAGCAACTGCTTAATAAATGTTATGCAAATTACGCTTATGATTATTACTGAATCCGTATGCTTTTTGATTTTATGCTTTTTTCCCCCCACTCTGTTCAAAACAATCCTGTGAAAGACCAAATATGCGTAACCAATATTTGTGGTGTAAATGTTAGTTATATTAGTAGCATGGACTGAAAGCTTAGAATGCATTGCTGGTAAAATATTAATGCAGTCAACAGCCCTAATCCAAACAAGGTTGTACGCTATCATTTTGGCTGTCATGTGTTATTCAAAACCAATTGCTAGTTACTGCCATTACAAATCCACACATCTACCCAGTTAAGCGTAGAATGGTAACCAGTTAGGCAGGTATTATGGTCAGGTAGTTCTGCCAGTCTTTACGGCAAGGTGGAATTGCCTGAATAAATGAATCACGGGCTGAGTCTGAAAATTTGGCTCAGACACTCTGAGTTGCAGATGACTGCCACATTAATACTTTGCTGCAGTTTCCTGTTTCTGTACAACTGTTCATTTTCAGCAGGTGCCTTTATGGCAACCTGTGTTCAGTCTGTGGTCCGGGAGGCATTTTTGAAAATAGCTGCCCAATAATAAGTTCCCTTTATTCTCCTCATGTCCTCTTTGTGTGTTAGGAAATTTAATAAAGGCCCTGATGTGTGGGCCAGCATTGCCTTGACACAGAAGACGGGGAAATGTGTACTACACCACAGACCACCCTCTAGAAAGATCTAGTTGTCATGACGGACAAAGTGCTCGTCACTATCATGAGGACCTGCCAGAAAACTGAGTGGCTGCTGCAGCCAGAGAGCCATTCAGCCAGAAGACGGCACAGAAAGATCAGCGTTTCACGGTCCACTAGAAAATGTGTGATGCATTCAATATCCGTCAACTGATGCAGAGTCTTATTTGAGAGCAGAGTATTATTGGTTGTCTGTCTTCTCTCTCACTGTCTCTGCACTCGTCTGTCCCACTCTCGCGGGAGCGGAAGTACATGCACTGGTAGCTCAGGATTGCAAATAGACACCACTCTCTTTGGACCTATGTATAATCATCTTGATTGAAACTATTTTTTTTAGTCAATCAGACATTTAGCCTGATTTATTTGCCTGCTGGGCAAGATGACAAGGCAAATGTCACTTGAATCCTGCCTAATGATAATATATTTCTACATGTACTAATATATGCCAAGGCCTGTAACCCCCAGCTACAGGGTGCTGCACACTGGCTGACCCCAAACTTGCTCTCACCTCTCTGTGTCTGTGTCTCTCATGGAGAGCAAGATGTGTGCAAATGGCAAATACATCATTTCATCTTTAATATTTTTTGTCTTTCAATATATTGTATACCGTTGTGTAGTTCTTATGTTACATAAATCATTCACACGCGTGTTGGATTGTAACATTTATTTCTAGATAAAAGTAATGTTTCATTAGGCTTTCTAGAAAGTCTGTCCGTTCGGTTGTCTTTCCTTCCATCCATCCATCCATCCATTCAAACAACCCTCCATTATCTGCCACTTATCCGGGGTCGGGTCGCAGGAGAAGCAGTCTGAGCACGGATGCCCAGATCTACCTCCTACCAGCCACCTTCTCCAGCTCCCCTGGGGAATACCAAGGTGTTCCCAGGCCAGCACAGAGATATATCCTCCCCAGAGTGTCCTGGGTCTGCCCCGGGGCCGCCTCCCGGTTGGACACGCCCAGAGTACCTCCCCAGGGAGCCATGTTGTGCAGTATTGCACCTGGCTGTGTAAAGGTACTGGACTTAATACAGCCCAGTAGAGCACATAGCCTAGTTGGAAAAGCACATAAAAGCTTTTTAAAGTCAATGGTAGAATACTACCCTAAGTTATTTGACAAGGAATTTTAGAATGTTTGCTCTTTTTTCCATGAATTGCTATAATTCTTTGATGTTATTGTCTGTTAAGACTGTGTGTTATATTGGGTAAGAATGGGACAATTAACTAAGTTAATTAACAACTTGATTGTTTTCTAAAAAAGTTATTATAATTAAGCTTGCTTTTTGAAGCAATAAAATTAAACATAGACATTATTGGACATTTTTAGAATACTATGAAACTGCAAATTCCCCTTGTGTTGATTCTCTGAATTCAGTACTATGTGCCATTTGATATCTCAGGTGTTCAACTTCACTATTGCATAATTTGTCATTTATTTATTAAATTAGCACTCTTGATAAAGACAAGGAAAATAATGTACAGACCAATATGTTTTACTCAAACATACTGAAAATTATTTCCAAGTAATAATTCTTGACACCCCCGAATGAATTTTTAATGAACAGTTTACATTTGAATCTCTGCCACCATATATACCCATTTGGTGTATGAAAAGAAGTTAGTGTGCACATATATGGTCTAATCAGCACAATAAAGGCCTAAACTCACTGACAAACAAATGGCTGTTAATCATAAATGAAATTGCTGAAACAAAATTCAGCAATTACCAATATTGAAAGTAATGTTTAAACAGATATGGTGTTGGACAAACCATGGGAAGGTATATTGCTCAGCAAAGAATGAAAAATCCATGAGTGACAGTTGTAGAATTACTGGGCTGGATTGCTTCAGGTCTGGGAGTGCTTGCATATTTGATTACACACCATCTGCATGTGCTGCGGTTATTTGGGGGCATTCATGAGAATGTTGCCTTTTCTGCTTTTATTAGGTCCTGATTATTTAGTTTGGTTTCCTGATTCACCCTCTGGTTGTGCGCTACAGGTCTCTGCAGTCTCTATCCGCTTGTATGCCTTGGTACACTGGGAGGACCCAATGGATACGACTGTGTCCAGCCAGGCAGCTTCCTGCGGCCACTCTGACTCCAAGGAAGGACCCCTGCAATATCTTGCAGGAACCACATACCTTGGCAAGGAGCAGTGGAAGAGCTGCTACATGATCCTCAGGCAAGTTTTTCTTCTGGACTCGTCCATATGGTCCCACATATTTCAATACTTTGTTTTCCTTATTGTTTTGAATGTGATACTCACTCTCATTTGGTTTTAGCAATATATTCAGTATGGCAAAAATCATCATCACGATTATTCACCGTTCATTGAACTTCAAATTATTAATTTTTTGTTTAAACACTGGATTTCCTTGAACTCTAAGTCTATTTCAATGGAGAAACAAATAAAAATGAGCTGGAAAGGGGGGGTGCTGAGGATTTCTAACAAGGCAAAGTGGAAGCATCACTGCGAAACGAAATACGGCACAATAATCGTTTCATCTCGATTATTAAAATAATTGTTTGAAGTCAAAATCATAATTAAAAGTAACATTTGCTCAACATAATCTTATTTGAATATTTGAGTCTTAATGTTTTTTTTTATTTTTTTTATTTTTACATCTACAAATCAAGTCAGCCTATGTCAAGGGAATTGTTACCAGCTTCTGCATGTGTTTCTAAAACTGTAATATATTTAATCTTGTATATCCTTTCATTTGTTGTAATGGTTTATACTGACTTCAGTAGCTATAGGCTAGACTGCCTGTAAAGACCTGCAGGATACAATATTGTTGTACCTCTGCTTTGCTGCCATCGATGAAACTTGTGATAATCAACAGTTGCTGACTGTGAATATTCATACTGATTCTTCTGCTTGAACAGCAATGGGACTTTGTACCAGTACGCAGAGAGAACAGATGTAACGCCACTTTTGTCAATCACCATGGGGTAAATGCATTATGGCTCCGCCCTTTACTCCTCACCACCCTGTGTTGTATGTGGCTGCCCACCCTCCGTCCTGCCTGCCCACCCTCCCTGTAACTTCATCGCTCTATATAGTCCTTCAGTATGCTTTATTTCTCTTCCATGTGCTTCCATAATTTCTTTATTGTTCTGTCTTTATTACCTGGCAGTCAGAAGTAAATCCTCCTCCTGTTCTTCCCTCGGTCTTCCTGTAGGGGGGAGCACTGTGGCGGCTGCCGGCGCTCTCACTCTACTGAGCGTCCACATGCTTTCCAGGTTATCCTGACAGAGCACCCCCCACTGCAGCTCAGTGCAGAAAATGAGCAGGACATGGCCATCTGGATGCAGTTGCTTTGTCACTCTGTCTCCAAAGGGGTAAGACCACAATAATGTAAACCAATAAGGGGACCTTATGAAGGAAAACTTGTGGTTTTAGGATCAGTTCTCTGTAGATGCTTATCTTATTAGTGCTGTAACTCAAAAAGAATATTTCAAACTTTGCAGACACATTGCATGGGTAAAGATACAATTTTGAGAGAACTTGCACCAAAACTGAAGCAACACTGCTTTGTGGTAGCAAAGGGAAGGGTGACTGCAGAAGACACTAGATCCTGTGAATGTAATAACTGAAAAGTTTGCCATGGATCTTATTACCACTCCACATATGGATGAAAATCTTCCTCTGATTTCAAGACAAATCACACCAAAATTGAAGCAGCAGTACTGGGTGGCAACAAATTAAGGAATGAACAGCTGTAGAAGACATTAGATCTTGTGAATACAGTAACCCCAAAAGTATTTGATGGATCTTTTCAGACTTCTCAGGAACATTGTATGCTGTGATAATCTAGGGCAGGATTCAAACATACTAAACCTAGTAAAGCATATTGAGATGTTTGAACATGGAAATATGCAAACTGTGCTGGATTCTGGACCTCCAGGACTGGAACTAGGGAACCCTGATATAAGGCCTATTTTATTTTGAGATACGTCAAACGAAATTGAAGCAGTGTCACTATAATGGAGGCACATGAAAAGACTGCCACAGACATAGATGTGGTTACTATTCTGTATTTTTAGGAGATTATTACCACATCTTTGTTTGCTGTTTTATGGCATCTCCTTTCCTCTTTGCAGTTCCTACTGTCATCCACTTTTGATTTGGCTCTAATTTTGAGCATATTCTTCTCAGATTCCTCATGGATGACTGATTTTCCTGCACAATTCCTCTGGTTCTTTAGCAAGTATGGTTAAAGTATGTAGGGGTACTAGAGATTGTATAAGTTGGGAGGTGAGAGTAGTAGGGTTTAGATGGGGGAGGGGTGATGGGGTCATCCAGGGAATACACTGTTGTCATTCCGACAGAATTTAGTTATTCTCCAGTTTCATACTAAATAACTATACTAAATATGTATTTCCCTCCTTTTCATCTCAGAATTTGCCACACTACTGTCAGGATTATTGCATGTTTGCATGTGTTAATTTTAACCTGAACCTGGGTATAAAGGAGTTGGGACATAAATTTGTACTTGTATAACTGCCAAGTGGTGTCCACAGAATCGAACTGATCAGTCAGTCACATCTAGGGTTCCTGAGTGTTACAGCCACACAATTCCTTTGTTGTACATTTCTCAAACAGGAAAAATAATTCTCGGCCTCATTTCCAGTTGAGCTGAGAGCCGTTTCCCCAGTTACCTTAGAGTGCTTTTCCACCCACTTTGAGAAGGTACCAGAAGTACGGTACATCAAGGTGCTGGTTTTCCACTGCCGTAAAAACCGGTACTGGCACCGGATGACATCACAACACAACGTGGAGTATTTTGTGCTGAATTTGTCCAGCTGTGTAATATACTAGCTATTTGTCAATATACAATATTAATATCAACACTGCATTTTATGCACAAGCAATTGTTACATCTCTAGTAAGAGAAATTCTGATCTTAGTCTTTCTTTCAATTATGTACGGACATTATAACACAGGGAGTTTAACTTTTTCTAAAACATTATTACTCTGTCATAGGAAAAAATACCTTAGCAAACCTTTGCAATTCTAATTATTATTTCTTATACAGATTATCTATAATATGTTTAAAAATCGGCTTAAAGAAATTTGTGAGCTCCTTTTTGCTTTATATGCATGCTATCCTAGTAAATTAAACAAAATACTTTTTTAAATTCCTTGTCATGCCATTCTGATCTTATTGTCTGTTCTTCCAACCAGATCACAGTAATTTATTGTTTATTTTTTACTTCGTTATACCGATGCTCTCTGAGTTCGTAACTGTTTTCAAGTTTGAGGCTGTACTCAGGCAGGCTGTTTGCATAACCAGTTGACAAAGAGTGTTTCAAGTCCCCACCCAAAAATACCAAGGTACCAAAGAAGTTCCCCAACTGTTTTGGCACTTTTGGTACTGGTATTCGACCAGTAGTCAATGGAAAAGGGAAAGTACCAAAAGTACGTGGCCTTAGATTTGTAGAATCCATTGATCCATTATTTTCCAGTCACTAATCTAGCACAGTAATGCGGGATGCTTGCAAGCACAGAGCACAAGTCCGGGGACACCTTAAACCATGTCACAGGGCAAATACTCTGACAAAACTATACTGTACATTATGGATAATTTGGGGAAACAGTTCATCAGACTGCATGTAATGTGAGTGGACCTAGAGTTTCTGCATGAAACACAGGGAGTGTATGCAAACTCGGGAAGTGTATGCAAACACAGGGAGCGTATGCAAACTCGGGAAGTGTATGCAAACACAGGGAGTGTATGTAAACTCCACACCAAAATGACAGACATGGGAGAGAAAAACACAACCAGGAGGCTGCACTGCTAATCACTGCTGCCTCATTTCCTGAGAAGTTATTTAATCTAGTCATTTAGTCCAGCAAGTCAGCAGAACAAGGATGTAAAATCAACCAAGACATTTTTTTCTTCTTTGCTCCCAGGTAGTTCCTCAGGGAGTAGCTCCCTCGCCCTGTATCCCGTGCTGCCTGGTTCTGACGGACAGGAAGCTGCTGACCTGCCATCAGGATTGCCAGACAAACTTCTTTCGCTTGTTGGGATGGGCTGAACTTCATGACATTACAGCCATTTGTCTGGAAATGGACAAAGAATATTGTGTCATTGTAAGAGACCCTCAATTTCGTCATAGATATTGAAAATTGCTGGACTCACTTGTACATTGTAGGGATTTCATATTTGTATTATGTTACTATTCTAAAACATGCAAAACACTGTAACTGTATATTTTATTGGTTATGACAAATCGGGTCTCTCTTGCAGAGGGCTAACAAAAAACTGTGCTCAGTTTTGAAGGAGTGTGAAAATTACAGCAACTTCAAAATCCACAATAAAATACCCTTTTTCTTAGTTTCAGTCGCTGCTTAGTCACTGCGTTTTACTTTTGTAGGGCAGTATTAACACTTAACCCTCATTTTAAGTAGTTCACAGTGTCAGTGATGTGGCCTCCTCTTTTCTGCAGGAGTTTTCAGTAGATAGAGCTCAGTTCCTGCCTCCATGGGTCCTTTATTTCAGCAGCTGTGAGGAAAGAGCACGTCTGTTGGAGGCCCTGGAGAACAGCTGGAAAAACATCTTTAAGGTATCACTGGCATTAAAAATAATATTTCAAAGAATTATTCTGCTGTTTTCCACTGGATTTTCATAGCATCTACCCTCCATGTTAATCACACACAGGTTTGCCTGCCCCGCAAGGCCATGTTGGATCCCTTAATGCGGGCGAGGTGTAGGGAGGCCCTGGGGCTGATTCGGAGTGCTTGGCAGCGCAGTGACAGCCTGCAGCGTGGTCGAGCTCAGAGGGAACCTTGGTGCTGAAGGGCCTGTATCAGGAACTACACCTGCTGACTGCATGGATAACGGGACCTGGGGGGGTGTTCCACAAAGCATGATTTCTCAGTTTGCTAGGTTTACTCAAGCTAGAAGTCATGATTGTCCAAATAGAGTTTAGCTAAGGAACACTCCTATTAGACAGTCATGACATCTAGTATAAGTAAATCTAGCTAACTGAGAAATCCCCCCAGATCAATATATAACTGAGATTATATTCAGCAGTAGAGCCCCTGAAAACAATAGGCTGTCTCATTAAATTGTTATTGCATGGAGGTAGCTGTGGCACGTTAAAGTCAGTTTGGAGGTAGGACTTCTGCCTGGTGTTGAATAGAATCATAACAGTTCTTCTAATCAGGGAAGTTAATATATGAAATAGCAGCTCAGTTTTTGTGTTCCTCCCTGAGATCAATGGGTCGCACAGTTCCTTTCACCAGGCACTGGTATGAACCAACCTCAGCAAAAGGCAGAGCACTATCAGTGTTTGTGTGAGGTAGATACACTGATGTCATAAGAACCCAGTAAAAACTGGTTCCAATATACCACAGTCTGTCGCTAAAACTGCTTCCCCAGAACATGCAGGTATGTTTTATAAGTGTTGTAAACAGCCAAAATTTTTATATTGACTTGCCTACTTAAGGTATCCCGGGTCACTCTAGTGGACAATTGCTGCTTTTCCTCAAGCATGTAGAAGCTATATGATGCGGTACACAGCAGAGCTTGTTGGTGCCTGACACCAATACCAAAAAAGGAAAAAAATTATATATAGTATAAAATAAATGACATGATAAATTTTCAGGAATAAGCTGCCTTGGGCACAGTTTAGCACACTAATGGGAATTACTTGCAAAGAACAACAGTACAAAGTGTGGAATCCTTCATTCTCAGTAGTTTTCTTTTGTTTACAGTGTCTAATAGACTGAATACGAGAGAGCTGATGTTTTCACCAGTGCGGTTATACAAGTGTGCCAAACAGAAGTGCTGATGTAGACTGTACTGCACATGATTTGGGGGATTTACACAGTTTAACATGTGTATGTATGAGAGAGCAGGAGAATCCAAGCAGTGGTTGCTTCTAAGACAGTGGTCACTTTGTGTGCATATTGCATGCATATTTATTACTTTTTTAAAACATTAAGTCACTTGCATGTTTTGAGCTGCACTTCAGAATTGCTTGATGACCTTGAAACATGTGATAAGTTAGACCTGCCATCATAAATATTTTCAGAATGAAGAGGAGTTGATCAGGGTACACATGAGTATTGTATGGACATTGCTGGACAATGATGGAGTAAATATTTCTGACTGGTCAAGCTTCACCTTGAATGTAAAAATGGTTATTCAGCCATTCAAGTTTTTATTTTGTATGTGACCATTTGAAGTATACAAATGCGGTAATAGGACTAAATAATTGTATCCTAACAAAAATGTCCTTGTTGCATATTAAACCTTGCATGTTGTAATATTTCATCAATATAATGTATATATGTACAATGTTGTGTAAATATTCAAATAGACATCTAAATTGCTTTCCCAGAAAATTCTCAGTGTCTTCATGCTGTAAAGCCCTGTATCACCCTTAGTGTTTGCACAGCCATGTGGTCCAACCCATCTGCCCAAAAAGTTCAGTTTCTGAGGAACAACTCTAACTCTGATGCTGTATTTACTTTTAATGAATGAGTGATCTTTATGGCAGAGGAAATGTCATTGAACGGTATGTGGGAATCAGGCCGGACACAGCTGACTAGTAATGAGCAAATTCACTCACCTCTAGGATCATTATATACTGTAAGACTTCAGTTTTATGTCACCTTTAGAATGTTTCTGGACCCTGATTATAACATATACTTTATCTGTATGTTTTTTCTTTTGAGAGCTGGATCAGAATGTTGAATCTCATTTTTCTGAAAACACTGGAAATGTTGCATATTCCAAACCATTTTAACATTCAGAGGAAAAAAAGATTCTTGCATTCAGAAAAGTTTATGCGCAAATATATAATTACCACATTTTCCTGACATCACTGTAAAATATTGCATACATATCAGAGAGTGGTTAATGCATAACCTGATTCTGGGTTTTCACACAATTGTGGGCAACTAGATTCAGAAATAATTGTACATTATACATGTATACACACATGCTACTTTTTCTGGGGTAGAGTGGACACACACATTCTGTGCAGTTTGGGAATCAGCTGAAACTGGGGTATAACTTTTTATGAAATGCTGAAAAACAAATTTTTAATGCCAGTTCAGCCATGATTTTATATGAGTAATGAGTCAGTTGTATGAACATCATGTCTTCTCTAGGAGCTTGTCTTTATTTTCCCCCAAGATGTTATTATTTGTTAGTTATTTCAGCTGGCAAATGTGCACAGAACAACCAAGAGTGTACAGCCCAAATGCTGGATGTAGAGGCTGAGTGAAATGGGAATGGAACGTGTGCAAAAGGGTCATTTTCCCACAGGAGATGCTGTA
Organism: Pollimyrus isidori; assembly: GCA_019775955.2. Taxonomy (NCBI): domain Eukaryota; kingdom Metazoa; phylum Chordata; class Actinopteri; order Osteoglossiformes; family Mormyridae; genus Pollimyrus; species Pollimyrus isidori. Next base: position 4,123,664 of record JABFDZ020000042.1, read on the forward strand.
GAAGGACAGCGTTCCAGCCACCCAGTTCAGATAGACTCCTACTCTGGAGGAGGGTGGCAAAGCAACGACACTTTTCTGTTTATTGTGGTAAGCTGAGGAGCTATTATTGGTGCAGCACAGAATCCAGGACTTATCATTAGCTCCAAGCCGACAATCAGCAGTGTCATCATTCCTGCCTATCTCTTTGTATGCCACTCCTATCTCAGCTCTATTTCCAGTCCACTCAACCTCCCAGTAACATTGACCAGAAAGACCCTGGCTACACAGGACTTGAGGCCAGGCGGTAAATTTCTCTGGGCCACCTGGTATATACGGTCTCTCCCCCTCAAATGTCACCCTTCTGTTGCCGTCAGACAGTGACAGAACTGCATGTGGTGTTTTGGGATCCAGTGTAAGCTCACAGATGTCTAAACAGAGGGAAAAGTAAATACTGATTGTGATAATGGTATATCACATATTCCTATTACTTTACAGCAAGAAACACCAATTCCAAAGACTATAGCTCACAATAATACATTCAAAAGGACTAAGCCCTAGACATTATACCATTCACAAATAATCTCATTTACAGATGAAATACTGCAAAGCAAATTATTTGCTATGCCAGCTGTTCCATGGTAAGCACACAGGTCAGAAAAGAGACTGAATAAAATATTGAAGTGCCAAACAGACATGATACTGGCAAATCAGATCACACATGGGCAACATAATGTAAAGTATTGAGGGAAAACAAAAAATGCTGGTTATGTTTTTTTATATTTTCTGAAAGAGGTAGCTCAATGTCGTTAACTAGACCACTGCTATTTCACAAATCATGTGTCAAAATATTACACTAAAACAAAGTAATATACTTAGAGGTGGGAATTTCAGGTCCAGAAAGTACAAATCCAGACCGGGATTTTATTTCAACCAACCAGTGGAGAACTCTAACTGTGACACTATGTTGAACTGGTTGGTTGAAACTAAATCACGGTCTGGATTTATACTTTCTGGACCTAAAATTTCCACCTCTGGTTTGAGGAAATTTTTAATAATATTAAATGGGTGGAGCTGTTCAGTACAAAATGACTTACACTTCCGTAACCTTAGTCCAATCCTGGACTCGTCGCTATGATCCACACTGTGGGAAAAGTGGAAGGACAAACAGTCACTGAGGTACAAGGCCAGGCAAAAAACCCCAGAAATTTACAATGAGTAAATGGTGATCTTGATATCAAAGACAACACGAGTCCATGCATCTGAAAACACTCCCACCGAATAACTAAAGCAGATTTGCAGTTCATGACAAGACAAGTACTGTACTGAGCAAATTCAACACAAGAATTTTGGGCAAAATGCATGTTTAATATCAGCGCATTCTCGGCTGTGCATGTTGATGACATGCCTTAGGTATCGGAATTTAGTACAGAATGACACGACATTTTTCAAAACTCAGTAGTATTCAAGCAATTTGGCCAGTACCAAAAAAGTATCAAAACTGGGTAGTCAGCTCTTTTCCTGATCCGTTTCTGCATGGCTGATTGGATAATTGCATGAATAAGTATGTTTTATGAGGATAAGTTAGCTGAGCTGCATATGCTCACCCTCGAGCAAACGAGATTAAGAGGGGACATGATCCAGGTACATAAGACAGATCTGGATGCGGTTCACCCAAATGGTTACTTTAACATTAGTTCAAATGCAAGAACTAGTGGTCATAGGTGGAAATTAGCTGGAGAACATTTTTAACTGGATTTGAGGAAGCACTTCTTTACACAGCATCTAGTTAGAGTATGGAATAGTCTTCCTGTTAGTGTAGTGGAAGCTAAAACCTTGGGTTTCTTTAAATCAGAGCTAGATAAGGTTTTAACAAATCTCAGCTTTCAGCCAAGTTCTCCCCAAACAAACTTGATGGGTCAAATCTCATTCTCTCATATGTAAATTTCTTACGGTCTTATGTTCTAACAGATCAGTTCCTTCAATTTTCCAACTACATATCAGGTACAGGGTCAGAGACCCAACATGCTATATAGTTCAAAACAAATTTTCTCACCTCATATTCTCAGATTCCATCTCTCCTCAGAATCTTAAGAACACACCGTCAAGAGCACTAGAGAAGAGGAACATATACAGATGGATGTACCACTACCCTTTGAAGTTGATTTTGAGTAATACATTTTGTTTCCATAGCTGCACATGCATACACATTTATCACATATCAGCACTGATATGTTATAATATTCACTGACAATATTAGATGTGCTCTATGGGGTTCAGGTCAGGGGACATTGATGGTCATACTATATGAGGCACTCCAACTTCCTGAAGTCGAGGTGTGACAATTATGATACGATGTGGGGGAGCATTATCATCCATGAACAAAAAGTTGGGGGTGTGCTGGTGGAATCGGGGGATGATGAGGGGTTCTATGATGTCTCTGAGGCAAAAACGTGCAGTGACAGAGCCATGTACAATAACCAAATCTGCTTTGTGCTGACTGGTGATGCTTGCCCAGACAGTGGCACCTCCTTTCACCAAAGCAAACCCTGAGGACCAGGTTGACCTCAGCGTGTCGCTCACCTTGCCTTCTTCTTCGGTTGATGGCACATTGAAAAGGATTGTCTTTTGGTATTGGCCCCAATATAAGGTACACCTGTACACAATAACACCATTACATGGAAAACACAGAATGAGGTGTGTCTATCACCCCAATACAGTTGCCTCCCTATCCCAAAAATGTCTAAAGTGAAACAAACACCGTATGTATGACATCCACTAAGTCTCTCACAATATCCCTAACTTATTGTGAGTAGTGTATATCGGGACATACTTTAAAAATCACTTGATTCTTCACTGTTCCTAAAATTACAGATTCCATTTCATTACCTATGAAAGTCTCCCGAATTTTTTAATTTATGACATATATGGCCAGTTTCCCAGCCAAATATTAAGCCTAAACCTAAGCCTAGACTAGCTTTGACTTACAAGGGTGAATCTCCATTGAAATGGCAATTTAGTCCAAGACCCAGTCTTAGTCCTTGTTCGGGAAACCGGCCCGTAGTGTCTAACAGCTTATCCTGATCAGGGCGACAGTTGTCGTTTGTAACTTTATCCACGACTACGACGGTTGCAAGGGAAATTCACATGGGAACCGTTGTCGTCGCACCGTTTCAGTCTCACGTTTATTTTAATAACGTTATATTGATTCGGTGCACCGGCTTAGAAGACAAGGAAATGATTTCTATTACCTGTTAGCTTAGCAACAAATCCGATGGTAAAATAGTACCGGTAGGAAACTGAAGCGAATTACTTTGGTTCCTAAGGTACGGCAAATATGTTTGTATAATGGTACTACTACTAATACTTTTCAGGCGACGAACAACATGATTTTTCAGCGAGGTATTTCAGTGAAAAGCGAATGCGGCGCCTCCTGCCTAGGCCAGGGTTAGAGCCCAAGATGGGAACAGATTCAGGCTGAGGCGGCTAAGCGAAGTTTAAAACAAGAACCAAAACACGGTAACCAAGCCTAGGGACATAGCCTAGAGGCAAAGTCAATAACATTGCAATTACATGAAACCAGGAAGATTAGAACTAGCAATATAATAATATTTGCTGATTTTTGTCAAACGAAGACAACTTCTTACTAAAAATTAGTCATGAATGGTTTTTAACAGGGGCGTTTCTAGGATTTTCATTTAAGGGGGGCTCAGCCCCCATAGATGTTTAACGCACATTTGGCTTGTTCAGAATCAGTACTCAAATGAGTCTTCCTGATCACACACACGCGCACTGTACGTATTACACACACGGGCTTCATTTTCACTAGAGGAAATTTTGACATTTTTGTAAACTGTATATATGAAAAAGGACTGCACTGATGCAGATATAACAGTTTATCAAAAAACACACACCTTGGCTTAATCCTCGCTCTGTGATGCCGCAGTCTGTGACGCTTCAGCTGAAGACCGCGCTGAAAGACGGAGCAGAGCCAAAGTCTGCTGCCGTTTTCATATGAAATTTAAAGGGGACGTGGGAATTCACCAATTTGTGTAAAATTTACCGAGAATTTTTAGGGGGGCTGAGTACAAATGTTAGGGGGGCTAAAGCCTAGCGACGCCCATGGTTTTTAATAGCATACTTGTTGCAAAGAACAAATAACGATTTTAGTAGTGATGGCCAAATGAAGCTCCACCAATTATTAAACCATTTGCAACATTTTTGATCACACTAGATTTGATCCCACTGGTTTAAAGAATAAAGCAGAAACTATTGCTTTGAGCCTTTTTTGAACAATGAACACCATCTAGTGGGATAAAAAAATACTACAAATGGTTTGTCGTGCTTAATTTGGCCATGGCTACATTTTAGGCAACATTTTGGGTGTTTTTGTACTGTTGCCAAAGACCCATAGCTGAGGGAATGCCACAGTTAGTGAGGGTTTTACTTTCCCATGCACTGCCCATGCACTGGTGCATGTGTTCAAGGCGGCAAGCAATGAGCACTGTAAAATTAAAGAAAAAAAGGCCTCAAGGTCAGTATTTAATATGCCCCACTAACAGACAAATAGACATACATTTGCTTATTATCGATAAACCTGTATTCCACTAAGCAGGATTTCCCAATTAGCTGGATAACCTAAGCCACACATGATAACTAAGCAATAGGAGTGGTTTTGTACAGAAGTTTGCAGATTAATCTTATTCTTAGCGTAAAGTTGTGATTGTTTGATATTTTAAATGCATATGGAAAATGATTATAGTTCTCTGAAAACAGTGTTTGCTTCCATTCTTGATTCTGTTGGTGTTCTGCAGAATGTACCTGGGCCTACGTATTCCTGTCTAAAATTTATCCTTAAGCATACTATTTCTGTGGCACATGATCTATTTCTCCTCTGAATCCTTCAAGCTCTGATCAGTTTTTCTTTTTATTTTAGAGGTTAGTAAGTTAAGGTTTGCTACTCTATCAGTAACCAAATACTGTGTTGGTCATTGTACTACTGCAGTGACTGCAGCAACCTTTGTTAACACATTTCTGCAGTGATTCACTCTCTACTCTAGTGAAACTGAATGTGAACAGGCAACTATTATTAGGAGCAGTGACATAATGAGAGTCTTATTTAGCTTTATTTACAATGTAAAACTGAGAAGTCAGGGCCTGCAGTTTCCTGGAGGAATTGGTTTTAAGGTCCTCAGGCACTTATGCAATGGTGAGACCACTCTTAATTTAAACTGGTGACATTCTGATCACATACACTTCAATTCAATTCAGTTTATTTTTATATAGCGCCCTTCACAACAGAGTTGTTCCAGGGTGCTTTACATGGGTGTGTTAGAACACATTGAACTACATATAAAATTAGATACATAAGACAGAAGAAGGACAGAATAGA
>JABFDZ020000042.1:4139444-4155227 GCA_019775955.2 Pollimyrus isidori
GTTGGCTCCGCTGGTGGGGGAGGAAGCTGGTCAGACCTGGTAGACCCAAGCGTATAGTGCGGGTCTGCTGGGAACGTTTGTTGGAATTCCCTGTCATGGGGAGTTTCTACTCCTACCTCTGGCAGAACTTTGCCCATGTCCCGGGTGAGACGGGGGACATTGAGTCCGAATGGGCCATGTTCCGTGCCTCCGTTGTTGAAGCGGCTGACCGGAGCTGTGGCCGTAAAGTGGTCGGTGCTTGTCGCGGCGGCAATCCCCGAACCCACTGGTGGACACCGGCAGTGAGGGATACTGTCAAGCAGAAGAAGGAGTCCTATCGGGCCTGTTTGGCCTGTGGGACTCCGGAAGCAGCTGATGAGTACCGGGAGGGCAAGCATAACGCGGCTTCAGTGGTCGCTGAAGCAAAAACCTGGGTATGGGAGGAGTTTGGTGAGGCCATGGAGAATGACTTTCGGACGGCTTCGAGGAGATTCTGGTCCATCATTCAGCGTCTTACGGCGGAAAAGTGGTTCAGCATCAACACTCTTTATGGTGAAGATGGTGCACTGCTGACTTCAGCTCGGGATGTTGTGGGTCGGTGGAAGGAATACTTTGAAAACCTCCTAAATCCCACCAACACGCCTTCCAATGAGGAAGCTTGGGACTTGGGGGTGGACTCGCCTATCTCTGGGGCAGAGGTCGCTGAGGTGGCTAAAAAGCTCCTCGGTGGCCGGGCCCCGGGGCTGGATGAGATCCGCCCGGAGTTCCTCAAGGCTCTGGATGTTGCAGGGCTGTCTTGGTTGACACGCATCTGTGGCATGGCGTGGACATTGGGGGCGGTGCCTCTGGATTGGCAGACTGGGATGGTGGTCCCCCTCTTCAAGAAAGGGGACCGGAGGATGTGTTCCAACTATAGGGGGATCACACTCCTCAGCCTCCCTGGTAAGGTCTAATCGGGGGTGCTGGAGAGGAGGGTCCATTGGATAGTCGAACCTCGGATTCAGGAGAAACAGTGTGGTTTTCATCCTGGCGGTTGAACAGTGGACCAGCTCTACTGTATACTCTCCACAGGGTCCTGGAGGGTGCGTGGGAGTTTGCCCAACCAGTCTACATGTGGTTTGTGGACTTGGAGAAGGCATTCGACCGTGTTCCTCGGGGAGTCCTTTTGCGAGTGCTCCGGGAGTATGGGGTGCCAGACTGCCTTATAAGGGCTGTTCAGTCCCTGCACAACCCGTGTCAGAGCTTGGTCCGTATTGCTGGCAGTAGGTTGGACTCATTCCCGGTGAGTGTTGGATATCTCGGGGTCTTGTTCACGAGTGAGGGAAGGATGGAGCGCGAGATCGACAGGCGGATAGGTGCGGCGTCAGCAGTGATGCGGGCGCTATATCGGTTTGTCATGGTGAAGAAGGACCTGAGTCAAAAGGCAAAGCTCTCGATTTACCAGTCAATCTACATTCCTACCCTCACCTATGGTCACGAGCTGTGGGTAGTGACTGAAAGAACAAGATCGCGAATACAAACGGCCGAAATGAGCTACCTCCGTAGAGTGGCCGGGCTCTCCCTTAGAGATAAGGTGAGGAGCTCGGTTATTCGGGAAGGACTCAGAGTAGAGCTGCTGCTTCTCCGCATTGAGAGGAGCCAGAAGAGGTGTCTCGGGCATCTGCTTAGGATGCCTCCTGGACGCCTTCCGGATGAGGTGTTCTGGGCATGTTCCACTGGGAGGAGGCCCCGGGGAAGACCCAGAACACGCTGGAGGGACTATCGCTCTTGGCTGGCCTGGGAACACCTCGGGATTCCCCCAGAGGAGCTGGGGGAAGTGGACGGGGAGAGGAAAGTCTGGATTTCCCTGCTGAGACTGCTGCCCCCACGACCCAACCTCAGATAAGCGGAAGCTGATGGATGGATTGATGGATAATTCTCAGGGTGTGGATGGTTTAACTTAGTGACTTTTAGATAGTTGCTAGGAAAGTTCTCTGCTGTTTCTGTTTACTGTTTACATAGTTTTATATTACTTCATACATGCAATCATACACTATGCTGCTGTGTAGTAAAATGATTTTCCACCTGGTTTCTGGATTGTGCTTGTGGAAATAGGTAATACAAAGAAAACAACAAAACTGTATAAAATATGATAAAAAAATGAGTAAGAACAAAATAGTAAAATTGTTGAAAAAGAGACAAGAAAAACAGCAGTCTATCAACAGCTGGAAAAGATGCGCGATGACAGAGAATTGGTAAAGTGCATATAGTTAAGTGACTTGTTAGGTGTGGAAGATTCTATTCAGAAAAGATACACCTCAATGACCTAGTCATGACCAAGTATAATAGTCAAGCAAAGCTTTACTGTCATCTCAACCATGTACAATACACAGAGACATGAAATAGCATTCCTCCTGAACCCAGTCATAACAGGGCAGACATTACAGTGGTAAATGCAATATATTTTATGAATTGTGCAAGGGAGACAGAGGGAAGACTAATACCTATATTTCATTCTTAATATATCAAACATAGCACATTAGACAAACATTGAAAAGCCGCACTGCATAACACCTGAAAATTAGGTGAATGAAGACTAATTTCCGTATATTTTGTTAAATGCCTGCTCATTGTGTATATATTGTGCAGTGTTTCTCTCATGATGGCTCAGTTCGTGTCTGCTCTGAGTTGGGTGTGAACTGGAGTAATTGTCTGCATTAGGTTCAGTTTTCTATGCCAGTATCATAAGAGCAATATACAACCATCTACCTACAGCTCTGATACATTTCTGTTTTTTATACTGCTGATATTTTTCTTCTTTTCATTCTTACATACTGTCAGTGGTCTGTTTGCCCTTTTTTGTTGTTGGGAGGTTCCAGTCATATCTGTAGATTTTTTTTTAATCTATGCTATATTTCTGTTTATTCCTGCAGGGAGGAGATCTGCAGCAGTGGGGGTCATTATCTAATGTGTGCCCTCTGTGACACTTGCCAGACCTGGAACCTGTCAGACACTTGTCTCATGGCAAAGGTATGCAGGCGTTAATGCAAGCTTAAGCAGTGTGTATTTTTTTCTGCTGCCATTTCCAAGCTCTGCCGTCTCTTGTGTAGATGGGCTACCTTTTTGACCACCCGGGCACAGTCTTCTTCAGTGTTTTCATGTCCTTCTGGGCCGTCACCTTCCTGGAATACTGGAAGCGCAAGAATGCTACCCTAGCCTACCACTGGGACTGCAGAGATTTCCATGAGGAGGAGGTGTACAGGCCCTAGTCATTCTTTTCTATTGATTGCATTCACTGTGTAGAGCATGTGAATTATTATAACAGTGTGTGTATTTACCCCCGTTCAGGAGCGTCCTAGAGCAGAGTTTGCAGCTATGGCACCTGCAATGGAGAACAACCCTGTGACTGGTGTAAAGGAGCCATACTTTCCGAAAAGGGCGCGACTCTCCCGCATGCTGACAGGCTCCATGGTCATCGTGGTGATGGTGGGGCTGTAACTGCTTATTAGAAGGGGGGGGTGGATTAGGTTTCAGTTTGAGGAAGGGAGAGAGGTGGGGGAGGGCTGAGTGGGTAGCAGTGTGCTGGAAATCCCCTTCTCTATTCACACTTTTGACCAAAATCTGGCTTCCACTTCTTAGAACAGGCCAATAAAATCTGCATTTGGTATGTGCATCTGGTAGTTTCATTGGATCTTCATGTTTCTCTTGTACAAATTGTTAAAAAAATTTGATTTTAAAGAGATTAAACATATCTGGTTATGTGGAAGCCAGTTGGGGTTAAATAGTGTTTCGAGCCACGAGAATAAGGCATTCCATGTTAGGACAGAATTCCATGGCACACCAGGCCCACTTCTGTGGCACACTGTTTGAGAACCTCTGACATAGTGACAAGTCTGTCTTTTGAAAAACGTTGCGTGGTGTATTAACACATTTGTATACACCATATAAATAGATGCAGATTAATCACTTGTTGACCACTTTCCCTGCAGCTGTCTGTAGTTATGATTTTCCTGGTGACTGTCATCATGTACCGCATCATAGTCAGTGGAATGATAAACCATAAAGAAACTGCTGTTCTGCGAATTCAGGTAGGTCACGGTGAACAGTAGTAGCTATTCACCTCATCCCTGCATAATCTCTTCTTACATATTTGCTTGGTGCACTCTCTCTTTGTCACCATCGAGGATTACGGGGATGGTCTAGGTGTGTCTTCTCTACTGTAAGTGCGTCCTTCTGTCTGAATCTGTTCCTTTGTGCATGTGGGTATGTGGCACCTTCAGGCAGGTAACATCGCCAACATCTCCAGCAGCATGGTGAACCTGGCACTGATCCTGCTGATGGGGCAGGTTTACACTGCTATGGCTGAACAGCTAACTAAGTGGGGTAAAAACCTTTCCACTATTATGTATAATGCCATTCACTGTAGAGACTATTTAATGATAGGAGCTGCATACATCCTAGGAACGGTATCATCATGATACAAAAGGCTTCATACACTTGGCTGGTGTCTTCACTGTAAGGTTAGGAGATTAAGAAAATCCAAATTTCTAAACCAAAATAAAGAAAAAAATGTCCACCTTATTCAAAGACATTGAATTTTTTTTCTTTCAGAAATGCACAGAACCCAGACGGACTATGAGGATGCATTCACCTTCAAAGTATTCATCTTCCAGTTTGTGAATTTCTACTCTTCTCCATTCTATGTGGCATTCTTTAAGGGAAGGTGAGTGAATTCCCCATGCTGCTAAACTGGATATAAGCTGAACAAATGGACACCATATGGCCATATGATGTAACCCATTTTTAACATGTTGCTATACCATTTAACTCAATGAAGTTACTTAAGGGAGTCTAGTTCACTGAATGAAATTTCAGAAATTTCATAGCCAGCCTAAGCCTATATTACACTGTATGACATTCTTAGAAAAATTATACGAGGCACCAGCAATACATGCAGACCTGTAAGAAAGAAAATTAATCTGAACCAAAGAATTAATTGATAAAATCCTACATTTACATTATACATATTTAGACGTTTTTGTCCAAAGCGATTTACAAGTGCAGCATATAGCATTCTGTAAACCTGTTGTGAAAGAGTTGACTACGCATAAGTGCAGCTAGGCTGAGCTTACAATGAATTCCCAGGTATAAGTGTAAGCAAACCAAGACCCTAATAAGACTGGTCAAGGGCCAGTGAGTACAGCATAAGAGCAACCGAAGAATAATCAGGTTAGTAGAGGAATTCATGAAATAGATGGGTTTTAATGAGTATCTTTAAAGTAGGTAGAATCTGATGACCAGATGTGGTTTGGCAGCTCATTTCACTCTGGGGGAAGCAGAGTGAACCCTCAGGAGTGACACTTCTGAAATGGTGGCAGGAACTCCAAAGAGTGTTGGTTTGCTGACTGAAGGGTACGAGATGGGACATTGGTCAGAAGAAGCCTTTTGATGGAGTTGGATGCCTATTCATCATTGGATCTGCAGCTAGCTCCAAGGACTTGAACTTCAATCCAATAGGGAGCCAGTGAGGAGAGACGTGAAGGGGTGTAACATGAGAATTCTTGGACTGCGTGAATATCTGCTGCTGCTGTGCTTTGAATCATCTGTAATGGTCTGATAGCACAAGCTGGTAGACTTGCCACTATAGAGTCATGTGGTAATAAGTGCCTGGACTAGAAGCTGAGCTGCAAACTGAGACAGAAAAAGCCTTATCTCCCTGATGTTAAACAGGGTAAGTCTGCAAGATTGGGAGACCATTGTTATGTGCTTGGCAAAGAATATTTGGTCATCTGTCATTGCCCCTAGCTTCCTGGAAGACCTTAAGGGAGACAGTGTGGATGATCCAACCTGAACAGTGATGACAAGGTGGATGATAGGGCTGGAGAAGCTAAGATAGAAGTGATAGTCCCTCATCCATGCTGTAGTGTCAGAAGAGGATTGCACCAAGGACAGAGCCTTGGGGAACACAACTGTAACCTGATGTGATTTAAACAACTATTGCATTCCAAGTCAATTGGAATGATCTGTCTGACAGATATAAGTCAAACTAGCACAGAGCACTCCCTGTGCAGGCTATATCAGCATCAAGAGAGGAGAAATCCTATAGTGATGGCTGGGCGAAGTAGACTTAAACAGTGAAGTATGTGGGGGAGAGAGAGCGAAGGTTATAATGGAAGGAAGTTCAAGGAGGGATGGCTGAAGGCAAGGTAGGGAGTAACAATGTGAACTGAACAAAAAAATGATCAAAAACATGAAGAGGGCTAACAAGCACATTGTCAGGGATGTGGTTCAGTGTACGTACAAGGACTGATGTTTATTTTATCCCCAAAAATCAATCCCCATAATTAATGTCCAGCCTATCAGTAGGAGTGCAGAGCTGGCACAGGCTAAATGAGGACAACTGCATGAGGAAGTCAGAAGCCTGGGGTGTATTAGGATAGATGTTCAAGTCACCAAGGATGACAAGTGGCGAGCCATCATCTGGGATGGCTGGCAGAAGCAAATCCAGTTCTTCAAAAAATACACAGTCTGGCAGGGTTGATGATGGTAAGAGTATGTTATTCAAATGTACAGTGACTATAAGCAGGACAGAGAGGATAAAGTTCCAAGTATTGTAAATCAACAAACCTGCCCTCCCTCCCGGCCCAGTACAACAAGGAGTGTGGGAGAAAGAGAAGGCAGCAGCTAGTCCAGCAAGAGTAGTACTAGTCTCTGGACAGATCCAGGTTTCAGTGAGAGCTGCGATATGAAGTGCCAAATGCATATCAAGGACGGGGATGAAGTTAGCCTTCTTCACAATGGAGTAACAGTTATACAAGCTGATGTTGAGGGAGGTTGGCCAAAGATTGTAGGGACATTGTATAGGTTATGAGGGTCGTGTATCTTGCTGGTATGATGGTGAGAAAGGCATGGGGGGCAGACAATGGTAAATGCTGGAAATCCATACCAAAAATGAAAGAGTGAAAGGGACAGTGCTACCCATGATCAACATGACAGGACAAAAGTGGATGGCATGGTCTCAGAGTACCAGAGGCTACACACAAATTAGTGCAACCAATATTTGTAGTGCAAGCTAAAACCCTGGGTTCCTTTAAATCAGAGCTAGGTAAGATTTTAACAACTTTGAGCTATTAGTTGAGTTCTCTCCAAATGGCTTGATGGACCGAATGGCTTCCTCTTGTTTTTAAATTTATGTTTTTATATATATTTTTTATTACATCTGAATTCAGGTACTAACTGTTCTTCCCGAAACCAAAATCCCTCACTACTTTACTACAGATCATCAGATAAATGATAACAGAATCAGCTACTAAGTAAACACCAACCAGACAAAGATTCCAAACAGTCCAGATGCTTTCCAGCTTTACAGAATGAAAGAGAACAGTTGCCATCCAAGTGTTAATGTCGCTAGAATGCTACTGTAATGCAAACTGAACTGTACCTGTACTTATATACTGTACAGTATGTAATATGAATATATTATCTTTAAGTAGCATATCAAATGAGTTTATTTAAGTTTCCTATATTTATAAATTTGCTTTTATTTTAAGATTCGTGGGATATCCTGGTCACTATGGAACCTTGTTTGGAATGAGAAATGAGGATGTAAGTTCAACTTTTTTGTTAATTCCGATTAAGTGCATATTAATAATACCATTAAACCTCTTCACAGTGTGTGTGCGTATGTATTAGGGTGGCCCTTATTATATAGTGAAAAAAATAAAAGTTTGAATTTTATTACTCTGACCCTCTAGAATCTTTCCTTTTATATTGAAAATAATTCCCCTATTTTTTTTTTTACATTTGAACAAATTCTACAGGTTGCTCAAAGGCCAGGAACATAAGGAATAATTCTACAGATACAAAAACCAATAGCTTTGAGAAATTGAGAAAGATGAATCATATTTATTTTTCAGGCCCCCCTCCTGGTCCTTGCATTTTTTGTGAAACAGGATGGGTAGTTATGAGCACACATAAGTACTAATTACTCAGGAACAGATTCCAGTGTGCACTTTGTAGTATGCACTACATAGTGTGCCCTTCGTAGTGTGCACTTTCTTGTGTGCACTTTGTAGTGTGCACTACGTCATGTACACTTTCTAGTGTGCACTCGGTAGGGCATACTCATTAGACAATCTGTGTGGCCTTATTCAATGGTAAAAGCAAAACTGCTAATTACTGTGAAACAGGCCCGCTTCAGGCAACCCCAGCGGCAGCAGGTCCAGTGCTGGGCGTGCGGGCACTGCCCCTTTAAGCGCCTTCTGGATCCGCGGGACCGGGTCCCTCACCGGGCTGATCCACCCCTTCGCAAGGCACTCTGGCCGGAAGGGGCACGTCTGCCACAGAGTCTTCGGCTCACCGTGGACACAGTCCCACACAGTGGCCGCCTCAGACCAGGTGAATGGGGGGTTTTCCCAAACGGCGGCAGCCTCCACGGCCAGGATTAGCGAACAGGCGCGCAGGGTGAGCGGGGGAGCGTTCAGAAAGTCCCCCACCTCACTACTTTGCGTGGCGCACTTCTCCTCTCCCGCGCCGATCCGCAAGAGCAGGCGCTGGAGGAGCTTCCATGCTCTAGTTAGTGGGGGTTGCTGACCAGCCGGGCGTTTTTGCCGTAGGAGGGCGAGACTGCAGGTGGCCAGGTCCAGGGCTTCCGGGTCGTTCCGCACGTCTGGCTGGTGCCGCCAGAACACGAAGCCGTACAGCAGACCAAGCCACTCGGCATTGGTCTGCTGCTCCGTGTTTTTCCAGTGATGCGGCATACTGTTGGGATCGCGGTTAGTGCAGGGCGAAGAAGGGAAATCCAGGCAGGCGGACTGGGACAAACATGGATTTATTTGCAACAAACACCGGCATCAACAACTTCTATGCCACGTCTGCCAGAACAAACGCTGACGCAGACCTAAATACACGAGACAAAGCACAAGACTGGCGAGCGGCGGCGCCACAAAGGTGGAAACACTGGGTAATCACAGGAGGTAACAAGGTGGGTGTGGCACACACGGGGTTGGAATGGGACGGACGTCGCAGGACGTAACGCATGCAAGGATCGGACTGCGTTCACATAAAACACAGGGAAACAATCGGGAAATACAACTATTAACAACAGGACAAGAAGGGGCTATTTACAGCTACCTGCAAGCATGTTGGCATATGTTGATCCCTACTGGCGCTACAGTATTGTGACAACATAATCACAGGAGGTAACGAGGTGGGCGTGGCAGACAAGGGAGGCTGGAACGGAGCGGACGTCACAGGACGTAACACAATCAGACCAAATTCCTTGTAATGACAATGAAAACAGGCACAGCAATGTAACATTAACATTACAGCTCAGAACAAAGTAATGGTTTAACGTTACCATTAAATAAAAAATTACATCTTTTCCTAGGTGCTGATGCAATGATTAAACCTTCAGTGTGTGCTGTCAAGTTGCACAGAAAGACCATTGTCTTGTGAATGGTAACCACGCTTCCGAACAAACACTTTTCTCTGCCATGCATTGTTCTTAGCTGCTCAGTGTCTCCTAGAACAAGAGCACCTGGTTGCAGACCTCCACTGTGGAGCCTCTGACTCAGGGTCAGCACCCCAACACCCTCCTCCGTGTTGGCTGCCTCCAGACCCCCCAGCTCCGCCTGGGCGTCAGACGGTGCCTTCCCGTGTTCTGGCTGTGCCATCCCTGGGTGCAACTTCCCCCTCCTGCCCGCCTGCGCCGCTGGTCTCTCCTGCTCCATCCTTGTCCCCTCCATTGCTCCTTCGGCCTGTTCCCTTGGCCCCTGTGGTGTCCCCTCCTGCTCCTGCCTCCTTCTCGCCTGTGGCCCCTTCGGCCGCCGCCCATCGCCCACCTGAGCTCCCTTTTGTCCTCCGTTCATTCCTATTTTGTCTGTTCCTCGTCCCTTTGTTCCTCCTGTTCCTGCTCCTCGTCCCCCTATCATGCCTTCATTCACTCCTGGTCCTTTTGTCCCTTCGTTTTCTGTTCCCCCGGTGTCTCCCTTCCTGATGTGTTTGTCTGCATCTTGTGTCAGGTCCTGTCTTGGCTTCTGCCTCTGTGCCTGTTCCCGGTGCCGCGTTGATGGTCTTGTTTTGTCTTCTAGGTCCTGTTTTCCCAGTCTCATCTTGTCCGTCGCCTCCCCTGGGACGCACCCGTTGTGCGTGCTTTTGGGGGGTTTCTGTCATGTCCATCTCCGTCCGATCTGCCACGCCCATCTCATTACCTCGTGTTTATTCCTGATTGTTCTCACCTGTATCCTGTTACACGTAGCTTATCCCCTGTATTTAGTCTGCGTCTGAGTTCAGTCCTCCAGATCTGTCACTGACGTTTGTTGATGTTCGTCGCTGTGTTCTGCCTGCTCTGAATAAAACCTTGTTTACCCGTATCCACGGCTTTTTCGCCTGCCTTGATACTGTTGCCGCAGCAGTTAAGGCAACAGAAGACAATGTTTCTTTTCTTTTTTTCCATAAGAAACTGATGAATCTAGGATCCTCCTTAATTGTAAACATGCAACAGAGTGGGTTCTCTACCACAGTGGATCCATCTGCTGTACTGTACAGGCAGAGGCTGCTGTAAAGTATGGAAAGTTGTGCCATGAATACATGAGCAGGACAGGGAGGCAATCCTGGAGCATTGATGACATGTTGACATTCTGCCAGGAAATTGTTGATAATAGAAGGTATGTGGCATATTGTAAATGGCATACAAATATTACAAAAGAATAAAAGAAACAGAACATTTGATCATTAGTTTTTTTAAGTTTTGTTTTTCATGGAGCACTTAATATTTCACTTAGATATTGAGCATATGAATAAGTTATTGTACTATTTAGTAGTATTTTGGTATTCCAGCAGCCCAAAAACAGAAATAGCAATGAAATGAACAATGTTAATTTATGAACTGGTGAAGATTCTACCGGAGGCTGAGCAATGCATCTTTTCTTTTGTGGGACAGCCTTCCCCGTACTGTTCAGGCAGATTATGCAGCCTCTAAAGAAAGACTTAAAGAGGCCTTTGGACAGTGGCAGTTTATGGATCGCTTCAGGGCCGGCCTATTGGCCCGCCCTCATGTGCTGCAGGAGAGCTTGGAAGTGTATGCAGCAGAGATCAGCAGGTTAGTGGACGAGGCTTTTCCTGAATACGGCGACAGAGCCCAGAGGGAAGAAAAATTTCATCGTTTTCTTGCGGGTTTGGATCTTGTGCTCAGAGCTAAATGTCATGAACAAGTAGCAACAGATTTGGAGGAGGCCGTGATGATTTCTGGTTGAAATTTTCTGGGAAAACGCCAGAGACAATATTAAGACTGATCACATGATTGTTGGTGCTGCAGGAAGTGCTAGTGATGGAGGAGCTTTGGCTGCTGTTTATTCTGTGACTGATGATGGAGGCCTGTACAGAGTTGTTTATCGACTGACAGAAGAAATGAGGGATATGAGAATGGGATTGAGGTGCTTGTGCAATGAAAACCAAACACTGAGAGCTAGAGTCATTTCTAGAGCAATGAATGAGTGGGATGGAGGCCGCTCTCTGGCTAATAGAAGGTGCCAGTGTGTCTTTGGGGGTCGTGGATGCCAGTCGCGTATCTTTGATGGTGTTCATCTGAGAGGAAATTGTTCTCCAACTGTGATGAGCATACTTCAGGCCTGGATGTTCATAGTTCTAAAGACTCTTGTTCTCTTTTGTCACCTGCGAGTTGCAGCCCTGACCCCAGTTCTCGAAGATGGAACGACTATGAGGATAATTAAAGAAAGCGGAGAGTTCGTTTCATGTCGCCTAGCAGAGTGGAGCACCACTATCAGCCAGGAAACGGACTGTAGCTGATGTTGCGGCTCAAATGGGCCCTTGAATTGACTCGGTCAACGACTGTAGTTCTGTGTTGCGGAACAGCGATGTGAGTACAGAAACGAGCCAGGAACTGTTAAAGGAGTGATTGAAGGTGTGGAGGTTCACATGTTAGTGTGTCTGGTGTGGCTGTAATAAATGCGGATTTTCGTATGTCAATTCCTACGCTTCGCAATCACCCACTGAAAAAGGTGTATGTGTCGGCTCATGCAGTGAATGGACAAATTCTTGATACGTTGGGCACATTCCAGCTGGGAACTGGGTCATGGCAGCATGCATTTCATGTGCTAAGAGAAACCACACAGACTGTTTTGCTAGGCTCGAACTTTCTGTTGAAACATCATGGCTTATTGGACCTCAGTGGTGCTGAGCTGCAATTGTGGGACGTCACGGTTCCTCTGCTTACCAGCAAAGACTTTGTTCTGGCATGCTGCAATGTGTCACTGGGTTAGGGTTAGGGTTATAAATTTGCCTCCTCTCAATGAGTTAATTGTGCCAGTTAAAGTTTGTCTGCCTAACATGACCCAAGTGACTTTGTTGGATACTTAGAACCCAATGTAACAGATTCTTCCAGTCTAATAGTAGCTCACACAGTGGCTGGAGTTCACGACAAACTGACGAAGGATCGGATTTTGAATCCTACCGGACATGACATTTTACTGAAACAAGGGATGCATCTGGGTGAGTTATACTCAGTTGATAATTGTGATGTTCAGCTGTAACTGGCCCCGGCTGATGTAGCTGCTGTGACCTCTGCCTCAACTGCACCTCCTGTATCGTTGGATAGGTCACTCATTTCTGATTCGGAGAAAGCTGCACTGTCGAAATTGCTGTTGGAATTTAATGACATCTTCAGTTCCTCCAAACGGGATAATGGCAAATGTAAGCTAGTGAACTGGTGAACAGGCACCTATCAGACTGCGTGCACAACGTACATCACCTGAAAAGCGTGTCGAGATGGGAAGACAGGTGGCTGGTTTGCTTGTGGACAATGTGACTGAGGAGAGCTGTAGTTCTTGGGCGTCGCCAGTTGTGTTAATGAGGAGGAAGTGTGGCGCCTGGCGTTTATGTGTGGATTATAGACGGCTAAACAGTGTGACTACACATTGGATGCACTGCCTGGAGCTGTCTGGTTCAGTACGTTGGACTTTTCTAACAGATACTATGACAGGGCTGGGCCTCTATCAGTGGAGATCTACGCCGATGGGCCTCTCCAATGCCCTGGCCACATTTCAAAGTTTGATGGTGCTGGTCCTCAGAGGGCTCCCGTGGCATATCTGCATGGTACACCTTGATGATATTTTGATTTACAACAAAACCTTTGAGGAACACTTGTCGAGCCTCAAGGAAGTGTTTTCAAGAATCCATTCCGCAGGGTTGAGGCTGAACCCACGCAAATGCCACCTTGCCAGGGATCATGTGATTTTCCTAGCTCATGTAGTTTCATGGAAGGGTCTTCAGCCTGACCCAAAGAACACAGAGCAAGTTCCCCATTCTTCTTCTGAAGTGAGAGCATTTGTAGGCCTATGTTCTTATTATAGACGTTCCGTCAAGGACTTTTCTAGTCTAGCTGCGCCACTGAACCAACTCGTCTGTAAAAACGTGCCTTTTGTATGGATCTCTGCATTTGACCAATCATTTACGCACCTGGAAAACGTGTTGTCGTGATATTACCTGACTTCAGTGTACCCTTTTAGGTCTACACTGATGCCTCCAATGTGGTTGTCGGTGCGGTTCTCGCGCAGTACAGAGATGAGCGTGAACACGTGGTGGCATATGCCAACTGGGCATTGAATTCCACTCAAAAGCGCTAGTCCACGTTTGATTATGAGTTGTGGGCTATAGTATGGGCAGTAAGGGAATTCAAGCATTACATTGGACTTGCCTCTTTTACCATTATCTCAGATCATCGACCACTCTGAGCTCTCCGGAAAATGTCCATTGATGATGACCCTACAGGAAGAAGAGCCAGATGGATCCTGGAGCTTGATCCGTTGAATTGGGTCATCGTACACAAAGACGGATACCAACACAAAACTGCGGATGCTCTCGCCACCCTGAGGAATCTGATGTGGACGTGGAGGGGGGCAGTGTTACTGGTGCACTGCAAGTGAATGTGGTGAGTTCGGATCAAGCGGACATTGGCATTTCCTGTTCACCTGAAGTTGTGCATTCGGCGGGATGTGACTATGGTGAACTCGCCTGATAATTCGGATGTCATGCCTCTTTTTAATATGTTGTCTCACAGTTTATCTGACATTAGCGCTATGCAGAGTGCTGACCCTGACATTAAGACTGCCTTGAGCTGGGTGGAGCACTTCCAAAGACCATCCAGAAACAAATTACAAGGAGCTTCTCACTGCCTATGGAAGCTTTGGACCGAATTCAACTAACTTTCTATCGTTGATGGACTGTTATGCCACTCAGTTCACTGCCCCCTCACAAGTAAACCTGTAGTCCAAATAGTTGCTGCCTCTGCACTAATCTCTGACATTCTTTTGCAGTTGCATGGTGCTTCGGCTTCGGCCCATTTCTCTGTGGAGCATGTGTGTGAACGGGCGAGGCAGTTTTGCTACTGGCCATCCATGTACAGAGACATCAAGGGGTGGTGTGAGCAGTGTAAGGCGTGTCAGACACAGCGCAGTCCTGTTCCAGCCTACTGTGCACCGATGGGTGGATCCCAGTCGGTGCGGCCATTTGAAAGGGTGGCTATTGATATCTTACAGCTGCTTGTGACTTTGAAAGGAAATCGGTACGTGTTAGTTGTCAAGGACTACTTCACTAAATTTGTCAACCTGTATCCCTTGCCCAATCAGTCAGCACAGACACTGGCGCATTCTCTGTTTGAGGACTATGTTTTACTTCATGGCATTCTAGAGACTTTGCATTCGGACCAGGGTCGTCAGTTTGAGGCGGAGATGGTCCAGACTCTCTGCCGTCTTATGAACATTAAAAAGACTCGCACCACGCCATACAATCCAAAATCGGATGGTATGATTGAATGGTTAAATCGGACTCTGATCGATCAACTGGCTAAGACGCTTTTGACTTACGGGGGTGAAAGGGACAATTATGTGAAGCATGTGGCATTTGCTTACAATACAACGGCTCACTCCAGCACTCGTTTCACGTCGCTCTTCTTGACCTATGGCCAGGAAGCATGGGTTCCCTCTGACGTATTTCCACCCACTTGTGCTCTTGACTCTCAGTTGCCAGTGTCATATGCTGAATTTGTTTCCTCCTTGTTGACGAGACTGCATGGATGCAGAGTGAGGCAGCTCACGACCGGCAGAAACTGTACCATGATGTTGGCTAGCGTTACCGGCCTTATGATGTAGGTGCTATGGTGTGGCTCCACAACCCGGTGGAGGACCGCAGAAAGATTATAAAATTGTGCAAGTCATGGATTCATGTGGTGAACTGGGATTGATTTATCAGATTGTGAATCCTTTTGATGCTGATGAGAGGGCGCAGGTAGTGCATTATAAGAGAAAGCGGCCGTACACTTTACCTGTCTCTCCCCTGTCTCAAACTCAGACACTGTCCGATGCTTCATGTTCACAGCCTGAGTCGCTTCCACTGGAGTGTAACGTTTCTGGCGGAGCGGAATGTGTTTCGCCCCAGAATGAACTGAGTGCGTTGTCTGACTTGCATTGTTCGGTTGAGGGGGCTGAGCCAAGCATCAGTGAGACTGGGAGCGTTTGTAGACCCCCTGGCCATTTAAGAGATTTTGTGCTGTACAAATGTGACTGTTTGCACTGGGACATTGGGGTGTCCTTTTTCTATTGCTGAGCCTGTTGTGTCTAGGTAGGACAAAAGAAGGTTTGCAATAGCACACTGGGAATGTTTACTGTGTTTACTGTGTAAACTTTAAGGTAGCACAAAAAAAGCGGAACCATGCAAGGTGTCACGTCCCGCATCGTCCTTCCTGTTTCAGCCCTTCGTGTGCCACGCCCACCTCGTTACCTCCTGTGCTTTCCTGATTGTACTCACCTG
>JABFDZ020000042.1:4171322-4182436 GCA_019775955.2 Pollimyrus isidori
ATTGGTTGATTAGATAATTGCATTAATGAGAAATTGAACAGGTGTTCCTAATAATCCTTTAGGTGAGTGTATATGAGATAGATACAGAGGTCACAGAATATCTTAGGACACTTGCTTAATAAGGTGCAGATTTACTGATTTTATAACCGATGTCCATTGACAAGTAATGTTTATTATATCTGCACATATCTTCTACACAGATGTTTTATTTTTATTGTCATATGACATTTGACATTTTGCTAATTAATTGCAATTGTAGTCATTAGCTCCCAAACACAAATGTTTGGTGTTCTATGCTATTGCAAAGGAGTTTCCAATTACAGTTTACCAAATCTTTTGGATTCCAATTTTGCAGCTCAACATGCAAAAGACCACATCCACAGTAAATGTTTCTCTACATGGCAGCAATTTTGACTGGTAGCATTTAAATTTTTTTGCTATACTGTGTAATGACTGCTCAGAAGTGTTTATGTACTGACTAGCTTGATGCGTGGTCTGAAAACAGTGGTTGCTTTTGAGCAAAAGATAATATAGATTTGAGAAAATTGTTTGATTTTGCAAGACGGTCAAAGGTTTTGTGTGGCTTGAATTTTAAGGTTTGTGCTTGGTTTTTGAGAAAAGGAGAGGAAATTTTAGGAAAAACATTAAAATGTGCCCAAGGGGACTGCTTGTCAATGAACTTTAACTCAGAACAGCTCTTTCTGAATTATAATTTGGGTTTCAATATATTACTGCTGGGAAATGCTTTTTTCAGTTGCTAACACACTAGAATCAAATGTAAAGCCCAATTTGAAAAACTGACACTCAAGTATCAAATTGTACCCTCATGTTAGCAACATTCTAGACACATAATTCAATTCTAAACACATTCCTTTGCACAGCATTTGCAATTGAACACAACAGCTTCTGCATCCTCCTGCACACATGTCTCTAAGTAAGACACAGGAATCTGGCATAAAGTCACTTTCTGCCATCGTGAAACACAGCCATTCAAACAACCATACCAACTGGCCACTCATACACGCCACGTAGGCAAATGCCTAACTGCTAATTACTTAACTCAACAATCAGAGTTTGGAGAATATATAGATCCCCGATTTACAATTGTTCATCAATGGAAGCAGCAAAAAGAGGAAGAGGTGGAGGAGGAGTGAGAGGTAGAGGAAGAGGAAGAGTGGGAGGTAGGGGTAGAGCTGGAGGAGGACAACAAAGACAAAGAAGACTTTTTAGTTTGTCAATGAGTGAAGTCAATCATATTTGTTTCTGCTCATGTGGCTGTGAATAATTTCTCCTTGTGGCCTTTTCAGCATACACAATCACGAGAATCCCCCAAAAGACAAATGTGTTTTAGGGTACACATAGCTGGTTAGCGTGTAGCTGGTTAGATGAATGAAGTGTTTACAGTAGCATTTGGAGCAAAGTTTGATTTTGATAAGTGTTTGCTGGTGAGGAACGAAGAGCCATACTGTACCTGCTGCAGCTGGAAAGTCAAGGTCTGGTAGTCCTCCGAAGAGTGGCAGGACACCAGCAGAGGCATCATGAAGTCACCTAGAAAGAAGGAGGAATATTTCCCAAAGAACACTACACACTCCAGAAAGGTCATTTTAGAGAGCTTTGAGACATTTACAAAACGAGTTGAATAGGAAGAACAGCAGGTAACTACTAAAGTGTAGTGTTACGTTTAAGCTGAGTTTATTTATTATAACAATGATAAAAAGTTGGAAGAAAGGAAGGACACATACCGGTAATTGATTTGATGTGTTAATTAAATAAATATTTGCATTTGTTTTGATTGTTTTGATTTCTGCCCTTGTGTTTTTGAGGGAGATAATTGAGGGTGGTGCAGGGGGAAAGAAGATGGGTTGGGTACATGACTTGAGTTGTCCAGTGGTTGGTTGGTAGGGTGAATGGATAAAGAAGTTCAACTAATGGTGACTGGAATTAATTATCTCTGCTACCCATAGCCAGTATTATCAGTGACACTACTAAGGTGAAAACACAAAAAGACATGCTTGGTAAAATAATCTACAGTACCTGTCAATTCAAACTGTAGCCTTCCAGGTAAAGCTGACTTTTCAAGGGCTTTTATGGTCTTACGTGGGAGTCTACCCTGAAACAGGTAAATGATTACTGGGTCAGTATTTATTTAAGCAAATAATTTCAAAAGGATCTACACATTAAACGTATGTACTGAGACCTTGCCTTTGTTTTCAGATCGACTGCAAGAATAGATGAATGGTTCACACAGGAAAGTCTGTATGTGGCACCGCTCTTATGCTGAGCTGCTATTTTTGCACTTGTAACCTTTGTGTTACGTCTCCTCTGACTTCTCTCATTAACAAAATGTTTTCATTTGTTTTCATTACAGAACCGCTGCTGACTTAATATTTTTCAGTTCATTTACCATTCCCTGTAAACTCTACAGAACAGCATGTGAAAATCCCAAAGAATCATATACTTTGTACTAAAAATCAGGACTAAACACCTGCGAACATCATTTGGTCTTAAATATCCAGCAGCAAAATTCATTTTGAGTATGTTTGTGAACGTTTATTTAGCCATTGTCAGTTATTTCAGGGGCTTTTTTTAATTTAGAAGCAGAAGCCACTGTGATTCAATCTCCTGCAACCTGACTATTCACAAACAATTCATATTAAAATAATTCTGGTAAGATATAACTGAAGCTACAAAGCCTAGCTAAGCTCAAAATGAATAAATTGCAGGGCCCTGATGCCATTTTACCTATAGTTTTAAAAGAGATGAGGGATATTATTTGCTAACTTTTAACTTTACTATTTCAGAAATCCTTAACTGCTGGTGTGGTACCTTCTGATGGAAAGCATGCTAATAATACCCATCTTCAAATAAGGGGATAGAAGTAATGCATCAAAGTATAGGCCAAAATGGTAGATTAACTAGATTAAAGTAACATTCTGAGGGATAGCCAACATGAATTTAGGAGAGGTACATCTTGTTTAATCTACTTGAGTTCTTTGAGAAAACTACAAGAGAAATTTATCACAAAAAGGTCTACTATGTGATTTAGTTAGATTTCCAGAAGGCCTTTGATGTTGTCCGCCAGAAACGGCTCCTGGTTAACCTCAAAGCTGCAGGGATTTTAGGAACTGTGGCATGATCGAAAACTGGTTAACAGACAGGAAGCAGCGAGTAGTTATTAGAGGCACAATGTCACAGTGGACCTGTGTTCATAGTGGGGTACCACAGGGTTAAGTTAAATTTGCAGACGACACCAAGGTGGATGGTGTAGCAGATACTGATCTAGCAACACAGAGGCTACAACGGGATCTTGATTTAATTAGCGACAGGGCTGATACCTGGCAGATGAAATTTAACATAGATAAATGTAAGGTAATCCATGCTGGGAGCTGAAATAGAAAGTACAGAAATTTTATGGGTTCCACTTAAATGAAGGTAGCTGATTATCAGAAAGACCTTGGTGTGCATGTTAAATGCTTCCATGTCCCACTCTCGCCAATGTGGGGAAGCAATTAAAAAGGCCAATAGGATGAAGGAGTACATCTCTAGGTGTGTGGAGTTTAAGTCAAGGGAGGTGAAGCTAAGATTATACAATTCCTTGGTTTTACCACATCTGGAATATTGTGTGCAGGTTTGGTTACCATACCTTAAAAAGGACATTGTTGCCTTATAAAGGGTTCAACGTAAGACTACAAGAATGATTCCTCATCTTAGAGGTATACTGTATATTATGAGGGGAGGTTAGCTGAGCAAAGAAGACTAAGAGTGCACATGATCCAGGTATAAAAGATTCTAAGAGGTCCGGATGCTGTTCAGCCAAATAGTTACTTCAAAATTAGTTTAAAACTCATGGCCATAAGTTGGAAATTAGCGGGAGAACATTTTAAATTGAATTTGAGAAAGCACTTCTTTACACAGCGTGTGGTTAGATTATGGAATAGTCTTCCTGTTAGTTCAGTGCAAGTGAAAACCCTTGGTTCCTTTAAATCAGAGCTAGATAAGATTCTGAGCTGTTAATTGAGTTCTTCCCAAATGAGTTTGATGGACCGAATGGCCTCCTCTCGTTTGTAAATGTTCTTAAAATATGCAGATGCACACTCACAATTCTTGAATTAAATTGCAAGAAAAAGTTTAACTGTGCATGATACTCCACCTCATAATTCACTCGAATACGACGACTGTCCAGAGACAGCAGGAGAAGATCTTCTGGAAAGAGCAGCAGCAAGCGTTCCTGGGGCTCCTGAAATATGCATGTGCATCCTCACAATCGTTCAAATGAATTGTCAACATACACTGAAGTCGTAGACTAAGTGCAGTTACGCATTAAAATATTTACACCAGGGGCACGTGCAGAATTCTCATTCATGCATGCAGATTTCAGAACCAGAGATGTGCTAGTTGAAGTGGTCCATAGTTACGGATCAATGATATTTTGGTAATTTGCGGACTTATTTAATTAGACAGGTTTAATTAGAAACTGGCTTTCTTTCTAATTATAGACGTACAATAGTGTTTTACGGAATCATTGGTCAAAGTCGCTTATGATAATGCATTTTTGGCGGAGAAGTGGGGGCACCACTGCTCCATACATCCATCCATCCATTATCCAAACCACTTATCCTTACTGGGTCGCGGGGGGTCCAGAGCCTATCCTGGAAGCAACGGGCACGAGGCAGGGAACAACCCTGTATGGGGGGCCAGCCCATCGCAGTGCTCCATACATACCCTGCATATTTATACATTCAGTCCTGCTGCTCACCTGCCTCTGTGCATTTTCAACATGGACCAGGGAGAGGTAGTCCATCGGACCCAAGTGCTGGATGGGTTTACCCTCCCACTGCCAGATAGGGGCCTGTAACAGATACCTCTTCAGTTCCTCCTTCTTCCAAGTTTTATCACATGGCACCTCATCCAGGAGACAGAGCGATAGAAAGCAAAACATGTAATGTTAGATAACTGCCAAGTACATATACTATAGGTGAACCAAACTGTATGTAAATAAATAGGGTTAATGATGATGATTTCTAGTTTTTACTGTCTTACAAAATTGAGTTTTATAATAGTCTTTGTTAACATAGTTTCATTTATTTATGTCATTAGGTTCCCTCTGTAATACTTACAAGTTAAATGTTAATGTAAAAATTGTGAAAATGTAAATAAAGCAAAATAAAGCAGAAACTGCTGTTCGTACTGATTAAACTCGTTGTAGTTGTAAGTTACTGGCAGTACTAGGCTAAAAGTGGTTTTTTAGAGGCTCTGTCACAGCACTCGAGTACTTAATCTTAGATAGACAGCTAGCTCTCTTATTTTGGGTTGTACTTTGTGCCCAGTGTAACAAAATAAACAGAATATATTAAGTCATTCATGCACCAAGAAAACACGTGTCTAGTGGCCATAGAATAATGTTGTTTATATTGGATTTTCTTTTAATCAAAGGGTGCTAATGATATTTGAAATGTATGCATGACATGTTACATCTGTTGCAAAGTTGTTCCACATTAAACATTGACTCGAGAGTTATGATGATGGTGCAAGTTTACAGTTTAAATGACCTTTATTTTTCTGTGATGTAGTGCACAATAAAAACTGCACATGCCTTTATGCCTATAAACGAGGGGTGCTTAAACACAAAGAAGAAAAACAAGGAGGGGAAACATAGATACATGGGGGAAATGCTGCTTCTGCCTTTTGGGTGGGTCTCAGTGGAACTGAAAAAAGTCATTTTTAGAAATGCACTAGTCACCCAGTCATCCTCATACTGAATTTCCATTGAAGGATATCCAAAGGGAAGTCATATACATAGTTAGAACATGAACTGCATCTTCTGACTTTGTATAAACAATAATTCCAGGGAGGTGCAGGTCTGTTCAATAACTATGAGGGTAAACCATATAATATCAAAATCCTATGTAGGTGTTTCTATTGAAAACAGCAGGAATGAATAATGAATATTTTTATAATGAGTGGTTTCATACATTATGCATATCTACAGCTAAATATATGCACCAGGGCAATTCCGTTTAGAAACGGCAGAGACTGTCTAGGGCCTTGAACCTTTCAGATGTAACTGATAAAGCAAAGTGGAGTTTCGGTACCAGGTAGGACAGGGCACTGTGTGAGGGGCTCAGCTGCAGCTTGAGGGCTCGCTTCCTCCTCTCCTCAATGCTTTCCAGCCACACTGCTCTGTCTGTGCTGGTAGCACAGATAAAGATTCTGGCCTCCACCATTGGTCCTGAAGGGTTAGTGGGGGACAGACATTACTGTGGGGCTCATCAATTCCTATAAGCAGCTAAAGTGAAACAAGTCTCAAGAGCTACAGCATTTACTCAGAATGAGGTAAATCCTATAAGAATCAGATACACATGACAGGAAGGCGTATGGTAATGATTTATCCCTGGGATAAAGTCATCAAGATTATTCAAGCCAAGAGAGGTATTTTGACTATTCAGATAAATAAATCCAGGTCGTAGTTTACTGTAAACATTAAAAAACGGTGACATAAAATCTGAGCTACATTCCCTACCATATTTTCTGTTGCTATTTCTGACTTTTACCAGACTGACTGAAACAGCTAACAACTAAACTAATTTTTGCATCAACTGCTTTGTCAGGCGTTTTTTGTTCAGTTTGACAAGTCTGTTATTACATGTTTGTAGACAAGGAGAAAGATGCCTCAGTGTTAGTTGATGATTTGACTATAGACACTGTTATCAAATTACAATAATGGGAAAGAAGGGAGATTTCATCTGGTACCAGTAAGGTCATAAGGAATTACTGAACTAGCATTTGTTGGGAAGCTGTTCAGTTGCTTTTCACGTGGGAAGTCATCATTCTTTGGCTCTTCACACTCCAGAAGGTCACTCTTTATAGACAAATTCACTCACAACACCTACACACAGTACATGGGGTGGTTCTAATGGTGTATTTAGTGTGGCAAAGAGCTGTCCTTATTCTGTATTTAAATAGCCTTTCAATACCTGGTGTATGTTGACACTGTACAACATTAATTATTTTGCTGTTCAGTAAATCATTTTACTGAAACCAAGTTGGTAACAGACTTTGCAAGTAAATATCTTGCACATAATATTTCCTGAACATAACTATTCAGAATAATTCAATTTATTTACCATTACGATAAGTGAAAATTCTAAACTGGTGTAAAAATCATTCATTTCTTGGTGTGTACGGTACTCATTTGTTTTGCAATGATACAGCAAATCCAGAGAATTACCAATGATCTCAAAGGCGTTTTCCATTTTACGGTCCTGAGGAACAGCTTGTACCGATGTTCCGGAGAGAGGGAGAACACCCTGCAGGAAACAACAGTAATATGGCCAATCACCTGGCAAATTCACACAGATTCACAGCAAGTAGCAAAGTTGCAATGAGAAATAAGGATGCTTTGATCAGAGTTTCTGGGACTGATTACAGATTGGCAATCAGAATTAGCCGATTTCTGCTCACTGAGCGTCAATCACAGGGTAAAACTCATACTTACTACAAAAAATATGGCAGAATATGGTTCTTGGTGACATATATGTTTTTCTAAGAAACAATGGTGGACTTTTTAAATAAATATAAGCATCTCTGCATTTTTTAGAAAGAGTCTATTCCTCTTCTTTTGCACAGCTGTTGAGAAGAACTGCTCACTCTCCACATCCATACACAGAGCCCAGAGGTAAGCTCAGGCCATCATATTTCTCTCCTTCCTGGTTCTAATGAGGTTTGTGGTATTGAATGCTTCAGCAGATGATTCTCCACTAGTAACTTCTTCTACATATTGAGTTGCAAATTACAAATCTTTTATCTTTCATAAATATCTGGTAAAACTGCCAGACCAGAGACAGCACAGTTCCACTCCTGTGTTTGAAACTTAATGCCCATATTGTACGTTGGTCAAATTAAAGGCCACCGATTAAGTCATTAAGACTGAAAATTGGCCAATTTAAATAATCTCTAATGAGAACCGATCAGAATAAAGCCTACCTCATAAATGAAGGCCTGCTGTCTATCATCCATTGCTAAGATCAGCAAATGGAAAGAGAACAAAACCAGATATCTCTTTGTCATCTCCTAGAAAGAAACAATAAGTAATTTAGTTCAGAAAAAATCAAAGGGAGAGCATAAACATCATTAAATTACTTTCAGTGTTATGTTGCATGCTAACACTCAATGTACAGTGATAGATAGTAATAGGCTCAGTACTACTCAATACTGCTATGTTTCAAACATATTTTCAGTACAATAAGTGCATTGGTACATCCACCTTTAGATGCAAGCTACCTGGGTGTAGTGATTGTGAAGGAACACAATGGAAGACCAAACAATTTCTCCATAAGCGGAAGCTGGCTGGCCCTCCCAGGAACAAATAGGTTTTGAATACACCCACTGGTGTAACTCCTGTCTGCTTCTGCCCCACAGGATGGCCTAGAGTGCATGCAGTACATGCATACAATAAGCACATGCATACAGTAGCACATAAAAAAATGACAAATTTGCACATGGCTATTTAAGCACCCTTGTTAGTTGCCCATTTCATTAGTATTTATTTTGATGGGACCACCAATGTGCTGTCACTCCACCCTGCTTACAACAACTAGGCTCAGCTGGTCAAACCAGTAATACCTGTGAACTGGGGAATTCTTTTGGCAATGAAGTGACAAAAGAATGTGTATCCTGCAATTAGAAAAAAAACAAAATAAATCTCAAATTAAAGTTGGTTGATGATGCAGTGTTTTCAGAATTGGGATCATTTATTTATCACCCAGTATTTTTACATACAAGGAATTTCCTTTGAGGTGTCACGCAAAGCAATTAAAGACAATCAATACAATGAAATTGTGCACATAAATAAAATGAAAAACTGAAGGAATAAAATTAATTATTAAAAGTCATATTGGTATTTAATAATTAAGCCAGAAACGATAAATGTAAGTATCCCTTCTTAACACAGCTCTAGGTAAAATAAGAGACCACAGCACAGTATTTGGTTTCACTCATTTCTCAGTTTATGGGTTTGAATCTGTCTATGTTTTTTTTTTTGCCAAACTGCAGCTTGATTCTTTGTTTCTCATTAATGAAGGGCTTCTTCCTTGCTTTATAGGACTTCAGTCCTGCTTCGAGGAGCCTGATATAAACTGTCCTAGCAGTGCACTTCACACCTGTACTTAATGGTTCCTATTCCGTTTAAAGGTCACGATGTCATCCTATGATTCATGATAAACTGGTCATTTCTGGCATTCGAAAGTCACTTCTGCCTATCACCTGGCTGGTTTCCGGTCATTCCCAGTCATTCCGGTCATTCTTGTGTTCTGCCGTCTAAGAAAATTTGAAACCCAGAAGCATTCTGCTGCTCAGCGTAGCCTTCTGCCAGCAGAACCACGATTAAACCAGGATTTAAAAATGCTGATTTGTTTAAAAATAAAGCGGTCTCTTAATTTTTTCAACAGCTGTATAAAATTATTTGAGATTTTAAAATAAAAAACATTTATTTTGTACATAATAAATCTGGGCATGCTTAGATGCTTTCATTATTAAGGTGGAAAGTGGAAAGTTTAAATTTTAATTGTATTAAATTGTATTTAAATACTAACTCATGCAAAGTTTTGCCAGTGTTTATTGTGAAATTATTTGTTAACAGTTTGAGGGGGCACAAGTAATGTAGTACTACCCAGATGCTAAGTGTAAGTTACATACTGATCCCATGATCCTTCATCATTAATCAATTACAACAATTCATCTATTTTATGCAGTTACTATATTTGTTCATGATTTGTACTTGAGTAGTGACTCTACTAACTGAGTTACTTGTGACCCTTCAAGTAAAGTGTTACAATTACATTTTGGCACATTTCCATAATATTTTTTACAAAATACTCCGCTTCTGGTAAAAACATTAATATAACAAACAACTTATTAAACATCATAAAGAAACAAGTACAAGTGAGTAGGGATAAGGTATTAGCCTGTATCATGTTTATATACTGTATATGGTTTTAGCCAATGTTGTTGAACTTTTTGTGTTAGCATGTCAGCACACACACTGACCTGTTTGAACTCAGACAGGGATGGAGAGGGAAGCGGCACCTCCTTTGAATCACTTCTTTGAAACAGAGATTCACTCTGCCCCCACACCCTGAAAAAGCACAACCATTTTTGAGTTAAAGTCATTTTTC
Organism: Pollimyrus isidori; assembly: GCA_019775955.2. Classification (NCBI taxonomy): domain Eukaryota; kingdom Metazoa; phylum Chordata; class Actinopteri; order Osteoglossiformes; family Mormyridae; genus Pollimyrus; species Pollimyrus isidori. Next base: position 4,181,495 of record JABFDZ020000042.1, read on the forward strand.
AGTCGGACATAGCTAAATCAGGGACGTATCACTCAGCATAACTGTAGCATGGGTTTCTTTCATCTAAAACTTAATAAAATGCCTCAGAATCAATGACGGTTTCTTTAAAGCAGGTGAAGCAGTGCTTCACAAAAAGAAGAGCGAGAAATAAATAACATTCATATCTTATAAAATGTTTCCATGCCAACGAATAAATCGCAGAGATCATTTCAATGTGAAACAGAAAAAGTGCAGGAGTTCAAAAAATGCCTGACAAAATATTGTGCGATAAAGCACCACCCTTAGGCTGATGAAAGGAACTTTATTAAAGCAAAACATTTTATGCCTCAATAAGTTCGTAGAAGATAATGTATTTCTCATTGCCTTCTATTTAATGGTTCAGTGAATAGTTACAGAACCAGATTTCTTATTTAGCAGATAGCCCAGACTACCTGAAATACAACAGGTTATTTAACCTGAACAAACATAAAGTTCATTTAAACTGGGGTATTCCAACTAAGCAAGAAACCCTGCTTTACGACACAGGCCTCTAGTGCTTTCTAAAGATATGTGCTCATAAGTGTTCTGGACATAAAGATGACTGATATACATTTAACCATTCACAATATGAGCTCCACCGTCAGGCGAGATAAACTAACTTGTTTGTGGGCAAGGAATTGGTATACGCTAAGTGAAAGACATGAAATTTAAAATGCTTCAATTTCTAAACAGTTCTTGTTCATTGTTCTTGTCGAATCTGCGGTCCACAGTCCCAGCGATGTTATCCAATTTGTGATCTATAGCCATAGTCTGAGTCCCAACAGCTCTGCCATCTCGGGCAGCCTTGTTGGGCTTTGAGCGGCTGTCACTGTTTTCTTCAATTTACGATAAACCAGGGCAATGCCTAATCCAATCAGCATCAGACCTGTAATCATGGTTCCGAATAAGTAAATATCTTCAATG
>JABFDZ020000042.1:4186138-4204923 GCA_019775955.2 Pollimyrus isidori
GCATTACTGCAGAACAACACAGCTGACAGCATGGCATTACTGCAGAACAACACAGCTGACAGCATGGCATTACTGCAGAACAACACAGCTGACAGCATGGCATTACTGCAAAACAACACAGCTGACAGCATGGCATTACTGCAGAACAACACAGCTGACAGCATGGCATTACTGCAGAACAGCACAGCTGACAGCATGGCATTACTGCAGAACAACACAGCTGACAGCATGGCATTACTGCAAAACAAATATCTAAATAAATAAATTGAAAATATACTGTAGCACTATTTACTTGGAACAAATTTTTCAGTTTTGGGTTTTTGTCAGAGCATCTAATACTGCAGAAGTTAAAAAGTTACTAGTTTGAGTATTCCTGAAACCATGATTAGCCATGTTTTATACTGTATGCACTGGAGTAGAAGTCGATCTTCTGGACTAATGAAAATTTGAAATGTTTGGGTTCAACTACCATTTATTTGTAAGATGCAGAAATCATGACCACATGACAGATAGTGTTATTGACTGGAGTTTCTTTGCTGCTGAGATAGCTGGTGATCAACCAAATCAATGTTTCATTCTTCAGCAAGATGAAACACAAAACATACCTCAAAATTCTGCGAGAACTATCTGGCAAAGAAGGAAAGTGAAGGACAAGTTATGGTAATGGTCTGCCCAGTTTGCAGAGATTAATCCCAGAAATCATGTATCAGATGAACAGAGGTTTCACAGCAAAGCAGCACACGGTTATTCTAAGAACTGCTGCAGAAGAGCTGAGATGACATGTTAGTAGGTTTTCTGTTGGAAAATGTTACCCAAGTGCAGGAAACTGGAGTCCTTGAGGAAACTGGCAAAACATGTTGTGAAACACATACACACACACACACACACACACACACACACACACACACACACAGGATTCATACCCCAATCCCCACAGATTTGTACTGATTGTTCCTGAGCTTTTGTAAATTATTTGAAAAAATACAATCAATTGTTGTTAATTAAATAACAAAAGAGGTAAAAGTAACGTCTCTGTCTGCATGTGGTTTTCATGGGACTCACCCAGGGTCTCAAAAACCGCAGCAGGTACTATCTCCTCCAGCACCCTGCAGTTGGTGTGCAGTGCAGGGTTGTAGTTCATCTCCAGGAGCCACACCTAGAGACAGGCCAAGGATGAAGGAGCACCACACACTATCTACACAGTGCTCCTCATGAATACCACAGTATCCCTAAACCTAACACGCTGTCTACTAAAGAACAAATGTCGGAATTCTGAATTCAGGGGGCATTCTATTGGAACTTGTAACTCTTAAATTCCGAGTTCCTAGTTGAACATTTCACCTGGAATGCCCCCTGAAATCAAAATTACAACTTATGAACTTGGACAAATCGACACAAATCGAATTCAAGATGGCTGCCCCTATATCAACTACTGTATATCAACAGAAGTTAAAGCTGTAATTTTATACTGCTTATTAGCACATATGTCTTATTTGTGGCTCATTAAATTGGTCGTATGCACAGTACTGTGAAACCTATCAGTGGATGTGTTGCTACAAAAAATATTGGATAATGTGTTGTTATCCTCTGATGTTGCTAACAATAGCCAGCCTAAAACCGGGGCCAATTTCAATAAGCAGGATTTCTTGCTTATGCAGAAAGATTGTTGGATTTAATGTAGTCTGGGCTTAATGTAAGTGAACAAAGATGAAGGCTATTGAAACTGTGGTAAATAAAATCTGATAAGTTATCCAGGTATGCAAGAAATCTTACTTTTTGAAAAGGGCCCCTGGTACTGCTAAATGGCTTTCTGAAGTCATTCCCAGTTCTGAGTTCAAATCTCCAAGGGAAATGGAACACAGCACAGAATTCAATTGAAGCAGCACCATTTGTATTACACACAGAAGTACAGCATAAGTGCAATGTTATTCTTCCCTGTATATATACAACACAGTAACATTGTGTATTAGGATGCACTGATGGATGACTACATTGCCTATAGTTAATCATTGTCCTCCTGTTACTATCATACTTATGAGGTGATTGAAGTATTGATTGATTATGATCGTGTATGGACTGATCATCCTGAGATTCAGATACGTCGCCCATGATTCACCTATAATATTATTGTATTAATACAGGGGCAGCCACCTGTAGTGGCCCCCAGGGAGCTGGGGGTTAAGGGCTCAGTAGGCTAAGCATGTGTGCCTGTAATCAAAAGGTTGCTGGTTCAAATCCAGCCTCAGCATTTCTGTGGGTCCTTGAGTAAGGCCCTTAACCCCCAGCTACCTGGGTGCCCCCACAGGTAGCCCTTACGCAAACTGAGGAGAGCATGAGTCCCACCCCCTATCATGTGCTCATTCTTCCAGGGTACAATCAAGAGCATCCTCATCAGCTGCATATCTGTGTGGTATAGAGGCTGCACTGCCTCCTGTAGGAAATCCCTGCAAAGCATAGTGGATGCAGCCAGCAAGATCAACGTTGCCCCCCTGCCTTCCCTCAAGGACATAATCCACACCCGCCTCAACCGTTGAGCCATCAACATTGCCGACGACTCTTCTTACCCCTTACACTCAATCTTCAGCCTCCTCCCCTCAGGGAAAAGGTACTGGAGCCTCAGGGTTCACTCCACAAGACTGTACAACAGCTTCATCAGCCAAGCTGTCAGGATGCTGAACTCTGTCCACTACCGCCCCTCCTTGCCCCCTGCCCCTGGACAATAACTAGTCACTAGCTACCAAAGAACTACTTGCCAGCTACTTGGACTCAAAAGCTAGAATATACTTAAAATGCACTTTAAATCACGGTTATGCCTTTTTACGTTGTTTTTGCACTAATGAATGTATATTGTATATGGCGTATAGAGAAGCAGTCACTAACAGGCGGACCGTATAGACCCAGACTGACAGCCAAAACATTAAGTTATTCTTTAAAACCTGACAGGGCACTTTTATTTTAAGCGGCACAGCATTTGTAGCCTTTTCGGTAGTGGTTTAGCAGTAGAACCGCCGTTTCCCACGCCAACGAACGTCAAACGCCTTTGACCACCAAGCAAGACGTATAGTTAGTAGTTTTCAAATACAATACAGTATGTGTTATATACAGTAACACGTTGGATAAATACATGTAGTTTATTGATTGTTTCATGTTCGTTGAAGTTTCTGCTTTTTAACATACGTATAAAGTAATGTTATATAAATATGTGTTACCAGTATATAAATAAACTGAGATGATCAACAAAAAATATACGTTTTCAGGGTTGCCACATCTCAAGCATATGACATGGCACGCTTTCAGACTCATGCTGGAAATATTATGGCAAATTTATATTATTCCATTATAAAACCTATAACTAGCTACATCAAAAGTGTATTTACATGGTTAAATACAAAAGCAGACTATTTACAAGGTAAGAACTGTTACATGTGTGCAGACATCTCAAATTGAAAATCTCATTCCAACCAGCTGGCCGAAGTTCTATGTCACATGACAATAAATATTGTCAAAATGTTGTTTAATTGTACTGAATTAATTTGATTTAGTCAGGTACTGATTACACACAATGTTGATGCTAATAGGTCTACTTAAATATATATCACACTATTTTTTTTGTTTTTTATACTGTATTGCAAAGACGAGAGAGGAACAGTATTTCGATTCCCTGGCATGTTATAAAAATATAGGGAATTGACAATTTTGACAACTATTTGACTTGATTTGACTTGATTTGATTACAGAGAACATCGAACCAAAGTGGTGTCCAGACATTAAGATGATTATATCTTTTTCATACATTAGTTAGTGGTTTAAAATATGTAACTGCAAGTCCTATTTTGCAAATGACATCACAGCTAATCCTGACTATTAAAGATTATTCAATCCTCCTGATGATCCTGCCCCTTATTGTCCAAGAATAATCTTAAGTAAAGGGCAATGAATCAGCAGGTGCTGGGATGCCTTACCTTAAAGTCTTCATCAATCAGAAAGTCACAGCCAATGAGGTCAAAGTAGCCAAGCTTTCTATTAAGCTTGTTCTTCACTGCCATGAAGCACTGCATTGCAATCTGCTGCATGCGCTTCTTTGTAACACACAAGAAAAACACAGGATTATTAACCTTGATTGATTATTTTTAATCAATTGTCTCCACCCACTTGGGCCTTTCTATCACCTTGTTTATGGGTATCCTCTATAAAACACATGTTTCCCTATGAATAAGCATTGTTATGTGTTCATTTACACAGAAAACACAGTTCTTGTTCTTATAGACAGCAAATATATGTTGTTTTCCATCACTGTGTCATACCATGGACTTTTTTTTATTCCATTACATTTCAATCCATTCCTTTACAACCACTAGGCTACAATCCTAAAAATATTCTAGCTACGGTAGTCTGTAATGGCAATTTTAGGCTTTACCCCAACTGAAAAGCCTTTTCAGTTTACAAATTATGTAGCACCATTAGCTTACCCACTTGGAAACAGAGAAACTAGACTTTGTTTGTGTATATGCAGAATATGTTTTTACTTTTTCAACACCTAAAATAAAATTAAAGTAAAAATGATATTAAATGTACAATTCATTGGTGCACAAGCTGTTTTTGGCTCCTGCACAGTACCTAGTCTTGGAACACAATGGTTCATGCAATCTTGATTTTCATGGTTTGTATACAAAGACATACACACATGAATGTACACAAATGAATAGGCACAAATACATTTTTGTTATAATTACCCCTGGTTTGGCTACACTCACTGTAAAAGCTCCAAAAACCCAGTCTTGGGAGAGGGCCTTATCCTGACAGTGATGCTGGTTGAGATAGGCACTGAGTGACTCCATAGACCAAACTGTATCCTCCTTAAACACTTTATACTGTGGATTCTTCTTCTGTATATACTGATCAGAAATAAATAAGGAAAAGAGAAAGGGGTGAAAAAGGAAAAGACTAAACAGCACAATTAGTACATGATTGTAAAATTGCTCAAATTTATATTTCACTATCTATATGTGGAATATAGTTAGTTCTAGACCGCAGATATGGTAAATGATGAGGTTTGATTAACATATGTGTCATCGGTGGAGGTTTTCTTATGATTGGGAATGATGGACGATCCATGAGACTGCTTTCAGGATACGGAGAACCCTAATGCAAAGAAACTTTTGAGAACAAGAAGGAAAAGGAACTGCATAGGGTCTAAGCCATGGCAGGCAGACAAACTAACAAAGGCTAGAACTAACATACAAGGAACTCTGAAGGAGCACATACAGATAGGCTACCACAGGCAGGAACCACATTCATGTTCAACACCAACAGAGGAACAAGGTAAGAGCAGGCACACAAAACATGCACACAAACACACGCATGAAAGAGGGCTAGATGACAGACAGGTGTGGGCCATTAACAATTGACCAGATAGTAGGTATGAACGCAAACACTAGGAGATACAAGGACACAAGGCAAAGCTACAAGGTAGGGCACAGGCAGGCAAAACCAGGGTATGTTCTAGCTGGAAGTCATGAAGAGTAAGGTAAGGAGCATTCCTATTGGGCAATCATAAAGTCAATCTTAAGTTAACTAAGCTAACTGAGAAATCCTGCTTTGTGGAACATTCCCCAGGACAAATACTAGGTGCATAATCACATGGAACATAATAATGATGATGTTGACTAAAGTGTCAGACTAAAATTAATTATTATAATCTCCAAAGTGCTGTATGCACAAATATCAGCCATTTGCTGAGCCCATAGAGCCGCATGGTAGCCCAGGAAACAGGGGAAAACAATCAGAAAAAGTAATAGTGCTAAACCTCGAAAAATACAGAGGAAAGAACAGGACGGCTGGCTCCACCTGCTGGCCAAATGGGATAGACAGAAAAGGTCTATATATATACGAAATATAAGATTGAACATATATTTAAAAATCTCACATAGCCATAGCAGCTTATATGATGCAAAAGATTTCATTAATAAAGAAGGTTGTGAACACCTACTTAGGTGCAGAGAGGGAACCCCTTCCTAAAAGTGTAATGCAAAAAGCTCTATGCATAGGTGACAGCTGTCTTTTAGCATTTAACTGTTTTTGTTTCTTTTGGAAGGCAATAACTTAACATCGCATATGCCTTTCCTACCCCCTGATTGATCCATATGTGGTACAGCTACTAATTTCCAGATTTCAACAAAAACATATAAAATATAAAAAACATTAAATAATCCAGCCAAAAACATTTGAATTATTTTAATACAAAAGTTTCTAACCATTGAAAAACATTTTTCAGCCCTAAAGTCACTAAATTAAAAAATATTAATAACATTTGTTAGCTTTTTAGTATGGTCGCTTGGGGAACAGGGCACTTCCTGTTTGTTTATATGAACAACTTAACAGTCGTCACAGAAAGTATGCTGATCTTGGTGCCGGGAATGGTTTTTAAAACAAAGCCAAGAATCAAATTAAGCAGAAAGACCTACAATGAAACACCGGTAGGGCACTTTTATACTTTTATTTGCTGTTTTCAGGACTGGGTAAACTGGAGGTGGCATGAGAAAAGCTGGTGACCAGTCAAAATCACTGAATCGAGAAAAGATTTATATAGATTTTTCCAAGTAATAAATCTGTGAGTACGAGTTTGTTTACAAGTTGAGTTTGTTTATTCGTGTAAGCAAAACTTAGAAATCTGTTTGTGTTTGGTTAGCATCTTTTGAATGTCAGAATTTCAACTAGAACATGATTAGGAACATTTCTGCAAGTTGTTTGAACATTTTATTAATTACCTTTTAAGCTTTACAACAAAATCAGTTATTTTTATACAACAGAGAAATTAAAGTGCATGATAATTATATCTCTCAGAATAACAATTCATTGGGCAGCGTACCTGATTGGTTAGATGTGTAGAAAGGTTGCTGGAGTTTGGATCATAGATGTCACAGGTCAGTCGTACATATCCATGTCGAAAGAACACTATGTAGGGTGTAGTACAAGCAATTAGAAGGTAGGCTCGCACGTCAAACTTCCTGCCTTTGAGAAGCAGAGGGTTCTGGATGTACCTAGTAAAAAGGAGACAAATCACAAAAAAATCTCAATTACATCTCAGATGTGTTTATTCACATTAATTCTCTGCCTGAAATGATGACTTCTATATTATGCAGAGTATTATGGATTACTAAGTATTTACTAGATTTACTAGTATCTATGTGATCAGTAACCTTTGAACAATATAAGGCTGCTGGTGGTATGACTTCCTAGAAATTTGGTGGTCTTTGAAACTCTGTAGCTGGATTTGAAAGACCCTGATGTCCTCTTCTGTCCTCAGCAAGAAGATCCCCTGCCCCTGATTCAGTCCTGTAGGCTTGCAGATCCACGGAATGGATTGAGCTCCACTCATATGGGCTGTTACCAAAAGGAACAGAGGGATAACATGTGCCACCTTAAAAACAGTATACCAGCAAAAAAAGATTTAAGATTTCTTGAGATGCAGTTAATGCTATGTTCCTCTTTAGCACAAAACTTGAGACAAGAAATGATGTAAATAGGCAGTTTTTTTCTAGCTTATACTGATAACGCTATTTTTTTGTTTTGTGTCACCTTGCTGTGCAAAGAATGCTTCCTGTTCATCTCTAACATCCATGCGAAATGTTTCTGGGATAAAGTGCTCCATCTTCAGCTTCCTGTGATACAGCATTTGAGATGAGATGAGATATAATATGAAATGTGACAAATCTGTTTTAGTGTTTGTATTTGTTACAGTAGAGGATGCAAATAATGGTAGGCATTTTTTCTATTAAATACAAGATAATAACCCTCTCCATTTTATATTGAGCATGTATTGTAATATCTTTTTGTTTTTATACTTAATTTAGGATGAAGTATTTGGTCTAGCCAAATGTATTAATCTGGCATTGCCATTCTTGGAGGCGAGGGGTGTCTCCAGGCAAGCCTTTTGTTATTCCTGTATTAGGCAAATACACAATTTCACTGAGTCACATGATTTACAAACCTCAGTCCACAGCCATGAAAGAACTTGCTATTGACCTTGTCAAATTCCCTCAAGCTGTTCAGGAGCCCAATCTTCGTGGTCAGCACACTGTTGTTTGGGATCTGGTACAGCAGCTGTTGTCCTGGGAATCACACGAATCACATTTGTGGTTGCAGGTCCAAATTATAGTCACAAAATCAAGCAGTATCACAGCTGCAGATTTTTCATTTATGTTAAAATAACGGGACACTTCCAATCAAATCCATTTTTAAAAATATATTTGGAGAAAGCATTGCCTGTGGCTGTTTTATGTTTTAAAGAACTGTTACTTTATAATGAGATTTCCATCCATTTGTTTTGATCTGAAGGACAAGGAATCACAGCTATATTTTTGGAATATTAATCCCCCCCACTTCATAAACTGAACATATCCACTCTGTCAAAAAATGGCACAGCACTGGTATGGTTTTGTTCCCCGAACTACAAACATCATTAAGCCGCACCCAATGGTTCATCAGAGTCGATTTACCTACAGCTAGGGTACAGTCGGCAGACCCTTGAGAGTACAGCCCCAGTGACAAACAATTGTGTTCTCAAAGGTACTGGTTCTAGGTATTGGTTCTATTTTCTGACAGCACAGGGTGATGGGGGTCTGGGAGCTACAGGCGGAAAGCAGGGAATGATTTGGAAACTCCGATTAACCAAAACATATTTTTGGATTTGGGGTGGCAGGGGGAGGTGGCGAACCTGGAAGTAATATGCCTACATATGAAGGTTGTTTTGTGACAGTATTCAATAAATTAATTGTGTCTATGTTACTACAACACAAGCTCCACACATGCAGAACCAGGGTAGAAGCCTCAAACCTAGACGCGTGAAGCAACAATGCAACTACTATGTCGCCATACCATCCCCTAGGAACACATATTCCATGAAACATCATACAGGTACACACAAACTGCGATAGTCCCTGTCAGTGAAGGGAAGTTTAAGTTACCTTCTCTGAAACTGTTGTAGGCGATTTTTGACTTGATCTCACACCATTTGAGTATGTAGTCATTTCTTCTCTTGTCATATAGGCGGTGCCACCCTTTGCTCTCACAATATGCTGTCACTCTAAATAAGAATTAGGAAGCGCACATATCAATTATCATGTAATGCATAGGTGCAAACATGTTGGCTCTGCAGACAGGTTGTCTCTTCACATTGAAGGGGATAAATATCTTAAACAAGAACATTTGTAAACTGACAACATCAGAAAACCTAACTGATAAAACTGTGTAAAAAAGTATGTGTAATGTGGTAAGAATGATAAAACATGACATACAACATTAGTTAGCAGTTAATTGCCTCTAAACCAATCACCTCAAATCCTGTCTTGCACTGTGTGTGTGTGTGTGTGTGTGTGTGTGTGGTTTGGGACATGTGTGGGGGGGGGTTGTGTATATTTTACAATGTGGGAACCAGATTACAGTGTCTTCTGAAAACAATTTATAATGAATAAATGTGATATAAGTATGTTATTTATGGGATGGATTTGTAAGCACTCACATGAGGGCGCCATTCTTGCCCCCCACAAAAAAAAAAGGTCCACTCCCCTTGGCTTCTCTTGGCCTTGCACCTCGCAGACTTCGGGCCATGACTTTGCCCCCTCCCTGGTTTCCTGAAGGTGCCTTTCTGGTTTTTCTATCTAAGTGACTTTTATCCTTGCATGTACCTGCATTTGTCTCAGACATTCACAAGAGTGAAAAACATACACAAACATCTATGACCATGTAAAGTATAAGCAATGTACCACATACTGCATACATAATGCATGCAGACACACATACAGGCAAATAAAACAATCACATTTTAATTGTTTTTTTTACTCAAGATATTACTCCTCATTTTCTCACACTCAGGACTTCGTGGGATAGCAAAAGTACTTTCTTTGGGGATTCTGAGGCAATTGGGGCATCAGGTTAAGTTGGGCATAAGTTACACCGGCTGAGAGTTATTTGATACGTTACACCAGCTGAGTTATTTGATATCATACGCATGACAGTTTCCTAGCAATGTGAAAGCTGAGATATGAGTTCTGAATGTCACATTGATGATGTGTAAAATCATTGGTAGACCATGAGAATGATGAGACACAATCTGACAGAGGGAGCTCACTCATTGGCCAGATTACTCTGATTAAAAATCAGTACGGGAAGATCAATATATGTTTTCTTCCTCGCTGATTAAGGCACTATTGAAATGTTGCCGTGACATATCCTATTAGGCAGGTGGTGGGTATGTTGAGTTATGAGCAGATAATAGTGTTGGCCACAATGGTTCCTGCTATGCATTATGAAGGCTTATTGATTATTAATATGATGCTTGGAGTATTGTGCACTGATCCTACAACTTATAAATTGTAAAGTAAAAGTAAATTGTACTGTCCCCATACCTCCCCGCTCTGTGTGTTCTTGTCGTGTTGTGTGTGCTGCTTTTCACAGTCCAGACGCAGACTGCTACCTCATACAGGCACAGACACTGATCGCTGCCTCTCACAGACACAGACTGCTGCCTCTCACAGTCACAGACACAGGTCACTGCCTCACACAGTCACAGACACAGATCGCTGCCTCACACAGTCATAGACACAGATCTCTGCCTCTCAGTCACAGATTGCTGCCTCTCACAGACACAGATCGCTGCCTCTCACAGTCGCAGACATAGATTGCTACCTAACAGTGTCACAGACACAGACTGCTGCCCCTCACAGTCACAGATCACTGCCTCACACAGTCACAGAGACAGATCACTGCTTCTCACAATCACAGACACAGATCACTGCCTCTCACAGTGACAGAGACAGATTGCTGCCTCTCACAGTCACAGACACAGATCGCTGCCTCTCACAGACACAGATTGCTGCCTCTCACAGTCACAGACACAGATTGGTACCTCTGAATTCCCCCATTTTGTCTGAGTGTGCACCCTGTGACGGACTGTGTACGCTTAAAAATTAAATAGTCAGTCATCAATTGTGGTCTGACGTAGTGTTTCCATTTTATTTTAATGGTAACATTTTACTTTAGGGGGCACAAATAAGTTCAAATTTTAATAACCCAGAAACTAAGTGTTAGTTACGAACTGATGATTGTAACAGTTAATGTATTTCATATAGGAACTATTTTAGTTTCATGATTTGTACTTAATAGTACAGTACTGAATAGTAACTGAGTTAATAAGTTACTTGTGCCCCATCAAGTAAAGTGTTACTATTTAAGCAAACTAAACAAAGTATTAACAAACTAAATAAACTATTTGCTTATTTTGTTGTCATATTCTTTAACCTGCTAAGGTGATATTGGTACTCTCTCTCCTCCACATCCTGCTGATCATCCCTCTCACCTCCAGCCTCCAGCTTCAGATCTGGTGCCTTGCAAGCCACAACGTTCTTGGTTTCATCCTCTGTTTTCCCGTTGAGGTTTCTTCCATCTGAGGTTTGTAAATCGTCACACTCCTGACTCCCCTCCAGCATCCCCGCCTCACTGTGCTTGGTGACGTTTTTCATCACATCACTTTACAATGATTCAGTTGAATACGAATCAAACAGTCCACCAACCTCACTACTGACACTTTGCCTTACTGTGAGAGTGAAAAGTGATTTTCTGCAGTATTTGCAACTGAATTTATTAGTTTATTTTCACTCCTTTCCTTTCCCAGGACAGAAAAACAATATTGCCTACAGAAATGTAACAATTTTGTTATGTAATCGTGTAATTGTTAAATGCATGATAGATCGCATGACCTATTTCCATTGCAGCTTAACTGTCTAGTAAACACAGTGAACCCATTTAATAGCCAAACTACTGTCCCGTTTGTTGAGATGTCTGTAACAGTGAAATAGTAAAACATAGCCTTTTAAAATCAGACTAATATATAAACTTAGTTAATGGAGAAATAACTGAAATTCAATAATCACTATAATGTAACACTTGACTAGTGAGTTCTTTCTAATGCATTTAAATATACAGGTGTTCTGCCTCATTTTGAATATAATTTTAGAGAACGCCAAACAACTGAAGCTAAATGAAAAAAAATGTGCCATATAAACTTACATGCACTGCCAAAGACATATGATGCACATAAAGGGTGTACTCAGTGTGGAACTCATTAACTGTGAGAGTGTAAACAAATCCAGGTTGCCTAGGATATGGTATCCTTGGAAACAGTTCCTAACTGTAGTTTGATTCTGTGTGTTATGCTGCAGTACTGGGCACCAGGGCTTTCCTAAGCTAAGGGTTATTACATGTTAATTGCATGTGCATTTTGATGATATTTAACACGTTAATTACGCATACATCCCAGAGCTCAAACATGTTTGTTTTTTTTGCATTTTTTACTACAATAAATTTTTGAAGAAAACAGTGAAGGACTTTGAATAACAATTCAGTTTTTTGTAATGAAATTCATATCTATGTGTTTAAATAAGAGTGCCCTCTTTCTTGGCTCCCTTTATGAGATATACTCCCCAAAATTGTAGTGTATTTATTATGTTTTAATGTTGCTTATGCGCCTCATATACAGGTAGGAGTAAAACCTTTTCATTTAATTGGGAAAAAAGTTAAATATGACTCGCAACTCATTGTTTTTTCTTAGCTAAATGTAGTAATAAATGCAGTTTGCAAGATTAACTTAGTCCTTGAAAAAAAATCTTATATTTATGAAAACATGTTCTTTCTAACTTTTTCAATGAGATATAACTGAGCTCATCCATCCATCCATTTTCCAAACCGCTTATCCTAATGAGTGGCGGGGGGTCCGGAGCCTATCCCGGAAGCAACGGGCACGAGGCAGGGAACAACGCTGGATGGGGGGCCAGCCCATCGCAGGGCACACTCACACACCACGCACTCACACACCAGACACTCACACACCAGGCACTCACACATGCACACCTACGGACAATTTGGCAACTTAACTGAGCTCATGAGAATCTGAATTGTGTGTCACTATATATCAAGGGTCATACAAAAATGAGAAAAAAAAAATTCTGAGCTCAGGGTGGTGTGTCATTCACATGCTAAATTTCATCAAGAAAATGGAATTGCACCCCTTATTCAGTTTATCTGATGATTATTCCATTGTTTGATGGTGTTAAGCATGCACCACGAGATTCAACAAATCACAGTGCATCGCCGTATCCACAATGATTATAGCATATAGATTATGAGCATAGCTAATTTGTCATCTTTTCCCACTTTAGATATGTCTCCTCCATGCATGCAAGCAGCTATCATTTAGCATTATTTAGGGAATTAGATCCCATCGGGCGAATTTGCTAAACTGGCATAACAGGTTCAATCAGTAGAGCAAACAGGTGGCCTCTTGTGGGACAACCAGACAAAAGAGGCCCGGGCACATGGAAACCAATGCCTTCAGCCTTCAGATGCGAACATCTCCGTGGGGTACGAACAAGCTGGAGCACCATTTCCAGACTGCGTAAACACTCCATCACATCAGTTTATCAACTAAAAGCCATTAACTTTTTAATGCAAGACAATGACTTGTACAGTTTTCTAATGATGACACACCACACTGCAAATTAAAATCAGAAGATTTATACTAGCTAGACAAAAAAAAATCCTTGAATGAACCAAATGGAAGATTTAATCTTGTTCATTCTAATGGAAGTGTCTACAATTGTCCATAAATTAACCTAAATAATCACATTCTGTGAAAAAACGCAGGTGTTTTAAATGGACTGCATATTTTAGTAATTTAGTCATTTTAATTTATAGAACACGGGGGCAGGGGCCAATCTTATTCAGAAAGGGCCAGTAGCGGGTGTGTGCAGGTTTTTGTTAGATTACTAAATACTGTAGGAAGAAGAGTTCTCACACCTGGGTTTGAACAACTTATCTAAAGGTTATGCCAAAAATCTGCACACACACTGGCCCTTTGCAGGTAAAATTATCCACCCCGATATAGACTATACAGTAATTTCATGAAGACCCATCTATTTTCTCTAACCACATATACAGTGTAAAGTCTCAATCAGGAGCTCGGGAATGGTGCCAGCACATCACAAGACACACACTTACTGTTGTAAATTTATAAACACTGAGTCACCTTAACCATATGGGGAAGGAAAACCACACAGACACAAAGAAAACATACGGACTCCACCCACAACACTAACAACACTACAACAACGCCTCTCTTGCTGTGTCAAAGCAAATAATCACCCCATTGGTTTACGGAAGTGGGTGTGACAAAAACAGGCATACACTGAAGTGCCCTGCAGCCAAATGAGTTTCAATTAATTAAAAAAAATAATAATCAATTCAAATGAAAAATGAATGAAATGAATATCCCAGGCATGTTTCCTTATTTATTGCATAGTTCATGTAGTTCATTTACCTCATGTTTAGGGTTTATGTATATCATACAGGTTCAAAACCACAGCTGTACACAGTATAAATATAAGGCAGAGGAGCACTTTCATAATGCCTTCACACAGTGAGCTTACACATTAAAAGTGATTAAAAAAATATAGGACAGTCTGCTGTTTCATATGTTCCCTCACTTTTTTATGGCCGATAATGTATTTTCTACAGTCAGGCATGATCATTCTATGTAGAACGACATACACCGTATATGTTGGGTATGGACGGTAATAGTTTTCGGTTAGCAGTTGTACTTTAAAAATGAATTTTCCCTGAATGTACAAAGTGCAAAGGATAAATGTGTTTTTCTTGTTCTGTTCACATGTTTAGTAATGCCTCTCTTGATAAACTGGGAAGGGAACATGTTTAACCTGGATGCCAGATTCTGGCAAACACTTCCTATAGAAATAGAAGGAAATCTGTAAACTATGTTTGTGTCTAATGCCATTCTACAAGGCATTAAATCCAAGCTTACACACAGGACATAAAAGATAGGTGAGTGCAGAATAAGGTAATACTGTTGTTGTTGTTTTGTTTTAATAAGTGTTGATATGATCCATTAGGTGACATATTAAAAAGAAGTAACTCAATATCTAGGCTACACAGTGCCATCACATCATGTTACACAAATGTTGACCGATGCCTTATGTACACTCTGTTGCAAGAGCAGTTTGCTTAGCCGCAAATCACGGTATTAAGTTTGTTATAGTGATTTTGTCATAGATTTTAGCAAATTCATAGCATCTGACATCCTTCATGAGCATAGATGCTTTTATTGAACCAATATTACAGACCTACATGTAAAATCATGTCAGATCTAATATAAATTTGCATTGCTAGAGCAACAACCAGAGTCCTGCAATGATAAAATCTGTTAGAAACATTAATAATATTATTAATGCTTTTTATCAATTTGTGCTAATGAATATGCATATCACAGTTATGATGTTCTGTATAAGCAAGAACATGCATTAAACGAAAAACATAAATGTCACAGCATACACGGGCAAGGACCGAGTAAGCAGAGGCAAGATTTCAAGAATCTGGGAAACACAAGGTTTAATGAAGGACAGAGAACAGGCCAAACCACGCAATAACATTAGTAACATCAGTGACCGGATTGGGGAAATCATACCTAACGCAGACTTACTGTAAATACTGTACATAGGACTAATGACAGCAACAAGAAACGGCTGGTAAACACAGGGAATCCACACGAGGTTTGCGAGGCGATGCGGCACACGGAAGGAGTGGACGATCGGGGCAGGACAGGGCCCCCTTCTCCAAAAGTACGCACTCCAGGCATGCCTAAGGGGAGCGAAGCCATGAGATTGGGGACAAAATGGCACTTGGGGAAACAAAAGCAAGAACATCAACGAAGCACAAGGAACAGGACTGACACATAAAAGGAGAACAACTCAGAAGACAACCATGGGGAACGCAGACAAACACAGAGACACCGAAGATAGAAACACAGGACCTTTGGAACACTAAAGGGGATAACAGAGGGACAGTACCAGGGGACAAACCCACAGGAGGCACTAAGGGAAACAGCAGGAAACAAAGGCACAGAGGGACACAAAGGAAACACAGGACAGGGAGTGAACACAGGCAGCAAAGGGTGAGGGGAAATGTGGAGCTGGAGGGACCTTGGTGGGCGTGAGGCGGAATTTGCAGGGCCAGCAGGCGACTATGACGCTGAATCAGGAGCTGACGGGCAGCCAGAGGTTGACATACACATGACTTCATGTAATTCATATAAATCTAAGGTCTCATGCAAATGGATGGTGTCAGAATTTATTAGCCCAGGAAAGGGAAAAGGACCACATGACACACTGTAGTTGATTAGCCTAGGAAAGGACCACATGACACATTGTTTATCCTGTTTTGTAATTGTTGGGATCGCGGGGAAGGCAGGACGAAGAAGGAGCGAGATCCAACCAGGAACAAGGGTAAACAAAGGTTTATTGCACTACACACAGACATATGACAACGTCAATGCCACGTCTGCCGGAAGAGACGCAAACTTAAATACATCAGAAAGGCACAGGACAGGCGAGCGGCAAAGGCCACACAGGTGAAAACAATGGGCAATCACAGGAGGTAAACGAGGTGGGCTTGGTACACAGGAGGAGCGGACGGCGCTGGACGTAACAGAACCCCCCCCAGGGGAGGCGACGGACGAGACGAACCGGAAAACAGGGCCTGGAAAACAAAAGCAGAACACTAACCAAGACCAGGGAACAAGACCGACACACAAAACAAGCACAGAGACAGAAACCAGGACAAGACACGACAGAGAACAGGGAACGCCGACAGACAAACCAGGAAGGGAGAGGGCAAGGAAACACCAGAGAACGGAGGAACAAAAGGGCCGAGATTGAACGGCGGAACGAAAGAAGTCTGAACAAACGGAGGAGGCCCTGGCGGAGCGGGGGGCCTGGAGGCGGCCGACGAGGAGCCGGAGGAGGGCCCGAGGACCGGCACCGAGGCACCGGAGGGGAACACGGCAGTGACCACGAGCCGGAGGACCCGCAAACAGCCAACGGACAATGGCCAGGGGCCGCATGGGTGCAGCAGAGGGCAGGACAGGAGGGACCCGGACCTTTCTACAGTGCCCCCTACCCTTCCAGGATACAGAGAGGCAGGGACCCCGTTGGGCTCCACCCCTCTGGGGCACTGGCCGTTGCTCCGGGTGTTCTCCTGGATCTGGGGAATGCAGCAACCGGATCCCCGAGCGGTCCCACTGGAGCTCCTCCTCTTCTGCCACGAGGGGAGGAGCGAGGGTGTTGTCCGGGACCTCCTCGGGGACACAGTGTCCCGGGCTGGACAGGTCCTGGGCCGCTGTGGCTGCAGCCTCAGGCTGAATGGGCGCGGGCGGGGCCGTGGGACAAGCAGGAACTGGTAGGGCCGTGGGTGGGGCCACGGGACGAGCAGGAACTGGTAGGGCCACGGGTGGGGCCGCGGGACAGTCCTGAACAGGAGGGACCGCAGGCGGGGCTGCGGGACAGTCCGGAGGGGGCCACAACCCCCCCCCAAAGGCGCACACTCCGAGCGCGTCGCAAGAGGGGCGTGATGTAGCAGCCACGGGAGCTACAGTGGCAATGGCAGCTGTGGCCGAGGGTGCAGGCGTGGCAGCCTCGGGAGCGGCAGCTGCGGGTGAGGCAGCAGCGTCTGCGAGCTTGGCAGCGGCGGCTGCGGGTGAGGCAGTGGCATCTGCGGGCTCGGCAACGGTGGCTGTGTGCTTGGCTGCGGGCTTGGCAGCGGCAGCTGCGTGCTTGGCTGCGGGTTTGGCTGCGGCATCTGCGGGCTTGGCAGCAGCGGCTGCATGCTTGGCTGCGGGCTTGGCAGCAGCGGCAGCGGGATAGGTGGCCTCAGGCGATGCAGCAGTCGATAGAGGCGTGTCGCAGCCCACCTCAGGCAGCCCAAGCGCCCGCAGGTCCAGCACCGGCCAATCGGGCACTGTCCCTTTAAGAGCCCCAGGGATCCTTGGGACGGGGTCACTTACCGGGCCTATCCACCTTCTGGCGTTGAGGGCTGGCCGGTAAGCAGCCGCCTCTGATGGTGGCTTTTGCACACCGTGGAGGCAGCCCCAGGCGTCTGCGGCATCAGCCCACGCGAACACGGAGTTCCCTTGCACTCCTTCATCCTCCCCGGCAGGGCTGAGCGAGCAAGCGCCCAAGGACATGCTCTTCACCCCATGATGCTGCGTGACACTCCTCTCTTCTCCTTCGCCAAGCACATCAAGCAGCACCTCATCTGTCAAGAGGGCAGCACCTCAGCTGGCCACTGGAATTACAGTCTGTTTAGTGTTACCATAATTTAAAGACACATTCGTTTAGAATTTCATGAATGAACGATCTTTGGAATAAATGAATACAAATAACCCTAGTAACCTGACCCTCAATGGCGAGAGTACCATCCCCACCTTATCAAGGTCATGAACAAAGCATGTCGTTTTGTATGAAAATGACAAATTCAGCTCTAGCTTTAATACTTTTCATACTTCTGCATTCTTGTTAGAATGCGTTAACGCGAATTTCATTATTTTGCATGAATACCAACACTTTAGAAGAAAATATAATAATTGTAATGCAGTTCATTTAAAAATGTGTTAAAATCTTTGCCTTTGCCTGACTCAGCAGAGAATGTACTTAACACACTGGTGAAAATTAAGATGGTTTTGCAAAGTATATAGACTGGTTCCGAATTTATGTACCCTGTGATTCAGGAGTTATTCACTTTATAGAGGGATCAAGTAGGGCTGGGCGATATGGCCTAAAATTTGTATATCGCGATATAATTTGTAGAACGTGCGATAACGATATATATCACGATATATTAAAACTGACTGCCAGATACATTCCCGAATAATAAACACACTTCAA
>JABFDZ020000042.1:4205350-4227842 GCA_019775955.2 Pollimyrus isidori
GTAAGCTCCATGCTTGCAGCCGCTGCCATTTCGCCCAAAACAGGCGCAGCTTGATGACATCATCAACATGCGCTATCTCGATATCGCGATATAGTCAAAATCTCTATCGTTGGCCAAATTTATATCGTTTCGATCGTATATCGTTTATATCGCCCACCCTTAGGATCAAGCTGATCATCTCCATAAGACAAGCCACCTTGGCCCCATGCAGCGTTGTGAAGGGATCCTCTGCACAAGGGTACACAAGATGGCTGAGGAAACTAAAGACACCATCTTTCTATCTCTAACAGGAAACTGCAGAAAGTCCACATTATGAACAAAGATTCCATTTTACCTGTAGCTTCTTTTTATGCATTCACTTGTTTAATGCAGTTTTGTTTTTTGGTCAGCTTTTATATTTACTTTCAAGTATAATATACATGTATCACCTTGCATTCCACCACTATAAGATGGGGTGACAAGGGGCCCCAACCTCTCCCAACCTGGTCCTCTGGAGATGGGAGGGAGTAAAAATGTGGACTGACTCGGGGTCTCTGAGGACTGGGTGGGAAAATGCTGCCTTAAAACCGCCATGCTCCTCAAGCACAAGTCTAACACAGATCAGACAAGTATACTTACGACAGTTTGACCTTAATAAAATTTTCCTTGAAGAAAGTCTTAATATCGAATTTTGGACTGAACTCCAAGACAAGGAGCCAACAGTGTTTCTCAACCACTGGTCCACGTAGTAAGTTTGATTGACGATATAACTCTTTCAGTTTGTTAGCATTACATGACGTAGTCGAGCTATAATTGTAGCTCAATTCAGCTGTGCATGTAAACGTACTCACCATGTCACATTTCCTTTTGCTTTCTTTCTTTGGATAGACATGTTATGTTTTAGGTTGCGGTTTATGTTTCTATTGTTTTAATTGCCCCTAGAGTTCTTATTCATGCTTAAAGCTCTGCAATATTAATTATTATCAATGATTAAGATTAATATGTTTTTTAAATCAATTTTATTGTCATCTTGCACTGACCTCCGATTTAAGAGATAAACCTTCCAAATATTCCTTGCATCATTTATGGAATGCAGTGAATCTACTCCAATAAGAGACACAACTGTGCATAAATTCCACACATTCCACATACACAATCTGGACATTTTTGTTCTCTGTTCCATGCCTTTTAGCTGTTTTCCTAAATAATAGTCTATGAATAAAACCATAAAGGTATATATTATCTTTGCTATATATTTCTGTTGCCAATGTGAGGGCAGAAAGCATATTTGCACTTTTTAACACCACCTATTGTGTTATAACTAACTTCCATTATATGGGTGACAAAATTCCTGACCTCTTGATTTAATTTGCAGCATACATTTTTATTTAAGTCTTTGAAAAAAAATCAAGCTATTTTTAAATAGAGTATAATGGCATGTATGCATCACACAACCTTTTACCTGAGCAATTTGAGTCTACATTTGCTTCCATTATAAAAGCATGAGAAAACAAAGCTCACCACACAACCACTTACAGTATCTTCTTCTCTTCTGCCCCTGTTCCACATCACAGCCAATCCAGGTCCGAGCACCAGCAATGCAAACTACTGCTGAACATGCATGGACCAGTTCCAGGCATGCAATGCCAGAATTCTGGAATTCCACCAAGAATGCCAAACCTTAAGAAACAAGGATGTCCATCGATTGCTTTGAGATACACAGCATTACCTGTTTAAGTAAAAGCAGGGTAGTGGCTCAAGTATGGTAAAGAATTTAAATTAAATTTCATCCTTATATATAAGCTTTAATGCATATAGGATCCTACAGTTAAGATGAAGATGGAGGTCATGAATAAAATTAAATGTGTGACGCAAAGAGAAAGCACTTTTTGTATTGTCTGCTCTTTGGTTCGGATAGACTGGGATTTCTTTGTTAGCTGCCTTGTCTGCAGACCCAGCACCGGAAGATTTGGCCTACACTGATAGAGAGAGGTGGGGGTATATACCCAGGGTTTGTAAAAAAAGAGCTTTCTGTTCACGGGAAACTTGATCTACACCCCCCAGTGAGCAGGCATCTCAGTGTTTCTGTTGGGTCATGTGACGTCAACAGGCAAGTTAATGGATATAGTGCGACCAGGTGAAAGATGGCGGCTACTGGCATTCCAGCACCAGAACTGAGAGTCCTTTCATCTAAGCTTGAGCAAAATGGGTAACATTAATTAAGGAATACAAGTATGAAGATCAATGGGTGGGTACCACTGTTAAACAGCTGTATACAATCGCAGGTTCAGCTCTTCAGCTATATTTTTGAAAGAATGATATGTTGGCCAGTAAATACTCAGCTGTGTGTTAAAATAGATTATGTTTTGAACAAAACTGCTCGCTAAAGTTTTGATATTCATGATGCAAATACAAGACTGATTTAATTGTTGGTTGGACAAATCACTACTGTTGTAGTTTGTCACCTTAGGCTGTAATACACAAATATCACTAGGCAGGTAAAATAGCAACACTGGGGTATTTATTGACCCTCAGTTTTAGCAGAAGTTACGAAAAAAGCCAATATTTTAATGAGTGGTACTGGCATTAAAGTATATGAATATTAAATGTGCTTATAATAAACACAAACAAAAGTTCAAGTTTAAGAATGTTTTAATATCTTTATTTATAATGTGAACTATGCTTACCACTACATGACTTAAAACAAAAATATGTAGTTCATTACTAAATGAAGAATACACACACACAACCCATGAAATGAAATGGGACACATGAAAAACATGTCACAGCTTTTAATGTGCAATAGTTAAAATAATGACTTAGGTAGTAGGGCTGGGCGATATACAGTAAATGATATATCGACTTATTGTCAAGTACAATTTAAATGATAAGAAAATGAGAAATGTCAATAAACTCTAGATAAGGGACACTGCAAGATAGCATGTGACTATATGGAGGCAGTGTGCGGCTCCGTGGGCTAAACCTTGGTGCCTCTGACCTATGAGGGTTCCAGTTCAAGCCTGATCTGGCCACATTTGCGTTTTTAAGCAAGACCCTGAAGCAGCATCTCCCTGGGCACCGTTATAGCCCTTTGCTGCCAGCTTGCTTTCACCTACAGAGAGAAAGTTGGGACGGGCATGAAGAAAACTTCCCCACAGGAATCAATAAAATATAAATGATTATAACAGCATATCATGTCACAGAAACAGATGCAATCTCAGAGGAATGAGCAGCAAGGCAGTCAGAGAAAAAAGGCCAAAACACACCAAAACACAGCTGGCATTTTCTATAACAAAAATGGTTATTTTTGTGTGATTCATTTATTAAAATTAGATTTTGATTTGGAGTCCATCAATTTCTCCTTTTTTCATGTTCTGAATATATATTAATGTAATTTTAAATAAAATTTGAACCTAGAAGTAAAGAAATAATGACTTGAATTATATGGTTGTTAATGTTATCAAAAAATATTACAAAACATATAAGACATATTTTGTGATACTGTATCTCCCAGCCCTACTATGCACAATTTTCATAAACTTACCAAAACACAAACTGCATGCAAGATATCCAAAGATTGTATATATAAATATATACACATTATGTATTTATATACAAATCCATTGCAAAGAAGAATTAAGTTATTAAACACTGCAGATCGTATGAAAAGTATAATGCGTGATAATTATCACTATTACTAAGCTGTGTTCTCCTTATCAAAGCTACTGTACTTGAGTATGCACTGCTTACTAATGCTACTAGTCTATAGCATGAATGCTAATATTTCTAATGTATGGGCCACTTATGGCAATTAATCTTTAATATTACCATAATGCAGGAGATGATGGGAGAAGATTTGAAGAGGAGATGTCCCTCCCTGCAATGGACGGCATTACCAGACAGTATTAGACAAATAGAGATAGATCTAACCATGTCTGGTAAGACATCAATTGACAGGTACAGTGACACTGAGGGAAGGAGGTGATGGAGGTTGCCCAATGATTGTTTTACCTTACAGAGGAAGAAAAGAATGGAAAGCATGCATTTCAAAACTGTTTTGTATATACATTATAACATCTACAAAATATTGCAGAGAAATGGCAAAATTACATTAAAATGAGAAGAAATAAAATACTAAGATGATTACAATAATTCTTAGAAATAACACCAGTTGTATACACTTGGTTGAAACAATTTGATAAGCTGGGAATTTCATTAAGTAAGATATGATGTAATAGACTCGAGCATGCGAAGCACTCCTCCTGACTCCACCTGCAACTGTCAGTTCAGTGAAGTAACCAAATTAGGCAATTGCATTACAACATGGTGCAAATTCATTGTAACATTTATCACTAAGAAACCTAAAAGGAGTAAACAAAGGTGTGGTTCAGTGTTTATTGGCGAGCTAAATATTTATTAGCACGTATAAAGCCTTTATGAACATCTGTAAAGTTGAACTGACATGGCTTCTCTATTTTCCAGTGCCACGACAGTTAAGTTACATGCACTTTTTATCATAAAAATATTATTCATGATGAGTACAAAAGAAAACAAAACCTAACATAACATGCAGTTCATTATGGTAGCAGGTTCTGCGGCTTTGGAGTTCCATTCCAGTCCCAGTTCCATTCCAGCTAGCGCCCTCCATTTCTCCTCACCGGTATAATGACTGTTAAACTATGAGATTCTGATGAATGAGGAGAGCTAGCAGATCCAGTCAGTCTCAGGAACCTGAGCCCACCATGTATGATGTATATCAGCACATCGCAAGACCAATCACAGACCGTCGTTTCATTTATTTTTAGTAGCCCATTTGAAAACATCACCTGGTTTACTCCATCTAGTGATTTACACGTGGTCTTTCAATGTGAATGAATTTCTAAATTAAATATAAATCAAAAGTCAATAAGAACATACTGTCCCACCTGGTTTAATCAAACCAAGAAACATAACTGAGAGCAGGAGATATGATGCCATGTTTGTGCGCCGCCATCCACTTCTGGATGTTCATGCTATGCAAATGAAGCAAATTCCAGTAGTGTTGGGGAAAAGTACTATGACAGGAGATGGACACTTTAAGAATTATTACTTGTATTAAGTGGATTATAAGTTCTAACTAGCTACATCGCAGCATAAGCTTTCATGAAATTGTTTGCAGAAAAACATAGAAATCTAAAGTCCAGCTAGCTAGGAGGCTCCTTTCTGTTTTTAGCTGCTGTCACAGGATATGTCCACAGTGCACCTATCGCATGTCAGTTAATGCAGCGCATTTAATGTCAATAAGCTGTGTGCGGAGCGTCTTGTTGCCCAAAGGTCGCCCAGCGAACATCGTTACCAGACAGTGTTAGAGCACAGGTACAGTCCATCACTGCCAGGTAAGATGGACGCTAGGGGCCACTTCACTGGATCTGAGGCCCTCACAGAGCCTGAGAAAATGCTACAGCACTCATATTAAGCGACTGGCATTAGCACCAAAGTGGGTAATTTCATAATGACAAGCGGTTATAGCGGCCTTGTTATATTTACTGAAGAAGAATCTATTCTGTAGTGTCGCCGTAGCCTCTTGATTTGTCCTGAGTTGATTTGACAATACACTGAAATTAGTTGAGCATTGACTGTGTTCTCCCAGAGGCCAGTGGAAGGTAACTATCATCATTACCAGGCAGTATTAGAGGGGACATAAAATCCAATGCTGCCAGGTAAGATGAGGATGACCGTCCAAACCAAAATATCAGAATTACAGCAGGACATACAGACTTCAAAATCACAGAATTCTATTGAAATTCATGCACCATTTTTATACTGTACCATGACTAAGCTATTACTAAGAAAATATAAAAATAAAAACTCTAGAATTTATTGAACAGTACAGTTAATAGTTATTATAATCAATTGAGAATTTTTGGTTTGCATTTGTTCTTTTTAAGTATTATTTTTGCAAGCCTTCTGAATGAAGAATTCCTTGAAAGCATCCGACATAAAGGAATGATTATTGACGACAAAATAAATCATCCTTCCGTCCGTCTGTCTGTCTTATTAGTGCTTATCAAGCTCCGGGGAGCATTCAGCACTGAGCTACAGCTTGAAAGAGATTCCAGTCAAACGAAAACATCTTTATCCAAAAGTTCAAAAACAGTGAACATGGCTCAATTCCAAGAGAATTGTTATTTAAAATGTAAAATGTAAATATCTAATTTCATCATATTTTTTCTTTTTATAGACTACTTATAAAAACACTCAAAACTTAATTACAAGTACTGAACAAAAATGAAAGAAATGATCTTCCTCTGTATTCATTCATATTGTTAGTTCTAATTGACATGCTTCAATAATACATTTAAAAGAGACATCTGTATTGTAAATAGTGATTCATCCAAAAACAACTCCACCCATGGGTTTGAGTGACCAACCCGTATGAGCTTCAGACTCACCTCTAAATTTGAAGCTGCCAAGCTCTTCACCAGAAACACTTAAGGCTTCATGCTAAGATTTACATCTTCAGAATAATTTTAAGAAGCATCTGTTAAATGCATTGCCCTCAGCAAAATAACACACAAAAAACAATACTTTAACTGCCCTCAAAGAAAAAAAAATAAAAACTCAAAAATTAAATACTAAATTAAATAAAATTTAAATTAAAAATTAAAATACTAATATATTTATATTTTTCCTGTCACGTGGTTGCTGCAAGGGTTGACATGTTTCTGCTGACTAACAATACTGCTGAGTTCTATACAGTATATGGGGCAATGTGGACCCCACAAATGAGTACACTAAGGAGTTCTGACTAGTCTGTTTTTTTGTTATGAAATGGAGGGTTACACAGGCTGGTGGTCATTTTTACAATGAGTATTTATACCATGAAACGTGCCATTTTCCATAATCCCCCTTTGTCGCATCCAAGGAAATACTATATTTCCTGGTGCCATCATGGCTTTCTGAGCATTGTGGTGTCTAGATGTCTACCATGATAGCCATCAAAAAAACAACACCAAAAAAACATTAAAAAGCCATTTAATTTGTGGGGTACAAACTAGATTGTTTTTCTGCCCCTGCAGAAAAATACTATCTATGCGTTTCTGCTCATTTACCAAATAGCGACTGCAGAATTTACTGTTCAGACCTTTGATGGAGCCTGATAACTACAGGTCACTTATATCAAAAGAGAAAACATACTATTTACAAGAGAATGAAGCAACATTACAGGTCGCTATGATAGCAATAACACTGCAGCTGAATAGAAATTTTACACATTTTCAGAATTATGCATATAACCTAGCTTTGAAATTGTAGGTGTTTGTTAAAAATGCTCAAATTCTGAAGTGTGCAAGACAATTTATAAAACACCCAGTTCTTGAACATTGAAATGGTATCTAAGCAACACAGACATTTTAAAATAAGACTGCAACCCTTAAAATGGCAATAGAAATTTGTTTGCTTAAAATCAGGCCAAGGACCCATACCAAAAAGGAAAAGAATGGTGTATGGTGTATGCTATCAGGAGGGGGGGGGGGTGTTTCCAGTAATTATCAAGGGAGAAAGGGATTTGGGGAACTTGGGAATGAAACCAAGAGAGAAGGCCTGTAACCTTACCATCATCAAAGAGATCCCAGAAAAAAGAATTTGTCAGCCAGAAAAAAGTGAGAATCGGGAGGGATAAGAAAGGGAAAAATCTCAGATTTCTCCCCAGCTGCCCAGGAGCAGCCCAGCTTGCTACGGGCCTGGAGGTCATGCTTGGGAACGCTCCCCTGCTCCAGGCCTACCGTCAAACTAATCATCAGTAGCACCAATCTGCAAGGCAAGCCTTTGTAGAGGGAAGGTGGGGAGTGGGAGGTAGAAGGGACATCGGAGAATACAGGAGAATGGAGATGAAAGGCAGCAGAAAGAGAGAACATATAAGAAGAGGGAAATAAAGGACCGAAACCTGTGCCCCTCCCTTTATTGAATGTGATTTTGGCTGCAAGTATAAATAGAAACCTAGTGTAGCTGCTGTCTCCAGTTGTATTTGTTCTTCACCTTTCCTCAGATAGTCTAGCCAGTCTTTGCTGATTAAGGCCGGCCTCAGGGATAGTGCCAGTTTAAGTCCCCATGGACTTTTCGTTCTTGATTGTCCCAAACTCCCGAGCTGCTGCCCAGATTAGTCTGGGTTAGCCCAGGTCAGCCCAGGAATGCAACAAGCGCTCAGAAATGAGAGCACTGTGCGCTGAACAGGACTGAGCTTTAATCAACAGCTAGTCCTTGTGTACAGAACAACACTACTGAAATCCAAAACCGTAGTCAGAGAGGCATCTAATCTTATTCATCTAATTGCTACGGCTTAAAACAATCCTTGTTTTGCCAGTTTCTGTTCATTTTGTTACAGTGCAATCCTTAGAGACTAATTATTTAAACTGTCATTTTTATAAAAAAAATACCCCTTCATTGTTTTAGCTGTAAATATACAGTATTTTCTATTCCACAGCTTTTCCATCCGGATTTGAGCAGCGCTATAATAAGCATAATTTCCAAGGGGGGACTTTGTATGTGGAAGTCAAATTCTTCTGTTTTCTAAGTAGCTTTATTATGCTACTAATTAGTTGCAACAGCACTTATGACATGTTAATTTTAACTAAACATTGTCTAATTTAAATAAAATCAAAGGGAAGAGAGATGTATAAAATGATTCCCCATGCTGTAATCTGATATGATGAGCTGCCATATTCATACAAATTATGCTGAGATAATTCTGCTTGGGTCACTGCTCTCTCATCTCAAGTCAAAGCAGACTCTGCTTGACCTTTTATACTCAACATCTAATGATGGAAAAGACAGTTAAAAGAGTCATGCTTTCGATTTTAAAATCTGGACATATGTCCCATGAAGAAACACAAATCGAATACTAAATCTTCATAGTACGAAAGCATTTAACTGCATGACTGTAAATGTGTAAAACTGCTTCTAAAACTGTTTATATCTGTCACTGACCACACAGGTTTGGGAAACCAGCCAACATAGTACAAAGGGTGAAGCCCGAAAAACTGTAAAAAGATGCATAGAAATATTTCTGCAGTGTACAACCTCATATCATAAAGTATTAGGTTGCTATTAAATACAATATAATTCCAAAAAAGCGATGGCCGGTTCTGATAAAATAAGCTCCATGTTGATATTTCCTCCAACCAATCAAAGCCCTCCACCTCACCATTTACTTCATAAACTCCTTATCGGCTGAATCCTACCTCCACTTTGGCCTTGGGTTAAATAACACTAGAAATTGAGGTCATACACCAAATGTTAAGTCCACAGTTTCAATTAAATCTGGTGTTTTCAGCTTAAACTTCATATGTCTTTCCTAAAAATTGTAAAATACAGTTACTAATTTCAATTGATACCACAGAAAAAAAGTAAAAGAGCAGAGGTTTTATTTCAGGACGTAGTAAAATCGCCCTTGTTATCGCTGTAACAAAGGGCAAGCAAAATACTGGCTGTATAATTTGAGTCCTTTCAATTCAAGAGATAACAAGAAAAAATCTATCCAACCTATTTTTTCAAAACATTTTAAGTAAAAAAAAATGTAAGGAAAACTGCAAAGTGATTATTGAAGTATTGAAGTTCATAAACAAGCTTATTTAAAGGCATTTGATGAACACACGCTGAAATTTGTTTTCAACATTAAGAAAACATTTTGATGAAAATTTAGCACTGAGTTTCTGAGCATTCTCACATACGTTTACAAATGCCGAAAAGTATAAAGCAGAAATTTATATTATCATATCTTTGTATTTAGTATGTAATTTGCATTCTTCCCTACACTGAAGGTACAATAGTATTAAATTACCAGGAACTAATATTGGATGAAATTCCCTGAGCAGTGGCTGTACTTTAATCAGTGGCACTGCAAGTATAGGTTCCACTCTTCACAGCTTTTCACAAAACTGGCTGTTTGTCTCTACCTGCCCTAACTGGTCGAGCCAGTCCAGGAATGAACGTTTGCGTCTATTGTCAGCCTGCTCTCCTTTCTGTTTCAATAGACTGGAATCTGATAGGAGTTATGATACACTCGACATAGAAACTCCCAGGCCCCTGAAACCACGAAAAAGTATCGCCACCCTTCGAATCACGCGACAAGCAAGGCGGCTCGGAGCTCTCCCTGCTGGCCAGGATGTGGACGTCGGAAGAAAGGCATTACAAAATGACAAAAACAAATTTATGAGAAGGCCAGAAAATCGGCTTGATGTTAGTAAATTACCCCTTTTGTCTTGTTGTGGAGAGGCGAGGCCTTGGATGAATCAGCCCTTTGTCTCTGGCCTGTGAGGGATGCTTTAAATCTTCATTCCTTTTAGTGAAGATTGCATGACTTCTTGTGGCACCACATCAACTTCAACTGAAGCGCTTTACGAAATGGAAGGAGGCCTCAGCACTGGGGATGACTCTGCAACTCGGCAGTTCGGAGCGGTAGTCAGCACTACCTGGTTAATGCAGACGGGTGGAATTTGTAAAGGGCTTGGCTTCCTCCTCCGTCCCTCCCACCCAGGTGTAATTTCCGTATTGTAGCCAATCCCAAGCGTCCGGTGCCAGCAGGTGTGTCTGTGGCCCCACCAGGAGGCTGGTTGGACACAGAAGCCACGCCCAAGCAGCTAAGGTGTTGTGTATCTGTTTGTGACGTCAGTGTTACCTTTCGTGAGAGCAGCATTCGCTCTTCCTGTGCCTCTAGAGTCCCATCCCCCGCCTCCCAAAACACACTTCTTATTTCTTGAATAACAGGTTAGACCATACCTAAATAAATAAATATGTGGGGCTAAGAAGGCAGTGAAATATGTGGCCTAGCCTTTGCTTGCAAGCACACTGCAGGTGGTTGCTCCTTGCCCCGAGCTTCCGACGTCTGCACACGCCCAGCTGCGCCCGTCACCTGCTTTATGGTCGCTTTATCTGAGCTCAGGAAAGGATCGTAAAAAAGCAGTCCCCCCCCCCTCACCCCTGCACACCTACACCCAGGGCTCAGGGTGGGGCAACATGCATCTACTAGCTGCCTGGACTGCTCCACACAGCATGGAGTCCTAAAGGTCAGTCCAGGGGCAAACTGGCGAAGGGTTTTGTGTCCTGAAGCTATGACTATGCACTGTGATAGAATCATTCATATTCTCTTCATATTTTCATACTTAACAACAAATATGACTGCAGTGGGAAACAGAAATATGTAGCAACAGTGGGTAACCAATTGTCAACTGGGGTGGTATTAATTTACACAGTGGGTTGAGGTCGGTGTTCATCTTACCGGTGGCCTTGCGGAGGATATACTCAGCGAGTAGAGAAGGAGCAGAGTCGGCGCTTGGAGTGCAGTTGTATTTTATTTTATGTGGAATTTGCTTCACTTCGTCATTGTCTTTTTGCATTCTCACCATATCTAGGTACTGTTGTATGTCAAAACAAAATCTGTGTATGTAATACAACACCTTTGAAATACCGTTAAATTCCACCCAAAACAAAGGTCAGCACTTGCCTGATAATCGGTCTCATATTTGAGGTGACCCTACAGGGCTTTTTTTCTAGGATTTAGAAATGCATAGGAGAGTAAGATATCTAAACTTCATAGCAAAGTAATGCTGGAAACATATTTTCTTTTTATATGTCATTTTACTTTGTATAGTAAATATGTTTACTTGTTAAATTCTAAAACAAGCAGTTAGGGAACAGTCAGTTACGGTATATTTTTACCATGTAGTTCACAGTATATTTTTGCCATGTAGTCACAGAAGTGCTTTTAGAGAAAATCATGAACCGCTGCTAAGAAAGGATGAAACATACAAGGTTTTTCAATAAAAATCATACTAAAAGACAGCATTTAATGCAACAAAGCAAATTAGAAAACGAGTCTAGAAAACAGATATTTAGTATTTCTGGTGACTATTGTCTGACTATTGGCTGATTGTAGTTTGATCTGCTTTTTAACAGTTTGAAAACAGTGTCATTTCTGAGGGCATCCAATATATGAAACTCTTTATGTAAGACTTTTTCTAACCATTGGGAAAGGAAAGCTATACTGGAAATCTGTTAAAAAAACTAAAAAGGATAATTAATATTTTCAGGGAATTGCTTGTTTATACATCAAAGAAATGTAAAAAAAAACATTTTTCAAATAGTTTATATTCATAGAGATTGTATTTATATGAATTATATATTGCTTGGCTTTAGCCTGTGTAAACCTACCTTGATGTTTGTCCTGTGGGAAACTAATTCACTCAAATACTTGATCATGTCATAGTCACACCTTCAGAACTGCCCACAGCACAAAATAAAATCCACACTGTGTCATACGGTAGATGAACAATTCTGTCTAGGCACAATTCCAGCTACACGTTTTGAAATACATGCCTGTCATGGACTGCTGTCATCTCCCTGCCAGTAAATTTGAGTGTAAAAACAGGAACACGTCTCCCAGAGTATTTGAATAAAGATCTCCGGAAGGGATTAGGGTTCTACGCCAGCTCGTCCTACAAGTGCTAGTTCAAGGTCAAGCCCAGATGTCAATGTAATTGTTCAGGTGTGTTACTCTTTAGGGGAAACACATAACCAGTGGTACATTACAAGACAAAGGAGTTAGTGGTGGACTTCAGTAGGAGGCAGCAGAGGGCCTACACGTCCCTCATCGTCAACGGATCTCCTGTGGAGAGGGTGAGGAGTTTTAAATATATGGCTGACATTTCTAAGGACCTTACATGGACTGTTCACATGCAAGCCCAGTCCAAAAGGGCTAAGCAGCGCTTATACCTCCTGTGACAGCTGAGGAAGTTCAGGGTCTCTCCAATGATCCTACGTAACTTTCTACTCAGGTGCTGTGGAGAGCATCCAGACTCAGAACATTACTTCCTGGTTGGGGAATAGTTGTGTTCAGGACTGCAAAGCCCTCCAGAGGGTGACCTGTGCAGTAGAACGGCCCTTCCATCTCTTTAGGACATTTACATCAAGAGATGTAGGAGCAGGGCCTTCAGGATCATCAAGGGCACATCCCACCCCTACAATAGCCTGTCTTAGCTGCTTAAATCAGGAGAAAGACTCAGGAACATCATGGCCAGGACTGAGAGACTTAGGAGGAGTTTCTACCCTCAGGCCAAAAGGTCTCTGAACCTGCACATGCCATTGCACCTCACACCCTGACATACACACTGTTCACTTTTTATTCTCTTATTATGTCTTTTATGTCAATTATGTCTGTGTTACCGTTCATTTTCAATATACTGTACTTTGCTTGCTTTTTAGCTTGTATTTTAGCTCTTCTTGCACTTTAACTTTAGCACAATTGGAGTTTTAAATTTGCAAAAGAGCTACAAAAGAGCGGCTCAGGACGCATTTCACTGTGTGTTGTACTTTGTATAACTAGGTATGTAACAATTAAAGATTCCTGAATCTTGAATCTTGAAATGTAAGAGGGAAGCTGGTCACCCTTAAGTTAAATTGAGTGCTTTATCTCTTATATCGATCACAGAAGAAATCTCAAGTATTCTGTAAGTGAATTGAAATCATGTAATTACACAAAGGAGAACCTCAAACTAACAATGCGGAGAAATTGAAA
The DNA here is from genome assembly GCA_019775955.2 of Pollimyrus isidori. Classification (NCBI taxonomy): domain Eukaryota; kingdom Metazoa; phylum Chordata; class Actinopteri; order Osteoglossiformes; family Mormyridae; genus Pollimyrus; species Pollimyrus isidori. The sequence goes on from JABFDZ020000042.1 coordinate 4,218,879, forward strand.
CAATTGACACATTAAATTACATTAATGCAGGGGTCATTTTAGTTGCTAATAATCCATAAATCCGGCTGCTTTTCTCTAAAAACACAGAAATTAGGAAGCCTTTTAACATGAAATTGGAAATCTGTTGGAATCTGGAATTCAATTTGTAGGTACACTGAACAAAGACGGGGTCAGTGCAGCCAAAATCAGTGTGATGGATAGTTGTCAGTCAGGTAGTTGTCATTCAGCCATTATAAGGTTTGGCTCAATTAAGACTCATACACTCTGTCGTTTGATTTTGATGGCGCCAAGCTAGATGTGTGCACATGCTGACTTTTCGAAAGACTTATTCTTAGTGAGTTGGTGAAGAAGAGCAGAAACAGAAAGGCTTGTATGCACTCTTTTGTATTCTTATTTGCATTCCAAATAAGACCAGGAATAGTGTGCATGGGTATGGCCAAAGCTCATTTGGTTGTTGATGCATATCGGGTAGGCCTGTCACGCAATGCAGCAGAATTAGGGTCAACTACTATTACCAGTCTCTCTCAAAAATAAACCTTACCAATGTTAGACTCGTGCCAGTTAGCAGAGTCAGGGAAACTGTGTTCACTCATTTTGATTCAGTGTATTTGCTCCTCATTTTTCTGTCCCCATAACTCAGACATCATTATGACCCATTATATCCTCCCATTTAATCAGTTGCCCGGTTCAGTCCCAATATATCAATTGAGAATTAGTATTTCCTATTGTGCTATATTCACTGCAACTTCTTACAAATTCTAATAACATAAAAATAAAATTGTTCCTCACTGGCAACCCCCTTGTCACAGTGCAACATGCTGAAAGAGACATTTTCAAATACAGGTTTCTTACAGGCAATGCCCAGGCAAAGAAAGTTCATTGAATAGGTTCTTTTTATAGTTTTCAAACATAAAGAGATTTTAGAGGAATTCATGTACTGTAGTAGTAATAATAATAATAATAATAATAATAATAATAATAATAATAATAATAACAATAATAACAATAATAATAATAATAATAATAATAATAATAATAATAATAATGTACTGAATAGTACTGTATTTTAAATATCATTACCTATTTGCTACGAGTGCCGGCGGACGAGCAAGCAAGAGAGAGGAGCCAGGAAATCAGGCGAACAGGGTTTATTCGAGATGGACAGGGCAAGCGAAGGATCGACACTAGGTAACATCAATGACAAGTCTGGGGAAGACTGGCTCAGACGAAGACTAAATCCACAGGACTAGCAGACACTAACAAGGAACAGGTGAGAACAATCCAGAATAAACGAAAGGTAACGAGGTAACAGGACTCAGCCGGGTCCACAGAAGCTTATCCGTAACAAGAAGAACTGGGTTGTTTAGACTGAGCAGTTGGTTTCGCTTGGGGTTGGGTATCTTCGGGTTTTAGTCGACCTTTATGCAGTTTGGGACAGCCAGCATTTTGTTCCCGGTTCATGGCTTTACTTTATCCAAGTTGGGTTAATATTGTCCTTTTGCTTTTATTTCTTTGATATTTCGGACATGTTGCGTACATCGGAGTGCAAGGCGGCGAAGGGAGGGAGTCCAGGCAGGAATAAGGGCAAACAAGAGTTTATTTGCCAAAAACACCACCATAAGACAACGTCAATGCCGCGTCTGCCGGAAGAGACGCAGACGCAGACCTAAATACATTAGACAGGCACAAGACAGGCATGCGGCAACGCCACACAGGTGAAAACAATTGGAGATTGGAAGAGGTAACTAGGTGGGCGTGGCACACAGGAGTAGCGGACGGCGCGGAACACAACAGGACACATTTTTTACTTGTCATTATTCTGGTTTCCCAGTCAGTTCTCTACATCTTAAATCTTGACACAGCTGGACCCCAAAACTGCCCATCCAGGACTCAGCTGCAGCAGCTGATGCAGGCTTGTTTTCAGTTGTATACTGTCCAATGGGCTTATGGACAGGCTGGCCTCTAGTTCAGGGGTGGGGTAGGATGGAGCAGTGCCAGATGTTCTTCATATTTTGTCAGTCATTGGAGGGAATATGAGCCTGTTCTATGTGGTTATCTGTGTAATGTCACCGAGTTCATCCTTTCTTTAACAACTGATTAATAAGCTACATGATTAATAAAAAAAAATTACTGAATTTATTGAAAGATTGAAATTCTCTCTTGTGAATAAGAAAGTCTAAGCAGGACAAAGTGTATCTTACTGTATGAATATTTTAGCTATTCAAACAGCTACTAGAAGTATTATTTATGTTAGATTTTCACAAGGGGGGTGAACCACTTATTTTTGATACATTCTTTTCATCTTCAACATAAGGCCACTTTTTGACACCTGCCCAACTACTGTAATCAAACCTTTGGCCCAGAGCTAGTCAATGGTTCTCACAGCAGACAACATCCATTGTGGAAAAAAGCGTTTTGTTTCACGCTTCTTTTTTTCCCTCTTTTTCTACTCACCTTACTGTCTTTTAGGTGGCTCACATATTTGGGGATATTTAAATGTTCTTTGCAGGCAATTAGTGGAAATGGCACAGGTGTAATCATTAAGGAGGTACTTGTTAGTAAGTTATTTCCTACAAAATGAACGTAGCAAGTGCATGTGTGTGCGAATGGTGTGTGAGTGTGCCCTACAATGTGGCCCCCCATCCTGGGTTGTTATAATATGAATGATATGAAATTTTTTTGCCAATATGCAGCATACACAGTACGCCATGGCAGTAAATGCTGGTGAAATCAGCCATCTATAAGGCACCTCTGCTGTGCAAGGGGAAGAAGTGAACAAGGTGACCTGAAGTTTCCCATCAGCTGAGGCTTCATCTAGGGAAACAGAGAAATGGCTGTATCCTAGCAACAGCGGCTCTGCCCTAACATGCTCCCCTCCCTGCCTCCAGATAATTGCCCCCACAGGGATGTACAGGAGTAGTATGATCATCATACAGGCTGCACTGGGGAAGAAGGAGGAATAGGACTAGATGTTACAGAACCACTTTATTCTTCACAAACTTACATTATAGGTAAAAGACAATTATACTTCAAATATTCTGAAATTGTTACTAGAGGCCATTTAGCCACAACACGCATCAAAACTTCAATATTACTCTTTCTAAATTTACTGTAGCAGACAAAAGGAACTTATCCACCAAAATTTTGTCTCAGGTTCAAAAATGTGTTTAAATAGAAATGGGGTCCAAGCAGTGTGCTAAAATATCAAATGACACTTGTTCATTTTTGTTATTGTGCTCATGCATTTATTTCAGAATGTGCATGTAAGACAATGAGCCCCAAACTTCAAGGTGCTTAATTTATTTGCACACGTCATTCAAGTTTAATGCTTTACATGCATGCATTTAGCATTCAAACATTTAGCTGTAAAATATGCTTTACATCACAGTATAACACCAAAGCCTTATATGTAAAAAACACATATAGGAAACAAACAAGAAAATTACCTTAGAGATTTAATCTTTTCCACTGAACACCCCCTTGTTGTGGCAGACTGTACCGATGCTAATGGCTGTGACATTCATAACAACCTCTGCCCAACAAGAGGTAACAGGTAAAATATAAAGACTTACAAAATGTATAGACTAATTCTTATGCACTATAATTTTATGACTTTGGGTTTGATTGTTGATATACTGGGATTAGGGTATGGAAACATTATTTTATAATTAAGCGTAACAATACAAAAACATTAAGTGATCAAATTAGGAATACATTGATAAAGAACCCGTGACTCTGACTAAAACAAACATTCACACTATTGTTGCATGATAAAAACTGTAAAATGTGGAAAAAGGACCGCTTTCATTGCTCTTATGTTTTGTCATGTCAAATGTTGTTTTCACAAATAACTCCTCTGTTACTCCAGGTGTTGTCTCCTACATGCTAGTTACAGGGAGCAAGCTTCCTGCATGACCTTTTCTTACTCCATGGACTTACTGACAAGGCTGGTGATCTGAAAGAAGCACATTTTTGGATTAGGTGGGTCCACATTCCCTACCTTCTTTGTTTGACTTTGACGCCCAGTGACTATAGTCTTGCCACACAACTGCAACCGTATTTGCCTCAATGCGGGTTCCCGAGTTGCTGTTGTCTCAGTTCCTCCAATCAAACACTTGCATGACCAGAACACGCTGTTCTACTGTATATCAAGTAATGGTAACTGACAGAATTGTTTTTTTAATCAGCAGATCTCACATGGTGTATTAAGTTATCAGTCTTCTGTTAATGAATTTTCTGTATGTTTTCGTAAAGTTTTCTGCAAACATTCATTAGGCAGTTCTTTATTGTTCTATGTGAATATGTAAAATTCCAAATATTCTTCAACCAGGCATCATTTATCAGACATTCATTATATATTAGCCATAAAAGAAGAGGAGAAAACCAAGGTGAATTCAGGTCCTGCAGATGATAGAAGGAACGCGCATGATGATGTTGCCTGTGGGGGCAGAGACACAAGGGCTCCCACAACAGATATGTGACGAGGGCAGGACTGGCAGGTCCTCCCACGGCTGCAGTGCCTTAGAGAATCTGCCCTACCTACCCATTAGTGTCCAAAACACGTTCTGCAAGTACCCATGGAGCTGATTTTTACACATGCAATCTCACTGAATAGTTTTGCTTTCAAGCCCTTCTGATTCATGTCAGTAGTGGCGGTGTGCTGACTTACTGAGTAGTGCTATTGCCTCATATCTCCAGTGTTAGGACTTTGAATCTCATCTTTGTTCTATGTGTGGAGATTTTATGGGGATGGTGTGTGAACAGAATGTGGCCTGTTCAAATTCTGTGGATTGCCAGAGGGATTTCATTGTTGGGCTCCAATTGTATTGCTTTCAATGAAAGTGTTTGCTAAATAAAAAATGTAATGTTCTCCCCATGTTGCTTGTATTTCCTCCAGGTACTCTGGTTTCCTCCCATTCCTAGACAGACAGTTTATGCTAACTGGTAGGAAGATAATATAAATATCAAGATAAAAAATACCTCGAAACCTTTGTCGGACTGTTACAATATTGATTTTTTATGCACTACTTTGGCAAGCTAGACCCATGGAACAATGGTGAAGGATGAGTAAAGGGAACTTTGAATTTCTTACCATGTGTGCAGTTAAGATATGACGGACTGAATTGAACTGTATATTAACCTTTGGAAATTGTTATGCCTGAATGATATACGATTTTGATTTTTCCCTTTACACATGTTGAATTTTGAGTTTCATATCTTGGGGGAGGTTACCGATTTAAAGGAAAGATAAATAAGTGCTAAAGATACTGGATAGAGAATTTAAATAAGGACGTATTAGGTGAATATAAATAGACACAAAATCATTATTTTATACGTTGTGTGTAGTCAACACTTAGCAAAACTGAACTAGCCCTTGTGAAAAAATAGTGTACTTAGGTGTAAAAAAAAAAACAAAAAAACAAAAACACTGATATTATACTTCTGTGTACTTTTAGAAAGTGTATTTTGCATTTAAACATAATTAAGTGCACTGAAGCACACTTGGGTAAAAGTATGTCTGTAATCAAATACACTCTAGTACATTTTTTAGGGATATAACACCTAATAGACTTTGCTCCTTTTGCAGTCAGCACAGCATCATTTCTTCTTGGGAATGACAGACACAAGTCCTGCACAGTGGTCAGAGGGATTTTGAGTCATGCCTCTTGCAGGACATGTGGCCAGGTCACTGTGTGATGCTGGTCCTGACTCGCTCCTCCAAAACACCCCAAAGTGGCTCAATAATATCCAGATCTGGTTACTGTGCCAGCCATGGGAAAACTTCATTTTCATGTTCATCAAACCACTCTGTCTCCAGTCTTGCTGGAGGTATTGTTGCATTATCATCATGATATTTGGCACCACCTTCAGGGTACAATGTTTGAACCGCTGATGTATCGTTTTCACCATTTCAGTGCCAGAGTTGGTGCTAGACTTTATCTCAATCTAGAACTAGTTCTATGCATTTCCACTTCAAACAAATTGGCCCTGGTCTAGAAAAAAATGGCTCCAGTGTGGCACCACAAAAAAGCTGGTCTCAGAAGTTGGAACTGTAATGTCAGTGAAAGTGGGTTAGGCTATTGTAGCCAAACCTTCTTCATACCTGGAAAATTCAATCAATATCCAATATAGTTTTGTTTTAGATCACTGATTTTGGCAATGGGTGGACGTATCTTATCCAGTAGTGGGTAATCTTATCCAGGAAGGGCCGCCGTGTGGTGGGTTTTCCCTGCAACTCCCTAATTAGATTCCTAATTAGAGGACTGATTGGCTGAGGAGTTCTCACACCTGGGTTTGAACAGCTGACCTAAAGGTTACGCCAAAAACCTATGTACACACTGGCCCTTTCTGGATAAGATTGGCCACCCCTGCTCTAAGGAGACAAAAGTAAATACAGACAATAGAGATGGACCTCACTCATAAATACTTAAAATCCAAAACAAAATGTGAACTATGTGATCTATTTTACTCTCACTTCTGCCTACGTAATATTTCCTTTCTGTGATTTTTTTTAGCCAGTGGAAATGCAGGCAGGCACTAAGTGAGAACTAGCTGTTACATCGGGCAAACAGAACAAGAGAGGACCCCAATATGCTGATTAACCAGTTTTTATTGGTACAGCCGAGATCGTCAAAACCAGAAGGGATAATCCAAGAGAATCGTCGAGATGGTCCAATAGCCGGGAAGGTCAGTCCTACGGATGGGGACAAGACAGGGTGACAACAAGCCAGGTGGATTCAGGAGGGCCGACCAGAAGATCGGGGCAGTGATCAGGGAAAGACAGTCTATCATTGGACTCATCAGATGGCGAGCGCCTGGTGGCCAGGCCTACACTCATGGGGCCTGGTCGGGCACAGCCCGAACAAGGCACGTGGGTCCCCTCTCCAATGGGCTCACCACCTGTAGGAGGGGCCATAGGGGTCGGGTGCAGTGTCAGTTAGGCAGTCATCAGAGTCCAATACATGTTTCACATTGCCTACTGGCCCAATACATGTTTCACATTGCCTACTGGCCCAATACATGTTTCACATTGCCTAATGGCCCAATACATGTTTCACATTGCCTACTGCCCAAGATTTGCTCAGCTGGCATAATTGAAACTAATGTTTGAAATTGGCATGAGTTACAAAAAATTTGACCACTGACCACTGAAATTGACCCTATGGAGCTGTTGGTTTTGTTGGAAACAGGAGAATCGATGCACATTTAATTCTGCAGTGAGCTGGACAGCTGTAGTGTCATGTTTTTTGGATACAATCTGGGTTAGTACCTGGACATCCATTTCAGACAGCTTCCTCTTGCATCCCCCATTACTCCTGTTGGATATGGTCGGTCCTTGGTGGTATGCCAATATTTCCTGGTATACCACGACTCTCTCAAAGACTTGCTGTACTGGGCACAAAAGTGCCTGCGAGATGCACACTAACGATTTGTTCTCTTTGTTCTCAGATACATCTCCCATTGTTGTGTGAGCTGCAATATTTTATGTACAGCTGTGATATTGCTTTGCTAACTCAACCTTCACACTCTGTTCTTACTAATGAAATATGCAACAAAGGATTTACCACCAGGTTCTCCATATGTAGGCATAAAACCCAAAACACTGTTTTGTCTAGAGCTTCAGTTTCATTGTCCAGTTCCTGCACATACTGTATATTGATACACAGCAGAGCTTGGGGTACCCACAGAATATTACATATAGTGGCAACTGTAGAAAACATAAATACAACAGATACAACAATTTGACAAATATGAAACAGATGTAGGAAAATATACAGTGTTGGGCAGTGACAACTGGATAAGGTGGCTAGTGTTGGTGGTAAACCAGGTTTATAATTGGCTAGTGAAGACCTCAGTGTTCTAGCAGCCATTTGGCTGCTCCTGTACCTTCTATCAGATGGGAGGGGGGTAGTAAGGAAGTGCAGGTCTTCCATAATGCTGGGGGCCCTGCAGACGCAGCGCAGGGAAGTTGTCCTCAGTGGAGGGTGGAGCGGTTCCAGCTGCATTCACTATACATTGTAGGGTCTGGCAGTCGGAGATGTTGCAATTCCCAAAGCAAACAGTGATGCAGCTGGTCAGGACACCCTCAAAGGTTAGCAGCTTTTGCAAATTTCTAGCTGCACTCAGTAGCTATATGAGTTTATGCTGTGGAACAACATTTAACATGCTTTGCCCCATTTCCAGACCACCGGAGTAGCTGCTGCAGCATCTGCCCACACTTCCTTCCGTGTTTCACAAGGTCAGTATAAGTTGTGATAGTCCCCCTGTGAACAATGTAAATTTTCCATTTGCATTCATTCCCCAGGCAAATGGATTTATAATTGCCCAGGTTTTGTTGTCGAGATGACAGGTCACACAGCAAGAACATGCTAATGTGCTGGCAAGCTACGAGTGTGCTGCTTCCAGGTTAAATGTGGGTAGGATTGTGAGGGAGGGTAATTTGCAGCTCAGAGTAGGATTAAATTCCGTGCCTGTAAATTCCATAGTCCCCATCCCTCCTTGTATTCATATTACTAACTTTTGAAATCATTTGTTTTCAAAGGGATTTCCAGTATATTGAGTGTACTTTGTGTTCTGTGTAACCACCCTCCTTTTGTTCTGTGCAGTGTTTATGTCCAATTTAGTGTAATAGTAATTTCATTGACCCTCCTGGAGCCGACACCTTATTGTGGTGGAGGGGTTTGCATGTTCCAGTGATCCCAGGAGCTAAGTCACCTGGGGCTTTATGCCCCTGGTAGGGTCACCCAAGGCAAACAGGTCCTGTGTGAGGAACCAGACAATGTGCGGCTCAGAAGACCCCCTACGATGAACAAAATATTGGATTTACGTTTTTCCTTGCCTGGACGCGGGTCTCCGGGCCCCCCCCCTGGAGCCAGGCCTGGGGGTTGGGCTCGATGGCGAGCGCCTGGTGGCCAGGCCTACACTCATGGGGCCTGGTCGGGCACAGCCCGAACAAGGCACGTG
>JABFDZ020000042.1:4235066-4247706 GCA_019775955.2 Pollimyrus isidori
TCTCAGAAGACCTATCGTTTTATTGAGTCATGCGACCACGGTAGTATTGAAAAAATTTGCTATTGCGATACGACGGTGTTTACAATACCGTTACATCCCTACCATTGACCACTTAGCCCATCAGGCTGTCGTGACTTGTGATGCTCTGTTTAGTGTCTAGAGAGCATGGATAGCATGTGGGGATCTCACCACAAGAGTTTGATCCAACACCAGGCTAAAGACAGTGATTACCACCGTGTATGTCACCAGAGCGGCTCTCAGGCATGGCCCCTATCTGAGTGCCACATTGTCCAATTTCACTGAATAATAGCCTACAGGTCGCTGCAAGCCTCCGTGGTCTTATGTTAGAACTGCTGTCATGTAGCCACTCTTCTCATGAACATTCAAGATGAAAGGAATTCCCAGGGCAGGAACTTTGCAGAATGCTTCCTTCAGCTCTTAGAATGCCTTCAACTGCAGTTCATTCATCTCCACACGATCTTTGGAGTCTTTCCTCCCCTTCAGTAGATCATTGAGGGTTGAACTATTTTGGGTTATGAGTCCACCTACGTCCTGTTATAGTTGCACGATTCCAGGAAGGAACACAACCATGTTTTTAGAGCCGCTTTTTTGGATGTGGGAGCTCCTTGGACCATTTATCTATATTATCTGTGTCTGCCACTTCATGAGTGTACCCGTCCCAGTAAATATACGTTCCATCCTCTTCTTTTCTAGCCTTGACTCTTTTTGTTGTCAGAGGAGGGCAAATGGGTTCGGCTTCTTCTTCTTCTGATGTCTCGTTATTTGCAGATGTATCAACTGTCACATTTGCAGATATATCAACCACTACAGATGCAGTGCTTGAAGATACCACTGGTGGTGCTGCACTGGGAAGAGTCACCAATGTAGTACTCAGAGTTACCACTAGGGGAGCTCTCATCTTTTTGCTTCTTTTTTCCATTGTAGCCTTTATTTCTTCCGTCAGTGTGAGGCACTGTTTCTTTTGATTCTTCTTCTGACCTTCAGCAGGATCCAGCTGCTCTGGGATGGGCAGTCATGGTAGAAGGGGTGCAGGAGGGGCAGGTACAGGAGCAGTCACAGACAGGGCTGGTGTTGGAGGAGGAGGAGGAATAGGTGGAGTCACCCATGTGGTTGCTCCACCCCCCAGGGGTCGCTCAGCGTTTCCTACATTCGAAGCCATTTGCAGCTGATTTGTTCACAAAGCAACATGAGTTTTGCTCATCTTGGCTCTGCAGTTCTCCAACTCCCTCAATAAAGCATCTCTCTTCTCTCCTGCCCTTACATGTGCAGTTTTGGCACTCACACATGCAGCTTTCTCTTCTGCCAACTCTCTCTCCTTGTTGGACAGCTGTTTGCTCTTTTCACAGGCAACATTGGTTAAAAAAGCAACTTGTCCATGCAAACTCTCTGGTCTGCTCTGGTTTGCTCTGAGCCAGCATTAGTTTTTTTAATGATATCATTCCGATGCCAAATCTGACCCAGCACAACAAGCGTCCACTGCACCAGTTTTTTTCCCATCCCCGATGTGCTGTGCTTTCCCTCATGCTTATTGCTTATCGCATGTGATCCAAAGACCAAATTCCACCTGAATCTATATTGATAGTAAACTTCTAATGGATGTCAGCTGCAGTTCACTCCAAACACCAAACTGTGTCCAGATATTTGCTGAGATTTTTCATCATATACTCCACATCAACATTTGGAGGCTCCATTCCTCCCTTCTGTTATAAAACTGTTATAAAAATGCTGTTTCTATCACCCTACCGCAATGGAAAAACTTCTTTATAGTCAATTTACCTTCTTTTAGCTCACAACAAATGAAGATATCTCACAGCTCTCTGATCAGGTGTTCGAGTAGGGGAGAGGCTATTTTCAACCCTCAGCCAAAGACACAAAGAGGGTCTTACCTCTGTTGATTTGCACGCTTATTGATTGCCTTTTGCCATCCAGCAGTTTAATCTCTCAGCCTTGTCTATCACAGCTCCCGTTCGTGACACCAACTGATAGATGTCATTGTGAAACCTCAGGTTCTTTCAGGGTGGAATGATGAGGCAGGCTCCATAAGGTTAAGCAGTTTTAAAGACAGAATAGAGGCGTTACAGAAAGATGTTCACATTGTTCAGTGTCTGTCTGTGTCTTCCCACTGAGGGAAGCTGGCCCTTTATCTACAGGCTTCACATAGAATCCCGGAGCCAGGCCGTCGAATGGCTTTGGTGAGAGAGCGCGTTGTATGAGGGGGAAACAGCATGATGTGAGGAAGCAAGCAGCAAAGACAAAGAAATATAAAAAGGAGGAAATATAAACGCTAAAAATGAGTGAACTAAATGGAAATGATTAAATAACTACAAATTAACTAGAGAAATCTGTCATGTCTCACATTGTTTACTGGAAGGAGTATTACAGATCTCTATTACCATAAAATCTATGCACATACTACAGTTGACCCTTCTGCATTGAGACTTTCCCCATTGCACTTTCCATATGTTGCAGGGTCTGCATAAGAAATTAAATAGGAATTTTTTGGAGTTTTGTGACAGTAACCGATGACATGTGAAGGCCAGCAGATGTTTTTACTGAAAGTTTACTGACTCATAAACGCATAAAGTATATGTACTGTGCTGGTTTGGAGGACTCCAAATGTTTTTATGGCAGCCTCTCACCTGAGTGATCTTGCAGTGATATTTGTATCTCATGTCTCTCGTATCTTTTTATTGTGCTCGACTTGCATTCTGACTTCACTCACTAGGGGGACAAAGAATTTAAATGCAGTTTTTCCAGTTCGAGGGGAACTCGTGCCCTTAACCTCTGAAAGGTGGAAGTGTCCAATTGCATTCTTCCAGTTGGGTAATAAAATACTGTTAATGTTAAAATATGTTAACTTTAAAATCATTGCAACATGTGAACACGATACATTTCCCAGCTCTAATTATAATGTTTCTTTAGTGTGATACTGCGTGAATGTATACATCCTGTAAATGAAATACACGCATTTAGTTTAATTGTTGTAAAGCAGTGTAGTGTTGTATCTCTGTGATGTTTTGCCATGGAGTGCTTGTGTTTGTTAATGTTTAACCCCGAGTGTGAGTGATGCATGAATTGTTGACCCCTTGTCTGTATTGCTGTGTGCTTTTGCTGATAGCAAGCTGTCATTAAAGGCGGGGCTTTGTATATCATCAATTTCTTTGAACATGATCCACAATCTCCCCAAAGTATTATATCCTATGGTGAATACTATCACAGAGAATGCGTCCAAGAAAGCAGCACAGAAACGTCATGAGGTCAGGTACACCGGGATTTGTTAGAAATAACAGAATGACAGGACACAACGCAAGCAGGAACATCAAGGACCGGACACAGAAGCACTAAATACACAGAATCAATTAGCAAGACCTAGACACAGCTGAAAACACCGGGATTCCACACGAGGTAACAAGGGGCCGTGGCACACAGGAGGATTGGACAAGGAGGTCATGACAGAATACTGTATAAGAAGCAATTTCATAGATTGCATGAGGACACCTTAATTTTAAACTTCCACTGGGTTTCCATATTTTCGAAGTTTAATAAAATTGCACCTGAAATGTAATAAAATTACAACTGCATTTTTTTGTAATGCAAGACCACAAAATGATTACATGATTTGGTATTACTGAGAGGTTCAGAGCTTCAACATATCTGTTATATTATATCAGCAGTTCAACCAATTTAACAAAACACCTCACCAGGCTTTTGAGCTAATTATTAGCTGTAAAGGCAAACCAGCACTTGAAAACTGATTTTGTATATTCGAGGCCACGCATCCATAAAAACTGTTTCAGAATGGCACGTGTCACAGATACCTGTTAGCTTCAACTCCTTCTACCTTTTGCTGAGGGAGAGATTCAGAGTTTCATTCTTGAGAAGAACACATTGATTACATTAGGAAACTACAAAAAGGGGAAGGGAAAATAACCTGAGTCAATATAATGAGTTTTACAAGTTTTAATTTGTTTGTAAGCAACCAAGATGGTGGACCAGGTGCTGCTGCATAAGTATTCCCTGGCACTTAAGACACTGCTCTCTGAAGCTCAGTTTATCTTCCGGTACTGCAGGGAAATTTACAGCCATCTGGAGACCACTATTCTTCTTCTTTGGACGGACTGAGAAGTCAAACTAGGATGTCAGTCATTTCCTAAGGTTCTACGTCGTCATAAATGGGAAGATTAGATACACTGTAAAATAATAATAGATATTTATTGATCCCCATGGGGAAAATCTTTTTTTACACCTTCCCCAACTTGCTCTTTGTAGGTGAGAGTAAGTAGGTTGACAAAGGCAGCCACTCACAGTAGTACCCAGGGAGCAGAGGGATACAGCTCTTACTTAAGGGCCTGCAGACATACTGAGGATGAACTCAAACCAGCCACCTTTCGATCACATGCCCACCGAGCCACACCCTGCCCCCTAACTTTTGCTGTATGAATACTGTATGCCCACAACACAATAGATAGTTTGCAAAGGGATTTATAAAAATCTGCAGCACTGGAATGGTTTATCTCTCCATGCTGGTGAGTGCTGGCACTGCTTCTGATAGCAGGAAGAACAGTGATACCATAGCAGAGCAATACTCTCTGCAAAATCTCTTCTTATGTGTGTATGTGTGCGTGTGTGTGTGTGTGTGTGTGTGCATGCGCGCTTGTGTACGTGTCCTGTAATAGGCTGGTTTCCCAGCCTGGGTTGTTCTCTGCCTTATGCAGAATAAGGATTAGACCCCCATGACCTTGCATATGACAAGAGGGTATGGAAAATGAATAACTGAATATTATACCGCAGTGAATCTACCAATGGGATGGACCCCATGAAGACCAGCAGAGAGAAATCAATGACCCATTTCTTTCTTCAAAAATGCCCATTCTGCCACTTACTGATCTATTTCCTTGATTCCAGTTAATATTTTTCTTTTAGCCTTTTAGAAGGGTGTTTGGTTATTGAATAACCATGCCTTTGAATGACAGGTACTAAAAGCAGCATTGGCCTGTTGGAAAGCTGACAAGATAATAAGCTTGTTTCTCTCTGTATCGACAAGCACATGTACATCATAAACTGGGGAATGCAGACAGAAGGTAAAAACTGCAATAACATTTCAGTTGCGTTCAAGCAGAAAACAACCTTGTATTCTGGCACGTGAAACTGCGCTATACAACACAAACAGGATAAAGCTTATGATGCATCTGGGCTATGAGGGATGTAAACAAGTTCACTATTTAACAGGGTGACTTTCTGCCCACGTAAGCAATCGTGGGATGTTAAACAATGAAGGTCTGAATCCTGTCCTACAACACAGACCCACATACAAATAAGGTCACATTTCCAAGGACGGCATTTAACCACACGGTGTAAAAATCTGGTATTCCTTGCCGTTATTTTATGTCCTCTAACAAAGAGTGCTTAAGAAGTGGGAATCGTGAACACTTTTAACAGTTACATACTGAAATCAGGAATGCAAATGTAGCTAAAAAATTATACTGTCTGAAAAAAAGGTACAGTTGAAGGTACTTGTCACAGTGGTCTGTCATTTGTACCCTAGCTGTAGTGAAATGTACGTTTTAAGGTACAGAAACAGACTCTGAGGGACATTTTGTACCAAAATTTGGGGTACATTAATGTTGTTTCTACCTTGGGGAACAAGACGTTTTTCTGACAGTATATGTAAACCCACAAATTTCCAAGTAAATTACCTGGTCAAAGTCATTCCCCACAGTAGGTCCAAACCCTAATATAAGTCAACACTGTATTTCAGGCAGCTGTAGCAGTTGTCAGTGGCTGTCTATATTTCTAGTTTAATCTGGGAGATTCTGCTACATTCTCCTGTATCTGTCTGGTACCTCTATAGCTTTCCACACGGACAAACTGCTCAGGTGAATTGATGTTTCCAAATTGCTTTTTTTTGTGAAGGACCATGAAATATAACCAGAACTACAATATATATCCCCAGCAGTGTTTGCCTTGGATTTTTTAACCTGAAGTCCTTATACTGTAAGCCTAAAACCAATGTCACAAACAAGCACGCAGTTTTGTTCATTCTCAACTGATGCTTGGTTACGAGAAAATGACCACTGCACTGTGTACGAGGAATGTCACCTTGTCCAACTATATTTCTTCATATCCAAAAATAGAATTCTCTCTTGAATCCTGAGGTAATAATAGGAACAGTTATCCAGGTCTGAAAGTGAGCACATACTCCTGTGTATAAAAAGCGAACAAGGATTTCCCTCCTTCTTTCATTCCCCTTCACTCTGTCCCTCCCCTTTGGATATGTTTTTATTTAATTACAGACACAGTGCTGACAGGCCAGCAGACAGGACGTGCCAAGTGAGACTGGGACTGTGAACAAAGACTGAATGGAAAGGGGACCCTCGCTTACTCTGCCGCTTTTAAACACACCTTTACCTGCATTACCTGGGGCATTACTCAAGGCACTGGAACAAGGCTACTTCATTTGCAAATCATCAGAAGGGCCCTGAAGGATTATATCAGCTGGAACTGCTTCATATGTGGAAATAAACATTTGTAAATTTAACATCCAGTGCCATACAGTGAGCAGGTAAGTAAGTCCATCTTCTATTGCTCTTGTGTGACAGAGACTCCAAGGGCTGTGAAGAACAAACGTACCATTTTCAAAAATGTGCTTACAGATGTAGATCTATAAGTAAGATATTCAGAAACTCAGAGGCGTAGAATTTGCGCTTGGAGACTGAATGGTATATTCATTAAAGAATTTAAAAGTTTATATTATCACATCTAGGAACTCAGACTTTAAAGACTGCAAATTGTAAAACAGTCACATTAAGAGAATAAGAAATCTGCCTATGCAGATACTCACCTGCATTCACAGCATTACCATGCAGTACTTGCACTTATAGGTAAGAGGTGCTCCATAGTGTTGCTATAGATTATTTCACACTGCAGGCCAGGCCATTCAATGGCTGAACAGTGTATTTACTGGCTGTCTCTGAGTTAAAAATGTCCAACTTAACGGACAACTTGTACTTACAAACGGACTGCCATATAGTCTATTATATAAAAATGTGGGTTAAATACAGTGGCTCATTTTGAACACATGCATCACTTTGTGAAAACACTATGCAGCTTCATCAGCTTGAGTTACAGTACAGTATCGTATGTAGTCACTTTCGTTACAGTATAATTATTATTTTCCCGACCCACCATGAAATTTGTCTTAAAAATAGACTTAGGGAACAGATCTCGTTCGTAATAGGGGGACTGCCTGTATAACGTTTACCTATCCCTGTATATGATTGTCACTGTACCTTGCTGTTGTTTTGTGTCTCTCTGCACTGTTGTTTAACCTCCCTGCTCCCCGGTTCTGACTCATATTTTATGACTTAAACTGTGTGACTTGCCCCTTAGCCAACTCTCCGATTTCACTCTCCCTGCTGGCCCCTGGAGGATGGGCTCCCCCTTTTAGTCTGGTCCCTCCCAAGGTTTCTTCCTTCTCGGGAGTTTTTTCTTGCCACTGTCACCTATGGCTTACTCACTGGGGGCTTTTGGCGGGGATGCTGTAAAGCGCTTTGAGACAAAATAATGTTGCGAAAGCGCGCTACACAAAAATAAATTCTGTCATTGGTTGTGATGGTCATAGTCGCAGGATTCTCCTCAGTGACGATTCAGTGACCATTAATCAGAAGTGCTTACAGTGACCCCTAAATCTGAACACTTAGGCTGAACCAAAAGATACTAAGATCACTGAACAGCTCATGCTGGCTGAACCAAAAATCACTGTGGTCAGTTACATTCACGTTTATGTTGGAATGGAAGTACACTGGCACACTGACAGACATTGCAGGCCCTGTATATTTCATTCATCTTATTCATTTTAATCTTTAAATGTATCCACAGTCCTTTTTCATATCTCTATTTATTCTGTGCTATATAAACCATACATAAAATCTTCACATTTTGCACTGACACTTTACATTATGCACATTCACATTATGCAACTTAGCAGACAAAGTGGTGCAGCAGCAATAAATAATATTCACATACTGTGTATCATGTCTTATGTTCTGTCTGCGAGGGTAAGTTTAAGTAAGAATTTCATCGTGCTCTGTACACTGTACTTTGTACATATGACAATAAACTTCAACTAAAACAAGACTGTAACAGCAGAGAGGACAGAATGTCGTATGGATATGAAACTTAGCTAATAATATTTAGTAAAGTTATTACTACAGTCAGTATAATTAGCTATCATACTAGTGCTGCCACGAGGTCTGGCAGTGACAACAGAAGCAAAAGAAAGGCTGTCACAAAAAGCCAACCTGTGACAGGTGTGGTCTCCTTGAGTGACTCTGAAGGACACAGTCTCCTGGCATTAATCAAAGCCACTATTGTCTGTTCAGCTTTACTCACCAGCTCCTCTCATCACACAGGTGTGGGGCTGAGGTAGTATGCTTGCTGTACTTAAGAATTGTATAATGGAACAGTGATACTTTATTTATCGGCATGGGGTTTTCTCTTATGCCAGCTCACTCTCCATGAGACACAATAACACCTATTCATTATAGTGCATTATAATGAATTATAGTGCAGTGTCAGTCTACATATGGCACTCTGGGAGCATATGGAGTTAACAGCCTTACTTAAGGGCCCAATGGTGCGATCACTCTGCAGGCCACAAGATTTGGACTGGCGACTTTCCAATCATGGGTGTACTCCATTCTATCCCACAGAACCACACACCACCAAAATAGGTTCAAATTGTCTGCGGGTACAATTTATGTAAAGCAAAACTTATAATGTACTTGCAATGTACTAAAAATGGAAAAATATTGTGCTACAGCATTTACAACTTTTAAGTTCTATTTAATAATTAGTGTGTGTGAATTTTGAGGCTAAAACCAGTTCTTTGTGTCCAGATTTGTCTGCAAAGAGCTGGACAGGGTGCAGCATAGAAGAATGGACCAGTCCCTACAGGTGTGGAGCACACAGGCCCCACCCACCGAGGAAGATCTGGAGCACTGTGGAGCCCGTCCTGAGTGCTCCATCTGCTACAGCACCTATGACAATGTCTTCAAGACACCCAAGCAGCTGGACTGTGCTCATGTCTTCTGCCTGGAGTGCCTGTCACGTCTCCGGGCAGTATCATTACACCTAAAGAAGGTTGATATCACCTGCCCGCTATGCCGTCATCCCACCCCTGTTCCTGATGCTGGTCCCCCAGCCCTGCCCACATGCCCCGATCTGCTGGCCAGACTGCCAACCCACCAGAGGTGGCCCGAGCATGTCTGGCTAGAGGGTCAGCAACTGTGCTATCAGTGCCCTATGGGTAGTGCTGGTAGGCATTCTATCTGGATTTGTGTTGATATTGGTGCCAGCGCACAGCGAAGTCCACCCCGACCTTCACGAACTCACAGAAGAAGCCTCGGGGAACTGATCAGAATGAAGGGCTGGAAACGTTTAGCGCTGTTGACATTATTGATGGCAGTGCTGGTCTGCATATTGTTCTGGCAGCTGCGCTGCGCTTTTAATGTATCCTCCTATACTTGTCTACAACCTGACAGAGATGTTACCCAGACTCCTGCCATCTCCATTTCCACCTTCACTCCTCCACCCCTTTCCCACCAACCAAGCGAGCAAAGCGTGCCTGTACTTTATATCTATTAAACTGATGCAGACGGTCATGCTCACACATTAACGGTAGGACAGGCACAGATACCTCAGGCACCATTGTCAAAAATCCTTGGATACCTTCCTTCAGGAAAAAATCCTTTGGGAAGTGGAAGTGAGGATGCGATCATGTGGCTGTGTCCAACATGCTGATATAAGAGGCTTCTGATGAGCGTATAAACAGACATTAAGGTTGTTGCTCTAATCAGAAAGAACATGACACTGCTTGCAAAATGTTAATTTCTGCATTGCAAATTCAAAGAAGCAAATTTGCCACTCTCATGGAACGCATACACCTATCTTTAGAATTAAATCTGCAGTTTCACCATAAAATTACACTGGAATGGTTGTTTTCAGCATAAGCAGCATACGTGAGCCGTCCAAGTCCTATGCCTGTAATCTACTTGTTTACACATCTTTTGAAGCAGTGGGTAAACTGCTTTTATGCATGTTTTTTATGATCAGTTCCTCTCTTCCTACCAGAAGCTGATGTGAGAAGAAAGCCAAACAATGTAATGTAATCTGTGTTGAGGACACATAACATTATAAAGAAAAACACACTCCTAAAAAATTACTTGAGGACACCAGCATTTAGTTAAGGTGTTTGATATGTTTCCAGAAACGTCCGGCATTCCTCATTTTATGAACCGCTTACATTTTATAATCACATAGTCAAAATAATGCTAGTCACTCATTCGGTCTACACTAGTGATGAGTAAATGACGCTTTGTGAACCATTTGTTTTATTTTTTGCCCCTGCTAGATGGTGCTCCTGATTTGCTTTGGAGCATGTTCTTTACCTTTGAACAGAGCACACCATCTAGTGGTGTCAATAAACACAGGAAATGGTTCATGAAGTGTCATTCTATCCATCAGTAGTCCACAGAACACACATAAATAAACTCCTAATATTAAAGAATATATTTCAAAAACACTATAAATTTTACACATTACAAATTCAAATGTTGTTTTACAATATTTTACATTGTTACATATTTTTTTTTACACAGGACAGGACTTTTCTTTCGGTACAAAACCTTATTAACATATCATGACTGTTTGTGCAAGTATTGCAGATTATATTTTGGCCCTATTCTTAGAGGTATTAATAAATAATAAATAAAATCATATTAGCATATTTAGCATTTACATATAACCCTTGATTGTATGTGCTCAGATCCTTTCCAAAGTGCCCTGTGTTTGCTGGGATAGGATCACTGTAATCCTGTCCTGGATTAGCAGTTGTAAGATGGACGAAAAGATGCCCAGTTCCTAGGAAACCATTTACTGTAATAAATAGGGATGTAACGGTATCAAAACTTCACGGTACGGTAATACCTCGGTATGAATGACACGGTACGGTATTTATTGAATCATTTGTAGGAAAAATAAAACTAATGAAGAGACTCGGAAAAAGTGCCAGAAGTGTTTGTTAAACAGTTCACATGAACACTAAACATATCAATGGCATACAAATCAGCCATCTACCTTTAAACTTTGAAACAGGAACTTCAATCTTTCAATTTTCCATCCATCCATCCATTTTCCAAACCGCTTATCCTATTGGGTCGCGGGGATTTTTCAGTTTTAATAACAAAAAATTATTTAACCATGTAAAAAAGTTTCAATTTAGTATTCTTGAAAACTCAGAAAAAATAAAAATAGCAACCTACTTATTGCAGGTGGCCCATGTGCTGAATGAGTATTTACCTAGAACTCGATCTGAATCTCAGAAGTCAAACCGTGAACGCCGACCTAAGATGTGCACGCGGGGAAATGAGTTATGCAGCACGTCTCTCAGTGGAAACAAAGGGTAAAGCTTCAGTCTCAGCCTTGCATTCGCCGTGATAACGTCCTGCATGTTTACACTAACTGAATACATACAGTATATGTACACAGTAAACATGCATTTAGACAATGATAGACAGTAACAGTAATTATATAATAAAATACATATTAAAACAAAGATTTCTTATTCATTATTTTAATTCTAATAATAAACCATTAATACATTTAATTATAATAATATTGTTATGCCGAGCAGGGACGGAATGGAGACAATATTTATATTTATTTTGTTACTTTACAAATTACTCTTTTTATAAACGTGCTTAGGTGTGTTTAGTATGTGCTCTTGTCTTGTTGTGTTGTTGTGTTGAAAGGTTAAAAAAAAATGTATTTAAGTGTAATTTTTTGGGGCCAGAAACTTAATTGGCTTTCCATTATTTCTTATGGGGAAAATTCGATCACAAGTCGAACTTTGTAGGATTCGATCCTGAGTTCTAAATGTATTAAATTTGAGTTCTGAGGTACCACTGTATATGAATGCAATGCAGCAGTAAATATATATTTTCTATAACAGGTTACAGCTCTTCCAAAATGCTTTGCTGCATGGCATGCTTTTGATTTTTTTTAGGTCTAAGAAGTTTCTTCTGCGTTCCCAAATGTATCCTGCAGATGGCAGCATTTCCCAACATAATTACAACAGAGGCTCTCTTCCCAAGGACCATACCTTTCAGATGTGGGATCCTTGCAATGGAGAGGATATTCAGCTCAATTATATCCCCGTTCATCTCCCTAAGGGGGTTGTGCTGCTTGTAGAACTGAATCAGCTCTGTCAGGGAAGCAAATTTTTGTCCGCCGAACAGGTCATAGTAGTCTCCCGAGTTTTGGATTTTTATGTGAGTAACCTCATCCTTCCTCCTGCCCCAGAGTTATTGTCAACAACAAAAAATTAAATAATTTGATACTGAATGTATCATATGCCTGCAAATTCCAAAAAAAAGCTGCTGTTGATAACAGATATTGTTGATGAATTATGAGGAGATTTATAGGGATATACACTCACCAAAAGGATTATTAGGAACACCATACTAATACGGTGTTTGACCCCATTTCGCCTTCAGAACTGCCTTAATTCTACGTGGCATTGATTCAACAAGGTGCTGAAAGCATTCTTTAGAAATGTTGG
>JABFDZ020000042.1:4247806-4279114 GCA_019775955.2 Pollimyrus isidori
AAGCTGAATCCTTGGGTTCCTTTAAATCAGAGCTAGATAAGATTTTAACAACTCTGAGGTATTAGTTAAGTTCTCCCCACGCGAGCTTGATGGGCCAAATGGCCTCCTCTCGTTTGTATAGTTCTTATGTTCTTATTTATTAAACACAGTACAATAATGCATGTCTGCAATGTATAAACTTGAATTTAAGTTACGTGAAATAATATTGTATAATAATGACTGTCTAAAATCACAATGCTATCATGAAATACAATTTAAAGATTATGCGTAGAATACAAACATTATTAAATATAATACCATTTAGAGAATTATTCATTGAAAAATAAAATGACACATTAATTATTGAAATATTTATATATTTACAGATTTATTTACTTATATATTTATAGATATCCATGCAAACAGTTAGGCAGTCTGGTTATCCTGCAATGCACCAGTAGCTTTTGATTCCTTCTTTTTCTTTTAACGTTCAGCAGTTTCTGCAAACGTAAGTGACCTATATACTTAATGAAATACGTTGCAGTAAAATGAGATCCGAATAAAAGCGGTCAGTCGAGACACATGCAGAGACGTTAAAACTTTTTTGATCCCCATGGCAACACTAGGTGTGAACAGCGATGAGTATAGTGTACTTCAATGGCCTCGTCAGTTACGACGTCCAAACGCAATACACTCCCTTTTGAATGTGGTGAAACCAGAGATTTGCAACATGACTATGCATCTGACAAATCTACAATAATGATGTGATGCAATCATGCGGTTTTGTGAGCTTAATGTAGCTTCTAATAAAGTATGACCTCTTAGCAACATCTAATACATAGGCCACGTTTGTCGACAAACATAGTAAATATTTACGCTTAGGAATAGCACAGTGATTCACTGTGACCTCACAACTCTAGGATTGTTGGTTCAATATCGGATTCAAGATACGTGCGTGCAGTGTTATGGACATTTATCCTGCCTATTGTGTCCTCTACACTCCCTGGAATAGGACCAGTGCACTTTCAGAACATTTTGATTGGGGTGGTGGTCAGCATGGTTCTGCTTAGGAAATGAAATTATTCAAGTTTTGTTCTTGTTACAGGTAGTTAAGAACTCCCAAATTACGATCCACTAGTACTTGTGAACGAACTACCATAAAGCCTATTGTATTAAAACAATTTAAATACAACGATTCGAAATAAAGGAACACACTGCTTTGTGATGCTTGTGTAATCACAGCATGGCTTCAGCTGCACTGCAGTTATGGAAGTTGCACGGATTGATTTAGGAACACTGAGCACAGAGCCATCTTAATAATAAATGTTCTACCAACTCTAGTAACACCTGGTCACCTCACCTCAACCCCCACTGTGCAAGAAGTTGAATGATCATTATGCACAGAAACAAGAAGAAAACATTTTTCTTAACGCTGAAATATAATGTTTAAATAAAAAATACAAATAAAAACGTCTGGAACTAACAAATAAAATGTGTTTTGAGTGGAACAATATTGGAAAAAAGTTCACAATGTTTTGTGATTTTTAGGAGTTGTTAAGAATGAACTATATAGTCAAATAGAACTCATCTACCAATAGTGTTTTCAAACAAGTTGGTGTTGTAGTCATGAGTTTGCCAACAGACACAAAGCAGTGTTGCCAAATCACTTGCTTTTGCTCAATATAAAATATATACCAGGTAATGTTTAAAAGGAAATTAAATTTGTTTCCTATGACTGAATAAATATGGTTTTAGCACAACTTACAGACGGTTTGAACCAACTGGCTAATCTAATGTTGGATATTATATAAGACACAACTGCTGGTTACATTTCATTGAGCCTACATCTAAAGAAGTTATCAGGTTTGCTCATTTTTTGCACTCAACGGTTAGCCTATGAGGGAAATTCACTCACTATGGTAATTACTTTGGGAAAGTGTTGTCGTGTCTCCTTGCACATGCACACAGCAGCATCCCTGTCAGCCAACTGAACTAATTCTGTGGAAACACTGTATATAAATTAAGGGTGTAACAGTTTTGAATCTGAGACCAAAACCACAATGTGAGGCTGTGATATTACAGTCCGTATGTTTCTGGCTGCAAATCTTTTCTTTTAGGTTTCATGCTCCACCAGTCCAGTATCAGGTTAGACTCCTGCCTTTTGGTCATCTCCCTAATGACAAGACGAAGACCACCTGTGCCTTTTTTGGTCCTGGTTTCCTGCTTACCAGATGTATAGAAATCCTTCTGCCTGCAATATGAGGACTGTTTTGTGTGGGAGAGCTTGTTATTGTACTTTTAATATGCATGTGCTAAATTTTGATCTTGGGATTGAGCTTTGATTAGACTAACTAGCTCTTTTGGATTGTGATTTGGCTTAGTTGTAACATCTGACAGTTTGTGTATTTTGTGTTTTAGCCCTTGCTAATTTCTTATATACCAAGATTAGGAAGTGGTTACCTTTTTGGTTTGGGCAGCATGTGGCTCAGTGGGCTAAGCCTCTAGGCCTGTAAGCAAAAGGTTGTTGGTACAAACCCAGCCTCGCCACGTCCGCGGGTCCTTGAACAAGGCCCTTAATCCCCAGCTTCCTGAGCACACCAACAGGTGGCTACCCTTTGCAGCCAGCTTGCTTTCATCTACAGAGGGTAACTTGGTGGAGGCATAAAGAGAATTTCCCCATGGGGATTAATAAAGTATCAATTATTATTATTTTGTATGTGTTTTGATTGTGTTTTGGCTAATTAGGGAGTTAGGCTTTCATCTTTTATCTTTTATTTGATCATCTTTTATCTTTTATTTGGATTTTCTTTTGGCGTATGGTGTGTGTATAGGATTTATGCACCTAGTCAATCACTTATCTTGTTTGTTATTTTGGTGTGGGCCACCCTTTTTCTGTATTTAATCATGAAAAGTCTAGGGTTGGGATGTAACAGTGAACATTTGTTTGATCTCCCGGATTCCCCCCAACCCGCTGCTGCAGATGAAGCTTATTGAGCTCATACTACATTATTAATGTAATTTTTCATTTTACTATTAACGCAATAAGACATGCAAACCACAAATTGTTCTATTTAAGGTTAGGGCACGCTCTATGGTTTATAAATAATACACATTACTAGGGCTGTAATGGTACATGTGTAGATCATATATCATTACTATTTTATGTGTATTTGTATTTCAATAAAATATATTTTGTCACCAGTATTTTGTTACTTTTGATAAGCAAGTATTTGAAATTTGCAATCATATTTCAGAACTAAAACTGAGTGGGAACTTAATTTTTACAAGTAAAAGAATAAGCATGATATCCAAGAACAACATTTAAAACTGTAAATATGCATATAATAATATCCATCCATCCATTGTCCAAACCGCCTACACTTCTGGGTTGCAGGGGTCTGGAGCCCATCCTGGAAGCTACAGGCACGAATTGGGGAAAAATTCAGGATGGTGGCCAGCCCAATGCAGGGCACACGCGCACACACACATGGGAAATCTAGTGACTATAATCAGCCTCAGCATGTCTTTGGACTGTGGGGGGAAACTGAAGTACCCGGAGGAAACCCCACGACGACATGAGGAGAACATGCAAACTCCACACACACACGTAACCCAGGCGGAGACTCAAATCCAGGTCCCAGAGGTGTGAGGCAATAGGGCTAACCACTGCACCACCATGTCACCCATAATATAATTATATATGCTATTATAATATAACAATAATATGTGCTAAAATCTACAGTGCAACATTGTAGTTTATTAGACTTAAATAATTCCATCAAGTAAGAAAATTTGTTCTTTGCAGTGAAGGCATGTGAGGGAGGTTCACTTACTTGTGAGAATTGTCAGCAAGAATAGATATTCAGTGTATGAAATCAAACCTAAAAATGAATTGATAAGTTTTGTTCCATTATAAACAGTAGCACCTTCAACAATTGAAACATGGATATATTAAGCTTACTAAACATAACTTAAAAAACTATGCTGTCAAAAAAAGTCTTGTGAATGTACAGGCATTAAAATGTTGTTTTCATCAGTTCTTTAATCCAAGATCAGCTTCCAGACTGAATAAATATTCAAAGAAACAATTTCTTCAAATAAACATTCTATTAAGAATACTTTATTTTAAACTGTCTGGACCTTTTAAGAGAAAGTTCCTTTCGATAAGAAGGGTCGAAATTATTCAGTAGTAGGAAGATTAAAAAAAAATCACAAGTTTCTGACCTTACCATTATCTCCAATGGTTCTGAAAAGGCTTTTGCCTGCCTGAGCTTTCGATGCAATTGTGAGCATTTTATCCACTTCCTAGAAATGTGATTTAAAAAGCAAATGTAATGTTAAAACAAACTAATTAAACAATATAATTTAAAATAGGACAAAAGATGTTGTTCATACAATAAATCTTTACTTAATTCATTTTTAAAATCTTTAAAATACTCACTTGTTTGGTAAGGACTTTCTGTCTTAACTTCCCTAAAATTAAAGGAAATTCACATATTCATAACTTCTTAAGTTTTGGTACAAGCCTTTCATTTGTCAATATATGAAAATCTTCAGTTCTTGATTTTTGGTTCTCCTTTAAGAAGATAACTGACATACAAAAGCAAATAGTGTATGTGCCTTTAAAAATGTTTCTTTTTAAGGTATACGTAGACAAGGCTGTCATGTTATAACTGATCATATTCCACATGCGCAATAATCACCAAAGCTTTATGAAGGCCGTAAACATTTGTCCAGATACCAGTTTTTTGGTACTATTTCGGTACTAAAGACATTTATTAATGGCCACAATTTGGTAAGCATATCAGTAGTAGGTCTAAAATATTAATCAGGCATATTGTGACACCCGAAAAGTTTGTAATCTGTATAAATTTGAAATATCGTCATGTTTGATTAACGTGTCAGACTTTAAATTGCAAAAAGAAACGTCACACCACAGACATGTTTTTCACCTTGTTATTCCACAATATCTCCTCTTTAAAAAGATATTCTGGCTGTTGAGCTATCCCTTTCATCACCAAAACTTCAGTGTTTATTGTTTCCATGATTTATCAAAACAGTAGCATGCGGCATGGTCCGCTAACTGAATTTAATATACATAAGGATGCGGCTAATTTATACAGACTACTGACATTTGGTGGTAACACTGTTTACACCAGGGGTCTCCAGCTCCGGTCCTGGAGAGCTACTGTCCAGTAGGTTTTCTATCATACCCAGCTTCTAATGAACCACACCTGTTCTCAGGTAAATACCAGGAAAACCTACTGAATAGTAGCGCTCCAAGACCAGAGTTGGAGACGCATGGTTTACATATAACGTTTCTATACTTCAAAGTGACGACCCTTGACAGACAGTAGGGCTGGGCGATACGAACCAAAAATCATCTCTCGATATTTTTCCCCCATAAAGAAATAAAATTATAGTTCCAAGTCAAATGTCCCCAATGTCACACAGGCACTTTTATTATTACATAAACAATGGTTCAAAAATAAACCACCAGCATACATTATTTAAATTCAACAACTTCCCTTCACTAGCTTGCCTCGTGTCTGTGTGTCTCCATGTTCTCACTGCACTCAGGACTTGTGCGTGAGGGGGAGGGATGTAGTTGTGCGAGAGACATGGAAAGGAGAAATAGGCGAACTGGTGGCTCTACAAGCATAATTTTAAAGCAACTTTATCACTATGAATGATACTGTCTCATCCTAAATCTTGTATGAAAATTATTAAGATATATATTGATATACTTGACATCACCCAGCCCTAACACACACCAATACATTTCAAGGGTAGTTTTATAAACCTTAGGATGAAGATGTATTCCATGACTTCCCCAATCAACAGATTACTGACAATTTATGGGAGTTTTGGGGGCAAAAAGGGGCAAAAGGTGCTAAGCCCATGTCCAGCTACTTCACCAATCAAAGAAATGGACGTTATTCTTTTTCATGAACAATCCAAAAATTATACACATTATACACAACTGTGTGACAACATGGCAAGGAGTCCCAAGCTAGTCTGATGAAAAAAGCTGGCTTTCCTCCATAGAGACTTGTTAATGGTGGAAAGGACTGCACAATATTTATATTCAATATTTTAAGTGGTTATAAATTACTTACGGTCAACATCGTCTAGCATTACAGAGAATAGGAAATCGCGTGGTGTCATGTAGAGTTCCTGTTCATACACTACAGAAGAAAACTGACTGAAACGTAGTCTTCGAGCAGACTGCACGGAGTTGGCACTTTCTCTCACAGTCTGTAAAGGATTAGCAACAAACAAAAAGTGCAGATTTAATTTTCTTTATAAACACAGATGGGAGGAAAAATAACTTGGAGAGGTTTTCATGGTGTAAGCTGCAGGAAACATAAGGTATGTTGTAGGCAGACTTCTTTGACGGTACGATAAGGGCTGGACAAATATCATCGGTATTATATCACGCATGCCCTATAATAACGAAGGCTTCAGAAGACATTTGGCCGGACCAAATTGTGGGCGTAAACATATATCCGTATAGTACCATAAAACATGGCGCCCAACCAAATGCTTTGCCCATCAACTGAAGCCCTCATAATTATTGAGCATGCATAATATAATATCAAGATGATGTCACCCAGCTCGAGACCCGATGCTAGTCCATTGCAGGGCACAAGCTCATCCATTATGGCCCATTTAGAAACAGTCTGACCTTGCATAAGTGGATTGTATGATAAACCTGCACAAATATATGGAAGAACACAAACATGAAGAGCTGGGGATCAAAAACATAGAGGTCCCAGTCCAGCGGTGGTCAATCTTATCCGCAAAGAGCCAGTGTGTGCGCAGGTTTTTGGGGTAACCTGCAGGTCAGCTGTTCAAACCCAGATGTGAGGACTCCTCTGTCAATCAGTCATCTAATTAGTAATATAATTAGGAAGTTGCACTGAAAACCTGCATACACAGCGGCCCTTTGCGGATAAGATTGCCCACCCCTGCCCTAGTCCATCATGTCTCTTGTTCGAATACTCCTTTTAGACTACTTCAGTTTTCTCCTTGTTTAAAAGATTTATTAAGGAGTTCTTATGTACATTTTCATTTCGATCACAAGACATTTGTGCTTTCTCTAAAAAACTATTAGATACTGTCTAGTCCATTGGATGGGGGTAGGAAACTAATATGGTGGACAGAATTCCCATCCATATGATATTCTTTTTTGTTTTCTGGGATGAGTTCCTGGCACTAAGTAACTAGTCTAGGATGAATTATTAAAAAACAAACATACCTATTACCAAAAGACACTTTAAGTACCTCAATCTGACCAAATGGTAAACTACCTAAAGCATTCAAAATGTCAAAAATAAAAATAGCATGAATATAGCTTGATACTGACTAAGAAACACTGTTATACTACATCAGGAAAAGATTAAGAAATTTTTATCATCAAGCTAGGTCAAAATTCACCTGTCCATTTAACCTGTTTATTTTTCTTGCTCGGCAGAACTATGAGGATTTCTTATCATCAAAGATGCACATAATCACACAGCTGAACTTGCTTAAAGTGAAATGCTACAGCAATGCTCTGAGTGTAACTCAAAGCAACTACAACTGTAAACTGTAATTAAAACAACAGGACCTGGTGCTTCTAATTTCTATTCACTAATTTCAGATGAAAGTAAGAAGGCTGGACAGGTCTTATATTAGGTAGCTGCATTGTGAACATTATTTGTTAATCATTTTATAGGTAATAGTTGATAAGTACAGATAATATGGTGGATGGCAATAATAATAATGCCTCATATTTCGTGTCCTTTGCAGTGGGTACGTGCGAGTGCATGTTCTCTCCATGTTTTGGGGTTTCCTCAGGGTACTCCGTTTTCCAATCACAGTCCACAAATATTTGAGGCTAACTGGCATTAGCACTGCCCATAGGGGGTGCGTGCCTGTAACCCAGTTACTAAAGGCATCCCGTCCAGGATACATGTTCCTTGGTCTCTATGTGTCCTGGTACAGGCTCTTCGCAACCATGAACTGACTACAGATAGATTGATTAATAGATTAATTTTAATAATCACCCAGTGTGACTGAATAATTCAAAAAGCTGCGTATTTCTATTCCAAGAAGGCAAAATTAAATCGATCCATGAGTGTACCTTCCTGAATCATACCGATACACTCACAGTTAACCTGTAAATCGTTCATTTTTGTGTCCATAAATAAGGCGTAAACTCTGGAAATACACATACACCACAAACAACTCCACAAAACAAGATGCGATTACGGTCACAGCTCAGTTTATTTTTCAATGCAGGAACATCCCATATTATAAGGGACGGGTGTATGCCTACCCTAGATACGGTAGGGTAAAGCATATACACGTAACAGGTGACATTTGGTAAAAATAAGCCCTTTGAACAGCGCGACGAATAAAAATATCGAGTAACATAAACACGAAAAAACCGCCATAAAGCTACTACATACCTTTACTTCATCAGCAAGAACGATGTAAGGCCTACTCATCGGTAAAGGTCCAAAGTGCTGATAAAATAGACCACCTGCTACAATGACAGAACCGAAAATACAAGAGTGGCGAAGAAAAGCTGAGTTTTTAATAGCTCGGGATCGATTTAAACATCGTCCAAAAGCCACAAAAAGTTTGCTCCAGTTCGCCATCTTTGATTACTTTACAAAGTTTGAGTAAACGCCCCTTTTTTCATTGCCGGAATGCAACCAATATAAGCACCTTAAATGTGCAAAGCGCCCTCTACTGAACGGGAGAGTGCGTGGATGAGATCCACACAAGTAGTGATAAAGAGTGATCGTTCTGCGTCCGTGTGGCGTTTGTTCTTGGGGTTTTCTGTTACAAAACAAAAAAATAATAATAAAAAAAGAGTCTTTGTATTTTATTTTTATGTTTTTAAACTAAGTCAATCAACAATTTTTATTTCTTTTTGTGATATTTACGGTAAATCCAAGGGATGCCGAATATGGAGCACATAGCCTATATATAAACACTATATTTTAATATTATAATGTGAAGTTCTCCGTTATAAGAATGAGAAGGCAAGTGGCCTAAGTAGAGTACTCTGTGACTATGACTCCTTATACTCAACTAGCTGGTTGAAATAAAATCCTGGTTTGGATTTTTACTTTCTGGACCTGAAATGTACACCTCTGTTGGCCACAGCGACACCATACACAAGTTATAATGAAAAAAAAATATAGTAAAACAATACGTGACACTGTACCTCTGCCAAGATTGCTCTCCCATTTTTCCTGCCAACTCTCCTTTTTCCCACATCTGTTATGTTCTAACGCGATCTACAAAAGAACACCGGACTGCTGAATATATTGGGTGCTCAAATGAGGTAACCACTTTTATTATGCATACCGGCAAGATTGTGTCTGGGCTCATGAAGTGAAAGGACCTGTTTTATGTGAATTGGAGCTGGTGACAGAAAGAGTGGAGATCTCTTGCAGGTCTCTGCCCTACAAGAAGAAATGGCTCTCCTGTCAGAGGTCAACACCCCCCGTAAGTTCGAGGGGTGGTCCAGTTGAAGGCACTCAGAGTGCATACCATGCAGGCTTTCCTGGATGAGAGGTCACCTTCTCTATTGGAGGAAGTGCTCTCAATCCTTCTGGGAACAAGATGTACACACAGAACAGACACAAAGACAGCAACCCAGACAAGAACTGACATATAAAGGGAATAGCAAACAGGAACAGGAGCAACAACAACGGAGACACAGAGGAAACCCCAACAGGAGGAGGGAAGGGGCCTGGAGTGAACGAAGGAGGACGAGGAGCAGACACAGATGGCACAAAGGCAGAGGGAATACCGAATGTGCTGAGGAGGAAGGCGGAGGGACTGATGGAGGGGTGAGGAGGATGGCAAAGGGGAGGAGGGAACAGCAGGTGGCGTAGGTGACCAATGAGCTGAAGATGGGGCTCAAACAGGGCATGGCGGGCAGGACCCGACCCCGGTGCGGGTGTTCTCTCCTGGGTCCTGGCTGGGATCTGCCCTGCTGTGATGGTGCTGATGGAGGAGTCACAGAGGACATCAGGGACATCCCTGAGGGGTCCCACTGGAGCTCCTCCAAGTACACTATGGACGGGGGAGTGGTTGCCCAGCAGTCAGGGACCTCCTTGGGGCCAGGGGTTGGGGCCACGGAGGTTGAGTCTGGAACTGGAGGAACAGGAGATGGTGGGTCAGGATCAGGAACCGGAGGGACTGGAGTAGGAGGCGCAGGGACCTCGGGGGAGGCAGGGAAATTTCTAGCAGAATTAGCAGAATTATTTCCAAATTCACCTTTGTTTTCTCAGTACTTTTCTGTTTCATGCCATCTATTCCGCTATATATATTCCATACCTCCGAGCTCTTCCTCATTTTCATTTGGATCTCTTGTACTTCTCTTGCTTTTTTCTCATTTCATTGATTACCCTGCCATCTACCCAATTTTAACACAAAGAGGAATTTACTCTACACTTAGCAATTCTGTCGGGGGAGACTGTGTTTTAGGCTGCCATCTCAGGTGGTAGCACAACCAGCGCTGGTTTAAATTTACTGTCAAATGCCACCCATTTCAGCAAATAATCTTCTCTCCACACCCTGTGGTTTTTCATAATTTTAAGCCATAAATCCAGAGTGTGACTGACGTCCCCGCCAGGGATACCTAAAATAAAAACTTGATAACAATGTAAACAGAGGATTCGAAATTTTTAATTGTCACCAGGGGACTCCATAGCCATTTATGGTCTCCCTAGCCATTCTCGCATGGGGTTGGGGTAAAATGGTAAACGAAAAGTGAGTAAATAAGTAGACTGAATGACAAGTAAGGTTTCTTACCCAGAAAAAGAGGATAGCCCTCTAGGGGGCGCCACTTTTGCCATGGAAGATCTCCGTTGTTATCGCCATTACCGCCGTCCTTGTCAGGGGAGCCTACAATAAAACACGGAGCAATTTTTTATAGACTTATTACAGCGCCAGTGCCACTAAAGCCGCTATCATTATTCATGAACACCATCTCTGTTTGGGGATAGGGCCATCCCCACCAAAGGGAACCTAGGATAAGAAAGAAGAAAAGTTATATAAAAGGTACAATGTTGCCAGCACACTCTGAACTTTTATAATGCATGTTTTAGCATCGCTTTTGCCCTAACCCCTCTCGCAGTACCCTAACCCTGCCCTAACCCCATTCACTTGCATTGGTTACTTTAGCAAATTGAAAAGCCCACTGTAGCTCTTTGGTAAGTGCCAAATTTCAGACCCCTAGGTTACAGACACAGCAATGAGACCCCCTCAAGTAACCTTCCCCCTTTTTCCATTCCTGAACTGCAGACATTTTTATTCTATAAAGGAGCACAAAAAATATCATGGCGCAAATTCTGCCACACAGTCTCTGTACTGAAAAAGAAAAGGAAGGAAATGTCTCATGTTGGAATCTACTGATGTTATACCGATATACGCCAGTAGGTGGAGGAAGAATTCCATAGAAAACTTGGTTTACAGCATTACTTTTGTATCTCTGAATTACTATTCTCAACAAGGCTGGCCTGCCCCAGACATAGGTTATCAAAACGCCTATGACAAATTATTTTGTTTCTGGAACAAAAGATGGTGCTTTTGGAATGATATATTGTGTTCTTGGAATGTGAAATTGTGTTTTTGGACTGCAGTTCTGGAATGAAAGATTCTTGAAATAAAAGTTGTACTTGTGGAACAAAAGATCACATTTTGAGAATGAAGACTGCATGTCTGGAACGAAAGGTTATGTTTTGGGAATTTCTGCCTCTCTTTTGGAATGATCACTGCAATTAAGTACTCTAGACATTTGGAAGTACAGTACATGTCTTGGAATTAAGATTGTACTTGTGGAACGAGAGATTATGTTTTGGCAATTTAGATCATTCTTCTGGAAGGAAAAATTGCATTCTTGGAACAAAGATTGTACTTGTGGAACAAAGATTATGCTTTGGTAATTAAGATTGCATTTCTGGAAGGAAAGATTACATTTTAGGAATAAAGATTGTACTTGTGGAACAAAAGATTACATTTTGGTAATTAAGTTTGCATTTCTGGAAGGAAAGATTACATTTTAGGAATAAAGATTGTACTTGTGGAAAGAAAGATTATGATTTGAAAACTAAGATATTACATTTTGGGAATTAAGATTGTACTTCTGGAATGAAAAATTGGTTGATTAGTATTTGGCATAAGCTGGAATTCCAGATCTCGATTTTGGAATGTCACTCCACTTAGAAAATTAACATTGAATCACATACATGCACCTTACTCTATACATTCTGGAGTACACTTCTTGGAATGACAGATTGTGTTTTTGATCTCGTGACACTGTGCCACCTGGTGGACAAAAACACCATGACAAAGGTGCTGGGAATGTGAAACTAACCAAGCGTCCATTGACTGAGCAATTCATACGAAGGAAAATCATTGTCTTCTTGGAATTCTGTCCAAGCTCCATATTCCGGGCCATGTTAAAAATTACAAAAAGAAGAATAAGCCCTAATTTTGGGCCTTAGGATGAAACAACAGGCTGTTGGAAAATAGGACTCATGCAATGAAAGCACGCTTAACTGTGGTTTCTCAGTCTATGGTGGTTCAAAACTGACATAAAAACACATGTTGATACCTGAAAACGCCATACTTTTTCTAATTCTAACCCTAGCCTCAGTTTGCTAACCCCAATTCAGGGCCTTTGGGTGATACAACAGGCTGTTGGAAAGTAGAAAAATGTATAAAGCACGCTAAACTGTGGTTTCCCATCCTACAGGGGTAGGAAACTGTCATGAAAACACATTTTGATGACTGAAAATACCGTATTTTTTCTAACCCTACCCTCAGTTTTGATGCTTGAAAATGCTATACGTTTTCTAACCATAACCTCAGTTTGCTAACTGTAACCCTAATTTAGAGACTTAGGGTGATACTAAAGGCTGTTGGCAATTCGGAAATATTCTACTGAAGCATGCTAAACTGTGGTTTCCTATTCTACGGGGGAGCAGAACTGTCATAAACACACATTTTGATGCCTGAAAATACCATATTTTTTCTAAACCTAGCCTCAGTTTTTCAACCCTAACCCTAATTTGGGGACTTTTGTTGATACTACAGGCTGTTGGCAAGTAGGAAATATGATACTGAAGCATGCTAAACTGTGGTTTCCTAGCCTATGGGGGAGCAGAACTGTCATTCTCAAGGAATGTTGTTCTCAAGAATCCTAACAACTGAGCTCTTGCCCAAACATGAAAAAAAACCTGCTCAAGACTGAAGGACACAAGGGACAAATCAATTATCTTTATTTACAAGTAAGGATACACTGATAACCTTCGGCACAGGGATTTGACTGCTCAGGTACAGGGTTTGGACTGCTGAGGACTGGGGTAAAGTTATGTTTTTTTTTTTTATGAATCCCCTTTCTGGTTGTTTAAGGCTGGCATTGACTGCTCCAAGGATGACCTGTTGATGTCACACAGGGATTCCCTTTTACACCCTTGGGGTTTCCTTAGAAGGGAGTGTTGCAGCGACCATACTGCTCATTCCACACCGGCGCCGGGAACCAGGAGAACCGGTTACAGCAAACCGCCCTCCGACAGCTGAAGCTCATCGGGTTAATGGATGTTATTTCTTATTCGCTTTTGGCACGCCAGCCAGATGCAAGATCTTCAGCTTTGGTTGCATGTTCGAGCATTTTCCATCCTATATTCCCTCCACCTTTCTAGACCCCTGCCTGCCTGTATCCTGACCCTGTCCTGTGTTTCCTGACCACGATTCTAGCCTTGCCCTCAAAGTACCGACGACGATCGCCTGTCCACCTGCCTGCCCCTGGATCTGAGCCTGCCTTGCCCCCTGAACTCCGATGGAGATCATTCAACCCCACCTGTCTACCTACAATGAGCCTGGAATCTCGTTTCTGCTTTTGCCCTGGATTATATCTTTAAATTAACCACTTGCATCTCACTGACCTGCTGCGGCGGCCTTCCTTTTTTCCATGACCCTGATCCTTGACAGAAAACCTCGCCACTTGGGATGGACCCCGCGGATCAGTCAAATCTTCAGCAGCTCACTGAAGCCCTGGGAAGACAGCGTACTTTGTTGGGATGACACAACTCTGGGGTTATGACAATCGGTAAGTCGCTGGATTCATTTAATGTTGGGTTAATAGAGTTAGTGGCTCA
Organism: Pollimyrus isidori; assembly: GCA_019775955.2. Classification (NCBI taxonomy): domain Eukaryota; kingdom Metazoa; phylum Chordata; class Actinopteri; order Osteoglossiformes; family Mormyridae; genus Pollimyrus; species Pollimyrus isidori. The sequence goes on from JABFDZ020000042.1 coordinate 4,261,957, forward strand.
GGTACAGCTGATTGGTTTCAGTCAAACAACCTCTAGTCCACGAGTCAGTGAACTCCGCCTGCCTCTGCCCCCACAATATACTGTAATGGTGATCCGTTCATTCGTTCCTGTCGCAGTGTTTTATAATTTTCAGCCTGCAACCTTCTGCCTCCCATTCGGATTGTACTAAGGTTGCTGTGAAGGCAAGAAGACGGACACTGACGCGGCTCTGCTGTAAGTCTCATTGTTTTATTAATACTTTCCACAGAGATGTCGGGGTTACCCGGGGCTGAGTCCAAAACTGGAACTGAAAGATTTTCCAAAGAAGAAAATTTGATCAATACCATCAGTCCCGTGTCATGCCAACAGTAAAGTTGGCATGAGATCATACTGTACATGTGTGTGGTTGCTTCTCAAATAAGAGAGTTGATTCACTTGCAATTTTGCCTAAGAACACAGCCTTGAATAAAGAATGGTATCACAACCATTGAAGAACAGTTTGGTGACGAACAATGCCTCTTCCAACATGATGCAGCACCATGCCATAAGGCAAAAATGATAACCAAGTGGCTCGGGGAATAAAACATTGAAATTTTGGGAACTTCCCAAGCATTCATCCCATTGAGAACTTGTGGTCAATCTTCAAGAGGAGGGTGGACGAACAAAAACCCACAAATTCTGACAAACTCCTTGCATTGATTATGCAAGAATGAGCTGCTATCAGTCACTGACAGCATGCCAGAGCAAACTGCAGAGATTTTGAAAAAGAAAGGCCAAATCTGCAAATATTGACTCTTTGCCTAAACTTAATGTCATTGTCAATACTAATCCGACACTTATGAAATGCTTATAGTTATACTTCAGCATACTATAGAAACATCTGACAAAAAAATCTACAAATGCTGAGGCAGAAAACTGGGTGAAAAACAATACTTGTGTCATTCTCAAAACTTTCGGCCATGACTGTACACTTGTAAACTGAATATTTATTGGAAGCTTTGCTTTCCTGAAATCTTGCCATGATACTGTATGACCTTGGTTGCTGCTTGTTTGTAATGTGCTATTTGTCTAGCTTTGCTATTTGCCTCATGTTGGTTTCACAGAAGAGTGCCAAATAAATGCAAAATGTTATGCAATGTAAAAATATACTTAACTGAAACTAATATACATTTAACTTACAAGTTCAAACAACTATCTGTTCAAAATATGTGTAGAAAGGCAAGAACTCTCCAGCAATGATCAAATCAAGTACACTGGCTAATAATTATTTGAACTAGCAAAAGAAAGCACCCATTATGTCTGAAAAGTAATTGTGTTAGTGGTAATTGTTTCTATTTTCAGGAGAATGGTCATATGGACAGTCTCAAATTAGAGTAGCCTACATTTCACATTTTTAGATTTTCAACCTTTTTTGCCTGCCAGCAGGAAAATGCCTAGGACTTTGAATGAGTTCACATTGTAAAGTGAAAGTGTCACATCTACATGAAATCCTCTATTACTGTGGTAGCTTGTTTCAACAGTTTCACCTGCTTTATTATTTATGTAAAAGCCTCTGCATATCTGAAGGTGAAAGTTGTTGTTTTAATGTGAACTGGCATTAATCCCATTGAGAACTTGTGGTCAATCCTCAAGAGGAGGGTGGACAAACAAAAACCCACAAATTCTGACAAACTCCTTACATTGATTATGCAAGAATGAGCTGCTATCAGTCACTGACATCATGCCAGAGCAAACTGCAGAGATTTTTAAAAAGAAAGGCCAAATCTGCAAATATTGACTCTTTGCATAAACTTAATGTTATTGTCAATAAAAGCCTTTGACACTTATGAAATGCTTATAGTAATACTTCAGTAAACCATAGAAACATCTGATAAATAAAATCTACAAACCCCGAGGCAGCAAACTTTGTGAAAACCAATTGTTGTGTCATTCTCAAAACTTTTCACTTTGTAGTGAGCAGTTTAAGGGTACAAACTACTTTCTGTTATCGAACTGCACACACCGCTTGTATCACTGCACAGAAGATATGAGCACAGGCACCCAGACAACATCTGCGCAGTGATATGATTGGTGTGTGGAGTTTGCTATGAAGAGTTCCTTACTTGTTTATGTGACACATAAATTACAAATTTAATGCATCTGTCTGCTGTATTTGGTAATATAGGATTCTTAGCCTATTTATGTTACCGGTACCCCACATGAACTGTTTAACCCTCTGGACCCCGAGGCCTTTTTTCCACTTTGGGGGTCGTCTGACATGCCTTGACATTTTATAATATTTCACCTATCTAAAAAACATTTATCCCAAAGTGCTACATGTGCTTTTATTCAGCACAAACTCAGCACTAATATCACTAGGGAATTGTGCATCCCACTTAGTGAATCCTTTATCTTCTCTGTATTTTACCCATTTTTTGGTGGCACAGATCCTTATAAGGAATAAGACTTAAGGAATTTATAATATAATGTTTGCAATAAACAAGCCTTAATGCAAAACAAAGTATTAGTGTTACTTATAACAGTGATTTAGATGAATACACTTATTCTTAGAATAGATAAATGGAGGCATATAAGCATTGCTTTTAACTTTTATCTTGGGAATACTTAAATAATTACTTACATTGTGACTTTCAAGGTTTCTTTAGTTTCTGACACATTATCGAGATGAATGACATTCTGCACAAGGTCAGAGGAGCTACTTGAATAAGGCAGCCATCAAAACTGCGGACTCATAATATTTTATGGGAAGACTTCAACGCCTGGCTTGAGAAGTGTAGCACCTTTCTTTGGTTCTACAGAGGAGACAAAAGTACCAGTTGACCAGTTTCAGTGTGACCACCCAGGCAGCACAACAATCTAGTTTCACGGTGACCAGCCAGACAGACTGGCTCACCTATTCCACAAAGGCCAGCCAGGGACTGCCACCTGCACCGGTTTGTGAAGTAAGCAGCCAGAGACTGGTCGACCACATGGCAGTCTGCCAGCCCCCAAAGCCACCTGTTCTTGTGACAGAGGAGGTCAGCCAGAATTTTCTGCCAGCCATTTCCTCAACAGCTAGCCAGATGGATGGCCTTCTACCTGGGATGGCATTCGAGCAAATTCTGGATAGAAAGTGCTTGTGTTTTTTTGACCCAGAGGTCTCTGTGCAGGTCCTGCTGGCTTTCTTCTTGGATTCGCCCATAGGTAAGATGATTTTAAAGTACAGGAAGAAAACGGGAGACAAAGGAATGGCACTGGGTTTAGGAGCCCATGCACTGCAGTGCCTTGGTAATTATTTACCAATCCCATACCCACAGATATCTCACTTATTGATATACATACATATACAGTGTTCAGAAGATTAATTTTGAAATGTTAAAGATTACTAATTATTAAGAGTACTAATTATCCTGTTAAAATTTTAATAAGTAATGTAACTATTTGGACTAATTTATAAAAGTAAAACGATTAATGGCATTTGATTATTTTTTTATAATTTTTCTGACAAATGTTTCAAACTGAGCAGTGAAGCTGAGTAGTCCCAACAGTTTTGTTGACTTGTTTGTCAGAAGAAGGCATTTCCACATGGTGAAAAGATGCAAACTGACAAAGGTAATGCTGTATAATATAGTACTCCCCCATATCTGTGGTGATACGTTTCAAGACTTACTGTATCATGGTTTGTCAAAACTACAAAGAATAATAACCCATTTACAACAGATTGTACAGTACCATACTCTCTCAAATGAAAAGGATTCAAGTGAAAAGAGGTTTTAGCCAAATTCTCTAGAGATGATATAAGAATTAAAAAATGTGTATCAAAGGATGGTAGAACAATGAAAATCATGCTTTTTTGTACCCCTCAAAGTAAAATGAAGAAAAAACTTATGCTACTATTACACATATTAGAATGAAATGTATCATACCATGTACCTGTAGGTAAGCTACAGTATAATGAGACAATTATTTGTTTAAAAACATCTTATTGAGTTGTGGGTACTCACCAGCTTACACCCTGTGCCTAGAGGGCATGCCATTTTAAACCACAGATAACTAAAAACACAACTACAGAGGTCCCTCTCCACATGTAAGGTTTTCCATCCATCTTCTAAAATAGCTTGTCCCATGCAGGGTCACGGATCCAGGGCACAATTCCACAACATTCACACCTATGGACAATTTGGCACCTCCAATAACCTCAGTATGTTTTTGGACTGTGGGAGGAAACTGGAGTAGATGGAGAAGACCCCATGATGACAAGCGGAGAACATGCAAACTCCACACACTGAACGCAGGCGAAGACTCAAACCCTGGTCCCAGGATCATGAGGCACTAGTACTAACCATTGTGCCATCATGCTGCCCTATGTAAGATTTTCAAAGCAAATAATCTGTTCAGATGTAAACCCCTTCATAATTGCCAATATTTTGATTAATTGTTGTAATAAAATATATTATATATACATTACGTGTTAATGGCCTGTCCACTGTCTATATTTAAATTAAAGCAGCATTAGAAACAATATATAAGTTAAGCCTCGTTTCCACCAACATGGTGCTGAATTTCTACCCAACACGACTCTGGTTCCGTGGGTTTCCACTGCAAAAAAACTTCTCATGGCCCATAAGTTTCCTTGTTTTTTACCATCCCGGTCCCCAATGCATGTTTGCCATCTAGTGGAAACATCAGTACATGACAGTGGTCAGTGGACAAAACAAACACTCTGTTAGCTATATGGTTATCGACAGAGATGCAGATTAAATTAGAAAGCACACACATAAGAAGTAAGGTATATGATGAAATAAGGTGACTGGAGGAATCACAGAAACAAACACCAAAAAATGAACTCATTTTTAAAAGTTTAAAATGATTCCGGGGATTCGAAAAAATATATATATCAAGAAGTGGCGCAGGAAGAAAGAAAATGACCTAGATCCGGAATAAATTTGAACAACATGCTTGGAAAGAGACAGGCCAACCAAACAACCTGCGCTTTTCATTCAGCAACTTCAATATTAGAAGCGATGTGCAACCCAATCGCATACAATCTTGGTAAGTTTCCTTCTGTTTTATCACAGATGTATAGGCACTTCACTGTCCTCTAATGCTTTAACATTGTAAACCCATGTATATGGTTTTGTGAGTGCAGATGACCATTTTGCATTGTTGCTGTAGTAGAAAAATTATAAATCAACCTCTCTAATAACTCTAGTTGAGCCACTTAGAAGCTTCCTGCAGGTGGCTTACCCCACCCCCCCATTCTCTGCTGCCCATCTCTTCAAGGTCTTCAGGACCTGCAAACCTGTGCAGGCTATCATGAGACAAGCACACACAGTATTCAAAACAATCTCTTCTTCCCTAAGGGCTAAGACACAACAGACCCAATATGCCTCCCCTCCTGGGCCGGCCAATGCCCAATTTTCTTTCCACACTGCATTCCACAAGATTTGGAGGACACCGATCAGTCACTGCAGCCTCTCAGCGAATGTATTTTGCATTAGTCTTGCTTTCTTGTACCATTTTAGTGTCCTCGATTGTACTAAAAACCAAAAGGCCTTGCTTGCTAAGCGTAAAAAAACATTTTTCCAGATTTAAGTTTACCCCTAACCACCTTGATGTGGAATAGTTGAATAATGTGTTTGAGTGTATAGTATAAACGCAATGATAAGCTTCTTTATGGTAAACATTTTAAACTTTCTTTTTTTATGATTTTGACAATCTTGATGACAGCACTGCATCTGTGGAAAATGCTTTGATGCCGACGACACCCACAAGAGTGAGAAGAGGTAAACAAATGAAGTGAATACTACAGGTCACCTTTGGCACTTACCATAGGCCAACACATTAACTAGGCTTTGTTCATGTCATACTGTCTTATCACTACTGAATGTAAAGGTTCTGACACTGCTGAAGATACCGGCTGTATTTCATGTACCAACGGAACCACACAGATACCTCCTTGCACAAGTCGGAAAGACTGGAGCTATCTTGAGTGGTCAGAAGAGCGATTCCTAGGCCAGAGCAGAGCAATGACTTATTGCCTGGCCAAAATGGAAAGTATGACGGCAGAAACGCTGGGTGTCATGGGGTGGATGGTGGCAGCTACCGAGAAAGTATAGTTAGAATATGGCTGTCACAACGGGCTAGGTAGGAGAAAAGGATCCAGAGCTGCAGGGAGAAATGGGGTTTAATACGGCGGGTATCCAGGGAGTACTGGCAAGAAAAAACGCCTTAGCGCAAACAGGGCAGAGCACTCCCGTCCGGGTCTCTGGAGCGGAGGAGCGCAACAAGAGAGTTATCACCAGTGAGGCAGGCAGGCAGGCAGGCAGGCGGTAGTCGAGACGTCAGGCAGAGATCGTGGTCGTAGTCCGGGTCCGAAGGCCAGGGAGTCCGTCCAACAGTGACACACAAGATGGGAAGACACACGGGGGGGTGCACAGGAGATGCCGGGCTCAGCAGGTCAGGATCCGGAGCTGGACTGAGGAGGGAAGGTAAACAAGGTAAGGATTGAACACAAGGCAAACAGGCGAGGTAAGGGAGAGCAGGGAGAAAATGCTTTTGCTTTTAGAGAACAGCTTCATTTTCCATCACAAATTTAACTCATTAATTTAAAATGTGCACATTCTAAGTCATTTGCACATTGATTTTTGGGATGCGTCAGTTTTCCTGGGCATTGAAGTAATCCATTAATGAAGCTTGAACTTCATTTACTTCTTGCCGGCCAATCTCGGATAAACCATGCACTGGGGGCTGCATGTTCACGACAGTCTGGAAGCTCTTCACAAAAAAGTCACCATTCTCTTCAAAAATGTTGTGCAACACACAACAAGTGAGCACCATTCTCTTTGTCTTGTCCATATTACAGTCATTTCTCTTTGACAGACATCTTCATCTTCCTTTATGCCTTCCAAAGGGTGTCTCCCCAAGAGAAAATGCCGTACTTATTCTGAGCTTGTATCTATGCTACTCTAGAGTTAGTCTACCAGTATCAACAAATGGTTTCATAAGCTATTTCTGTAGCGGATAGGCTGGGTCACCAATGAAAAACTGTTCAATATCACGGCCTGCAACATTAACTTTCCGAGATAGTAATTGTCCATCACTCAGTCTTTCCCACAGATGTGACTGTTAGATTACTCTAGCGTCATGGACACTTCCTGGATAACCTACACATACATCCAAGAACAGACCCTTTCCATCTACTACTGCCTGTATTGATACAGAGTACCACCCTTTTCGGTTTAAATGGTCTCAGTGGACCACATCTCCAGTTGTGTTCAGTGTAAATTAAGGGAGGTAATGCTACCATTATACAATTCCCTTGCAAGACCTCACCTTGAATACTTTGTCCAGATTTGATCACCTTACCACAAAAAGTACATTGCTGCTTTAGAAGTGGCCCAATGCAAGGCTACGGTAATGATTCCTAGCCTTAGGGGGATGTCTTATTTGCAGAGGTTGGCAGAGCTGAATTTTTTACCCTTGAACAAAGGAGACTAAGGGGTGACATGATCCAGGTATATAAGATTCAAAGAGGTCCAAATGGTGTTCATCCAAAATGTTACTTTAAAATAAGTTCTAATTCAAGAACCCGTGACCACAGTTGGGAGAACACTTTAGTTTGGGTCTGAGAAATAACTTCTCACAGCATGTAATTAGAGTATGGAATAGGCTGCCCAAAAGGGGTAGTGCAACTCAAAACCCTAGATTCCTTCAAATCTGAACTTGACAAGATCCAGCCAACTTTAAATTATTAGTTTAGTTCCCTCTAAGTGAGCTTAATGGACCAAATGCCCTCCTCTTGTTTGTTTGTAAGAACACTCTTAGTAAGGAGCAACAGAAGTTGCTGCTTAGAGCCTCCAAACCACCAGGGGGCTCCGTTGTGATTTTTCTGACTTTGTAGTGAAAGATGACAATGTAGCGAGTGCATATTCAGGAGTTGGGGCCAATTCATTGCACAGTTCCATCCAAATTTCTTTTGACAGTCTAAGATGGCTGATAGACCTCAAATATTCATTAGAAAAATAATCAACTCATACATCTGGCGTGACACTCATGCTTTCTGACACTCATGCTCCCACAAGAAATCTTACAGCAAATCTATATTATTCCATTATAAACCTAAAATTAGGTACGTCAGAAGCATTTTGGTAGTTTGCAAATCCTACAGACTATTTAAAAAATAATTAAACTCTTACATAAATGTAAATGAATGTGCAGACTTGTCTTAAATTGAAAATGTCATGCCAGCCAGCAGACCAAAATTGGCAACTCTGTCAATGTAAATCTGAATAATATTTCTTTCATATCTGTCTAATCCTCTAACAAAGCTAAATACACCATGATAATGTGCATGTGACATAAGAGCATACTGGCCTTTGTATATATATTACATGCGGATTCTAATATGTCTCTGACTTTTCAGTACAAACACCTCTAATATTCTATGCAACAAACATCCATCCATCCATCCTTTACCATAACTGCTTAATCCCAACTGGGGTTGTTGGTGGGACTGGACCCTATCCCAGGAACAATGGGCACAAGCAGGAACTAAACCTGGGCAGCTGCCAACACACTCATATGTGCAGGACCAACTTAGAGCCCCCAATTAGCCTACGAGGCACACTTTTGGACTGGGGGAGAAAACCAGCGGAAGCCCCTCACAGAAAGGTTCTACGCCCGACCCAGGGACCAAACCCAGGACCTGTGAGGCAGCAGCACTAACCACTGTGCCACCCTTGCCACAAATATATTGGCTTATATAAAAATAATTAATTTCAATTAAAAGTATCAGCTATAATAAAAATGTTTCTGTATTTAGCGCATTTCACCAAATAGTACAAGTGACTAAATGCAACTTAGATGCACATTTCTATCTAAGCTTCCAATGTGGCTTTTTCTGTTTCCTCAAAAACACTTATATAACTTTCTCAGGGTATGGTTTATGCATGTTCTTCCTTTTCAAGCCCAGTCCAAAAGTCCATAAGATAAAATAAAACACATTCAGGTTTTTCATTTCCACAACTGTGGAAACTACTAGTGATAAAACAACTGTTTATTTGCCTTTTTGCATCATCTGTGGTGAAATTTATCTGTTATGGTAGTATGGCATGGTGCAGGCAGGAAATGATGTGATGATCCACTTGCGGGCTTGATTTAAGGGAAGTACAGAACATTGGGAATAACACAAACTAAAGGACCACACATGGGGTCAAATCTATAACACATCTTAATACAAAAACAAGCTAATGATGGGACATACAATACTGAGACTACAGAGCTCATCTTGTAGAAGTAAAGCCCAGAGACTCAAACCTGGCAGTTGGAGCTTGCTTAGTTTATGCTAAGTCACGTGACCTTGTCCAGAGGTTTTGAGTCCTGTTGGCTCTTCGGAACCTTTATAAAAGCAAGATTAACCTTTTGGCAGCATGGGGTTCTTTTCCAGTTGGAGAGATTGATTGCTGTACAGTTTATATTACATACAACACCTTTCGATTCATTATGGAAAGTGGTTCTGAAAATGGCAAGAGGCAATCTTCAAACTTTTGGCTATAGCTTGAGTTGATGTGTTGTAAGGTGGATGCATGGGCATCACTTCCATTAAATCTGAAGGGGACCTGTCCCCTTTGCATTTCATAATTATTCGTTTGGACCCCCACATTTAACTGAAAAGTATTACTTTCATTCCAGTGTGTGTCCCCCCACATTGAAAATGCTTCTGGCACCCCGGGGTACATGAATATTCATATGGCAAAATATGAAATTGGTCACAATCATTATTATTATTAGTTCCTTCGCTTGTTCAGTTGGCCTAATGGGTTTCCACTTCCTTGTTGTAATAATAATCTGCCAAATGAATAAATGAAAATGATCATATTCATATTATTTTTCATTAATGTACTGCCCAAGTTTATACACCAATTACACATCCTCATAAATACATACAAGTAAACTGAAATAAAGATAGTATTTTTTAAGACTATATTTAGCGCAACACAGTCATATCCTGCAGTCACACCAGCCAAATTTTTCATTTGATGCAAACACACGTCATACACTTTATTGGCATTGGCAAAACCCACTAGGGGTCTCTCTATGTTTGATAAATGGGGAATGCCTGAAAGCTAAAACAGCCTACAAAAACCATAAGGGAAACACAACCAGGATACAGGGTAACACAGAGAGCAGAACCAGGAACAAGTAACAAGGACCAAAGCACATGGCAACATTGCAAGGACTAGACGAAAAAATAGAACAGAAAAACTAGAAACAGGAATACACAGAAATAACCACAATAAGCCCGATGAAACTATAGAATAAGAACAGGCGAAACAAAAACTATAGAACAAAAATCTGAAAACAAACAGGGTGATACTGGTCTCAAGCCAGCCTTGAACAGACAACATATAGGAACCACACATGTAGCTCCCAGACCTATGCGGAAGTCTGAGGACTTTATATTATAGCTGAAGAAAAACATAAGATAAATGTCTTTTATCCTGAGGGAAATTGTAAAAACTTGTTACTAAAACCTCTACATGGAATACAAGTCCCTTGCAGGGCATACACACAGTAACTTACACACAGTCACAGATGATCAGAAATATTGAGACAGATTTTCACCTAATTGGATCTCTCTGGAAAACCGGAATACCATAAATAAACCCACTACCGTTACCTCCTGCTATTTCTATAAAATAAAAACTGGCATATAGTAAAATCAGCAATAAATCATTATACATAAAATGAATTGTCACTAGACGATGTTTGATAGAACTAAGTGAAACTGATTTCCACGCTCTAGCTCACCAGATGTATAATATTCAATCTTCTTGACAATTCTTCTAATTAGGCTGAGGATCACAAACACGAAACGTTTGTGTGGCTATAAATTGCTTTCAGATTTCGCTAAAGAGCACTTGAGCACCCATTGTAGCACTTTGGGTTAAAACATTCCCCATGACAGTTTACCCTTAACAACACTTTCAACACTAATTTTCTTTCAATTAAACATAACTGCAACCAGCTGTTTACCTTGATGGAATATGATACAAAGGGCACAGCAGTATTTTGCTTTCACTTAAACAATAATAAGAGATTAGTCCATATAAACGATAGGCCGGGTTACGATTTTAAATTTACTTTAGATCACGTGTCTGCAAATACTGTTTTAAAATAGCACTTTAAAGATCTAGCACTAGAAAATAATGCTTCGCAAACACAATCCCATGTTATTCTTACAACACATTTTTTTTACAGATTATGCTGACAGCTCCTGAAACTTTTCACTGTGCAGGTAATAGCAGTGAATGAAACCCCATAACTTTTAAATTACAGAATTGTAGATTTTTTACAAATTTATTAAAAAAGAAAAACTGAAATATAAAATAGACGCAAGTATTCAGACTTTGCTGTGACACTGACATGTTTAACTCAGGTGCCGTCCATTTCTCTTAATCATCCTTGAAATGGTTTTACACCCTGATTGGAGTCTAGATGTGTTAAATGTGTTAAATGATTGGACACGACTTGGAATGGCACACACAATAAAGGCCTCACAGCTCACCTCAGACCACAAACTAAGCCATGAGGTGGAAGAAACTGCTCGAAGAGCTCAAAGACAGGATTGTGACAAGGCACAGATCTGGACAAGGCTACAAAAATAATTATGCTGCAGTTAATGTTCCCAAGAGCACTGTGGCCTTCATAATCTTTAAATGGAATTTGTTGAAATGAAAGTTCCAGAAGGACAACCATCACTGCAGCCCTTCATCAATCCGGGCTTTATGACAGAGTCTCCTGATAGAAGTGTCTCCTTAGTGCAAGACTTGTGAAAGCCTGCATAGAGTCTGCAAAGAAACACTTAAAGGACTCCCAGACTGCAAGATGTAAGATTCTGTGGTCTGATAAAATGAAGATTGAACTCTTTGGCCTTAATTCTTCGTGGTATGTGTGCATGAAACCAGGCCCTACTCATTAACCTGCCCAATACCATCCCCACAGTGAAACATGGAGCATAAGGGCCTCTGTACATTTGCATCCCTCTCGCCCTAATGAAGATGAAGCTGAGAACAGCCTCAAGGTCACTAGCAATGGCTGTGTCATCAGAGGATTTCTTCACACTCCTGGATATGCAGCAAGACCCGATGAAGGACAGTTTTACTCAGGCTGGTAGGACGGAGGTTGCTGCTAAATCCTTCATCTGGCCTGAAGAAAGTGGCTGCAAATTGAATTGCCCTGCTGGAAGCACAGCGGCTGAACAAGGCAACCAATGCAAGGAACATACAGGGAAATACAATTAGAAAAGGGCCAAATCTTCAGTTCCCAGTCCAGAGGAGCCCCCATCTAGCTCTGGTCCCTTGGAAGGTCCCGTTCTCTTACATCTATTCTTGATAGCTGATTAGCTGAGTGAGTCACCAGTGCTGGTTCCATCAGTCACTTCTCCAGTGCTGGTTCCAAGCTTGGAAGAGCATCCTTCAGCAGTGCCTGCTCCAGGCCCTGAGGAGGCTGCTTCCATTGCACCCAAATCTCCAGTGGAAGTTCTGCCAGCTGCTACACCTGAGTCTCCCGTTCCTCTGGTCGCGTCTCCAGTGCCCGTTACTCTGGTCGCGTCTCCAGTGCCCATTTCTCTGGTCGCGTCTCCAGTGCCCGTTACTCTGGTCGCGTCTCCAGTGCCCATTCCTCCGGTCGCGTCTCCAGTGCCCGTTCCTCTGGTGGCTCCAACTACCTGTGTAAACTTCTCTTCTGTCAATATTTCTGAGATTTGTGTCATAATCACTGCTGCAAATTCTGCCACTTGCTAACGCCTTACGACTCCCTAAGTTATTTCTAGCCCATGGCCTTGTCCCTACTGCTTTTAAATTAGTGACTTTCACCCTCATCTTTAAAAAGCTTGGCCTTGATCCAATTGACCTTGCTAACTACTGCCGGTTTTCTTCCTTTTCTTTCGAAAACATTGGAATGCATAGTCTACTTACAGCTTCTTTCCTATCTTCAAAATAACAGCCTCCTTGAGCCACTTCAGTCTGGTTTACACCACTTCCACAGCACAGAAATCGCTTTAGTAAAGTTTTAAATGATCTGCTTGTTGCAATTGCCTCCTGCATCTGCTAAATTTAAGTGTGGAGAGTCAACACAGAGTCTCACATGCTATTTTGAATCAAAGATTCCACAACCAAAGACTTTGTGGGGCAGCACTGGAATGGTTTACGTCATATCTCACTGACAGAAAACATTTCATTACCCTAGCAGGTCATAAATCAGACACATCATTTATCACATGTGGCGTCCCCCAGGGCTCTGTCTTGGGGCCACTGCTCTTTATTATTTATTATTCACCTCCTAGGCCAGATCATTTGCTGCTTTAACCTAAATTTCTATCTCTATGCTGACAACACTCAGATCAACTTCAGTCCTAGGTCCATGAACAACCTGGCACTTGCACACATCAAATTATGTCTTTCAGAAATCAAGCTATGGATGAGCCAAAAATTTCTAAAACTAAACAGTGAAAAAGTAGAAATAATTGTGTTTAGGACAAAATCCACTCTCAACAAAATTAGGCTGATAACACTGCAACTGGACCACACCACCATCTCCCCTTCTCCTCTGGTCTACAACCTTAGTGTTATCTTTGATCCCACTCTCTCATTTGGTGCACAAATAACGTTCCATAGTAAAAACAGCTTTCTTCCATCTTCACAACATTGGCCTGCCTTTCTAACTCTGCTGCTGCTTTCTAACTCTGCTTTCTAACACTCCCTCATTCATGCCTTTATCTGTAGCCATCTTGACTACTGCAGCTCACTACTCAATGGTATTACTGCTAAATCTCCCCATATACTCCAAATCATCCAGAACTCTGCCACCCACCTCCTCACCCACACTCCTACCAGCACATCATGCCCATTCTTCACTGGCTCCTTATAAAAGAACACACCCACTTTAAAATACTTCTCCTGACATTCAAACCACTTAATAACTAAGACCCATCATACGCAATTCAGTTTATTTTTATACAGCGCCTTTCACAACAGAGTCATCCCAAAGTGCTTTACCTGTACATGGATATGTTGTGATACATTAAACATCCTTAGAAAGAGATACAGAATGGGGAAAAGGAAGGAAAGAAATTAAATAAAGTCAGAAGACAACGGAGGAAAGGAACCAAAAATTCCCAATTAAGGAAAAAAAAAACCTCTGTGGGTCCATACAGCAAGGGGGCGCTGTCTTGTCACAGACACCCCCCTCAGAGTTGGACCCTCCCCACCACCTGAAGAGACTAGAATTTAGAAAAAATCCTAGCTTCAGTGTACAGAAGATGCAGCCTTCTGCTGGTAAGCGGATGGGCTCTGCTGTTTGCAGGCTGACCTGCTAAGGGGTCTGCAGGATCAGCATGCTGGATCTGATCATGAACTTATGAGGGGTCTTTAGGTCTTTGGGGTTTTCTGCCTGTTTGCACGTTCCTCAAACATTTCAGCAGTTCAAGACATGGTGTGACCCAAAGGACAGGGCAGGGGCATGTTCACACGCACGGGTGTGGTCACATGCACAGGCATGCTCTGCTTCTGGATAGGGGGGCAGCTGTCTCGGCCCTCAGCCTTGTCATTGTCATTCAAAGTGACGGTTCTATCTGTAACTGGAAGAGCGAGGGTATTGTGATGCTCTGCAAAGTCCCCCGTCCCCCCAGGGCATGTTAACATTACTGAAAACTGAAGAGTGGACATGTCTGCAAAAGATAGGTATAAGCTGTGATTAAGAATGAAGACGAATCATATCATATCTTCCTGAACTGCTTCTCCTCTACCAGCCCTCCCGGAAATCTTAGATGCTCCTCTTCTCGCCCACCTCATCCCCCCTTCCAAACTCCATGGCTCTGATGTCTCTGCATTTCCCTGTTCAGCCTACCCACCTTTAGATCTCCCTCCCTACTGCCATTCGTCTGTTTATCTCGCTCTCAGATTTCAAGATCAAGCTAAAACCTTTTTGTTTGCTCAAGCATATGACCTCCCCGTTCCATAAATTGTTTGTTCTTATGTTTATTCTATGTAAGTGTCTTTGAGATCTTGAACTCGGAAAACTTTATTTCCAGTGTGTGGACATACCAGAATCTGTCATGGTTTAGTGCTCACAGTAACAGAGACACATACAATGCATACAGACAATTCGGTACATACTGTACAGTACTTATAGTGCAAACGAAGGAACTTACAGTGCATACAGAAAATACAGTACATACGCCACTCCTTACCGTGCAACAACTGCAGATTGAACTTGCATCCTGAAAAGCACTATATAAATAAGTATTGTTATTATTATAGTTATTATTATTATTATTATTATTATTATTCGAATGGTCTTTTTTATTTAGTCAAAATTAATTTTCAGTTACCAAAATCTCAAGAATGCCTGCCCAAAAGAGTACCAGGGATTTAGAAATTTTACAAGCCCTGCCTTTTCTTGTAACAACTTTTAGCTTAATTCACTGATTGTCACATGAGGTATTAAGTTGCTTTGTACTTGTTCATATCTACCAATGCTAGTCCTGCATTGTAAGCAGCAATGCGTGCATTCACTATGACCCAGATGGATTTGTTGTCTCAGAGTTTCTGGGTGGGATCAAACAAATTGATCCCTGAGTGTATAAATAATGATGAATATAATAGTAAGCTTTCCCTGTGTGAAATTTACATCTTCGTGTTGTCTGTGTTACGTGGACAGATGGATTATTTGGTAGTTACTGACCACTGCATAGCAGTAACACCAAACAAGATCTGCTATTTTGGAGATCCTATGACCCAATCATCCAGCCATCACAATTTGTCCCAGGTCAAAGTTGATCAGATCCTTATGCTTGCTCATTTTAATTCCTTTCAACACATCAACTCTGAGAACTGTTCACGTAGCTAATATATAATGGCACCCCTGACAAGTGCAATTGAGAGAGCAAAAATGCATTTTTTCCAGTTTTCCTCCTACAAAAAAACCTGATTATATAACAAACATAACAGTTGACAGATTGCTCAAATTTACCATGAGAAGTATTTTTTTTTAATTCTCCCTGAAATTTTACATTGAAGAATGGTTTTAGTAGAAGTCTCATTTTATCTCTTCCCTCAACTTGTGTTTTTGTCAGGTCCATCCATGTTACAGTATTTCTGAATTGCTAAAACACTAAAATCCAATTGCACAACCAAAGTTGCAAGTGTACAAACCACTTTATTGATTGAATCACACAGTTTGCAGAACTTTAAACCCTTCTCATGTGGTTAGACACAACTAGCAAATCGGAATCAGTCTTTGTGCAAAAACTGTAAACTCAGAATGGCACAACACAGCCCCAAAAGTGAAACACAAGCAACACACTGTTGTCATCGGTGACACACAAGCACTCAAAATTGAACACACCTGTTTCAAATCAGTAATGTGTTGCACCTAATCAATAATCAGGATATAAAGCCAAGTCAAATCCAAATGGCATGTGTGATTTTCACAATGGAGGGCAGGAGAGAAGGAGGACGTGGACAAGAAGGAGGAGGAGGAGGAGGAGGAGGAAGAGACAGAGAAGACAGAGGAGGAGGAAGAAGAAGAGCCATCATTTCCAATGAAATTAGAGCAACAATCATACACCATGTTCTGGTTCATGGAATGAGTATGAGGGAAGCGGGACTACGTGTTCAACCAAATATAAGCAGGTTCTCTGTGGCCTCCATTGTCAGGACATTCAGAGAAGAGAACAGGTAAGTGTACTATCATTTGTGGTCCCTCAAACGTACAGTACAGTATGTACAGTTGTGGAACGTCTCAGTAAATTACTGTAACATATCTCTAAAAATTGGCCCTTTTCTAGCAGTATTACAGTAGCTAAAACTAATAGTAGCAATAAAAATAATAGTATTTTATGTATTGTACATATTTGGTGACATTTCAATGCATTAGGCCTGTCTGTACAATTCTAACAAGAGGTTTTGTATTTGCTAGAATTGAAAGACTGCCACATGCCGGTGGAAGGAGGGGTATGTTCTCACAACAGCAGGAGACCATTATTGTCAATATGGTCCTTCAAAATAATCTCATTCGTCTGCGTGAAATACAACAGCGAGTTGAGGAAGACAACGTGGACTTTGAAGGAATCAACAGTGTGAGTCTCTCCACAATTGACCGTGTCCTGAAACGCAACCTGATAAGTCTCAAACAA
>JABFDZ020000042.1:4295596-4322980 GCA_019775955.2 Pollimyrus isidori
TAGCAGTTCTTATTGTCCAGGTGAGCCAGGGTGGTGTGGATGGTGTGTGAAATGGCGTCGTCAGTGGATCTATTGTGGCGATATGCAAATTATAGGGTCCGGAGGTAGGGGACTGGAACAGGGTCCGGAGGTAGGGAGACTGGAACAGGGTCCGGAGGTAGGGAGGCTGGAACAGGGTCTGCAGTAAGAACCACGGAGAGTGGAGCGGGAACCGCAGGGACAGGACCCACAGGGAGATAACGCGCCTCTGAGGAAGACGCTGCGGGGTGGTGATGTGCCTCTGGAGAGGCCCATTACTTTAAAAAATGGAGTGAAATAAGTTACCTTAAGTTGCCTCAACTTGTTTTTTTACAGTGGATATTAGGGAAGTGGTAATGTTTTTGCTGATGTTTTACCTACACCTAAAGGCATATAGCGGTATATATACGTGTAGAATATACACAGGCCACATTTCAGGGGACATCCTAGTTGGGATACCAGATCATGACGGCATGTACACACGCAATGGGCAATTTTAAAAATGCCATTTCTTCTAAAGGAATGTTTTTGGACTGCAGGCATAGCCATAGGTGTGCAACTATGTTACCTGTAGATCTTTTATATAACCATTTATTTAAACTATGATTCTTACTACCCTGAACTAGATATTGTCAACCAAGAACTTATTTAGCACACAACTCTCTAGTACCTGGCAAAAAAGTTCTTTTATACAAGGTTGATTTAGGAGGCAAGTTTTTGATTGGCCAGGGCAGTGATCGGCCAGTGCAGAGTGACAGCTTCCTACCTCAACAGGACACCTCCACCTTTTACAAAAAAGAAGACTCCCCACAGGGATGTAATAGTGATCCTCCCTTGGTTTAAGTAGAGTATCCATTTAAGATGTTGTATAGGTAATAGGGAAATAGTGGCATAGAAATCTGCCTTAAATAATACCAGCTTTATCGTGATGTGCAAGCAACACTTGTGCACTAGACTTTATATTCTCATCTTCAGCACAAGTTCCATGACTTAAATTTATACATGTTCCATCAGGTGGCTCTTTCACTTTTCTAAAAAGACACACACATCCAAAATAAGGCCTTCCCTTCCCCCGGGGGCCCCAACCTGAAACTCGATTTCCAGGTTCCTTGAGAGCTCACAGCTCCTGTTACAGTAGACTCCCTGTCGCAAGCGATCATCATCTAAACAGTAAAAATACTACAATTATGCTTAGGAATTTTCTGTCCCAGGTGCCTAAAGGAGATACCTGATGAAATAATTACTTCAGAACTGCATGAACATCAAGTATTCCCGACTGTGTTGAATGTCAAAGGCTCAAAAGACTCTTCCATAAAAAGCTGTTATGTGGAATTGTATCTTCCTCTCAAAAGGACAAGTGATTAAGGGATTCAGGAATTGAAGATAGGAGCATCTTTGGGTTCAAACAGTGCTAGAGGATGCAATATATACTTTGAATTTTCCACTCTAGCCTGTGCTTAATTTTTCTTATTAAACGTAAACCTTTGTATGCCTTTTCATTGTTTTCTTTGTTCTATTGCCATGTTGATCCTTTCCCTGACATAGAAAAGTAAAATTCCAGTCATATGGAATGCATCTAAATGATTCCATTTGGAAATAATCTACATATTAAATTGACATTGTCTTAGTTTTACTTTTGGAAAGAATTCTGGAAGATTTCATTCACAAGTGGAAGTTTATATCTGTCTCAGGGAATGTTGCTTTGAAAAGCAATTGCATCAAATATATATTTTGAACTGCACACATTGGTTTACTGTTTTTGGGGTGTGTGTGGCTCAGGAGGTTTGGATTCGGAATGTGCTTCTGTGCGCATTGCACTGAAGTATACCAAATTATACCAAAACAGAATGATGTGGTGTGCCTTCTTGCTGTATGGTCAGCAGATCCCAGTGGCTGTCCCATTTGGTGTTCCCCTAATATGTTTTTCTTTGCTCCACAGCCTGCTGTCTGGCTCAGCAAGCTGAGCATGTGGCTTAGAGGCAGATATCGCTGTCGTCATGAGTTCAAGCCTGACCTGCGGACAGTTTCACTTCTTATTGTTTTAGTTTGATTTTCTCCATTACTTTCTGATATGGTCAATTTATGTTTTTATTAGTATGTTCTTGTTTAAGGTTACCCTGCCTGTACCTTGCTTAGTTACGATATGTTTTACTTGTGTTCCCAGTCTTTCCTTGTGTAGATAGCCCTCAGAGTTTGTTAATGTTTCCTAGTCTCTGGTGGCTGTTAATTGCAATAAACCGTACCTGTTCCTTATTAGGTTATAGTTCTCACCTGTCCTGTGTGGTATTTTGTTAGTAGTGTATTTAAGTGCCTGGGTGTGGTATGTTCCTTAGTGTTTCACCAGAAATACACACAGTGCTGCTTGCTACTATTTCTAAGCTTTCTGATGAGAAACAGGTACACGTATACTAACATTTAGGAATCAAAGTTATACTGTATATTAATATGCCTGTTTTAAGCTGCAGTAAAACCTGTAAACCTTTAACCTGTAAAAATACTACTTTGAAAATACACCAAGTCCAAAACTAAAACGTATCATTGCTTATTCTGTTTTAGCAGTGTGCTAAAGAAATTACAGGAGTAATCTAATTTGGTACAATTTTGACTTTAACTCATGGAAAACCTTTTTCTTCATTGAGGTAGTTTTATTTATTCTATAAAAAGTACATCATTTTGATCAATGTAACTATGTATTTAACTTTCATTTTTCTTACGTGTTAATGGGAGGCCATATCCTTATAAATATATTTTCTCTTAAGCTTTCAAAAAGGCTTCTTCCATGGGTTCAGAGCATTAAAAATGTTTGGTCAAAAGTTCTTTTAGTGAGGTGGAATGAAGCCATAATATAATAATTAGCATAATGAAGTAAATAAATTACTGCAAGTTACACTAAACTGTGGTCATATTTAGGTTTTTGAAATAACAATGATAAATACCAAGGAAGTAATGAAATCCTAAAGGGTGACATTAAGCCCCCTTAACATTAAACGTTACTTTTATCCATTCCAGTTTTTCCTACCTTTTCCCTTAGTTTTTGTCTCAGTTTCGCCTTTTGTAAATCCAGCCTCTTTGCAAATCCAATCCTATTGCTTGCTCCAACCACTTTGTCACACAGACCTGTTAACCGTAACTAAGGCCCAACTAAAGCAAAACTTAGGGGTTGTGCCAGCATGAGTAATCAGACTCCACGGAAGTCTTATGGCCGTGGTGTCCTTCAGCGCCTCACCACCTCCCAGGCTGACCATCCGCAGGCTCTCTTCACCTGCCAGAAGCCCCAGAATCAGCTGTGACCCCAATGTAACTGAAACTAGATGAAAAAGCCCCATTACTCATGCATTACTCATGCATTATTCTGCATTTTACACAGGATATATGCAATGTTGCTTTTACAACTTTAGAACTATTTCAAAGTACACATTTTAAAAAAGTTCTCATTACAAAGGTAATCTATTCATAATTGGGATTATTTTTATGTTTAAGATCAAAACATGTCCTCATTGTCCTCAAGTTAATTATTATTATTATCATTGGCTATACACAGGTGATATGGATATGTAACATTTGACTAATGCTCATTTTACTTCCTCTACCCCTCCTGGCGTGTGCTGCCTGGAGACCCAAAATTATCAAGATACCTACCTGTCCTGCTGCCTGTGTCACCTCTACTACCGGTGATGTCTTTCTGGCCTGCTTGCCCTTCTGCTTGTGACGTCTCTAAGCATGCCCCTGCTTCCTTCTTACAATGTGTACATGAATGGCAAGGTTCTGTGGTAGGATAAAAACTGTAGTGGTTATGAGGAATCTGACTGACTGATGGAACATTAGATAAAGGTTTTCATTTCCTGTGTTATTCCTTTTGGTTAACTGTGTTTTGTTTTTGCACCACCGTTTGGCATTTTTCAAAAGTATTCTGAAGACGTTTTGGCTATTAGTCTTGAACCAAAGCTGTTTGCCTCCTTTAAAATGATAGAAAGGGTAATGAAATTGCAGTGGAGGTGTGTGTTTTTGTGTATTTGGGTGCGTAGTACAATGATACTTATAATGTTTTTATTTTTACGAGCCGAATGATATGTGGGCACAAGATGAAAAAAATACAAAAAATTGATATTTTCATGTGTTCAGTCTAGTAGAAAGGAAATCTTTCTGTTGTACATTCACGTTAGAGTAGTCAATTACACCCGGGAGGCAGAGCAATTTAAGTGTGTCAGATCATCAGATGTGTGGGAGGTGCAGTCAGCCAAATTTAGGGGATGTCCTTGAGAGGAAATTGGATGCCGTCAGGAGTTAAGTTGATGGCTTCATTAGAGGTTGAGGAGTCAAAGATGATCTCATTTTCTCATTCTTCTGTATGGTCCTCCTGTATTCCATTGCTTGAATTCTGTACCAGTAGAACATTATAGTCGACGTTTTGGTAACATATGGGCTTTTAAATAAGGAAGGTTATCTTGTTCGTATCTAAGTTTTTATGTACATTCTTAAGGGTTGCCTCTAGTTGTGCAGCTTCTGCATTATGCTCAATGGCACATACATACAAACATAATGACATATTTTGTTTTGTGGAACATATGTACTCAGTTAAATGTATAAAAAAGTGGCAAACGGGGAAAAATGCAAAATAATAATACAAAAACAAGCATGGAAACATAAGTCCTCTGAAGCGCACAAAACTAGGAGAACAGAGAATCGGATGGCCAGTGACCCCGACTGGCCGAACAGCCGAATGGATAGTTCTAGTTTATAAACATATATTTTAAAGACTTGCCCATGCATTGTGAAGGCATAAACATCACATTGACAGTCTCAATTCATGCGTGTGGCATGATTGTTCTTAACACTATGATGGGGCTATCTAAAAGTCACATTTTACCTGAGTAAATTCAACACTGAATTTTTTGGAGTTACGTATGATTTATCAGCTGACAGTAAATAAAGACTAGCCAGCTGACTCTAAGATAAGCAAAGTTATTGTCAAATATTTTCCGAAGGCTGTTTTGTAATTTGCAGTGAATGAAGGACTTCAGTGAAGAGTCACACTCCTGCTGGTACTTCATTGCCACCTGCACCCATAGCTTTGGTGGCTGCTTCATTCCCCAAACCACTCGGCTGACAAACAACCAGTGACCTGCGTCTGTCCATCCACCACTGTCAATCACACACTGTTGTTCACACTGTGTCACAAACTGGGTATAAAACTCATTCTTTCTACAATCTCCCAGTCTGTTGACCACCTGCAGTTTGGCGATCACATACGGTGAGTAGATGACGCAGTAGCTCTTCATTCTGCCCTGGATTATAACCCAGCCTTTAATACTATCTAAGAAATGAAGTTGGTGATAAAACCAGTAGATCTTGGATTGCCCACATTGCCTGTATTTGGATATTAGATTTTCTAACTGACAGATTACAGGTGGTGAGGTTCGGCAATAAAATGTTTGCTGAATGTACAACACACACTGGTACCCCCAGGACTACTGACTCAGTCCAAAACTATTTTCCCTCCAAACACAAAGGATTGATCATACACTCAAAAGCAGAACCTAATTTTGTAATTTTCATATGATATAACCATACCTGGACTTAATAACAGCAGTAATTCATACTGGCACTTAGTGCGTGACATTACACAGAGGAAAATGATCTTATGCTCTTTTGTCTTATCTGTGTTCAGGATATCTTGGACATATTTTGGGCCACTCTGCATATAAATCACTGTGGTAGAGCTGGGTGACAGCTTCAAGTTCCCTGGCCTACATATCTCTAAAAACCTGAGCTGATCACAAACCCCATGGGTGTTTCTGAATACCAAGAACACAACCACCATACTTTGTTCTGGCAAGACTGGTCTTGCTAACTCGCCTCCCAAGAATGAACTTGAAGTGCAGTGAATCATGGAATTGGTCTCATTTGGCAAGAATGCAGCTGATGCATACTTGATATTTGGAGCGGGACAAGAATGACATCCAGGGATTTTTACTGTGCTCTGTACTTCTGTTCTTGAGTTTTGCAACTGGTCTTAGGCAATGGGAGATGATGTAAAATGGATACAGGAAAACACAAGAACAGTAAAGTACACGTATTGAGAAACACCCCATAGTTATTTTAAAAAGGCTCCGCAATACCTCTATAGAGAACATCCTGAGCAGAGGTGTCACTGTGTGGTTTAGAAACACTACATGAAGCTCTACACAAACTGCCGAGAGCGTTACACGTTCACGCCTGCCCTCCACGGAGACTCTGTACACCCACCGCTGCGGGAATAAACTGAGAGGCCATTCAAAGATGCCATTTTCCTAGGATGCTCAATGTGCAGGAATGAGAAGTCTGGGTACAACTTCAGACATTAAAGCCCTGAGCACATTATCACACACAGAACAGCTCAGGCTCTTAAAGCAGCCCTCCCCCAACTACCTAACATAATTAGATCTATACTAACCCTAATAACCCAGCCCAGAGGCATGTGATTAAGGTTCATGGAAGTCCCTGCTATTCCCCTCAGTTTACAGAACGCTAAATCAGATTTTTGAAGGAGTTTACTTTTGAGTAGGATGAGGAGACTTTTCCACTCGTCCTGATCTGCTCTCCATGAGACATACAGGCACAAAGGAGCGTTCGCTCATGAAGTCACAGAAAGCAAGTCGCTGCTCACACTCGCCACAAACGTTAGCGTTCGGCTTGGATGTAGCGAGAACACATCTAAAATGGGGAAAGAACTGATGTGTGATTGAGTGTACAAATCGATTTAACAAGGAATCTGATTATTTTTACCGACTGCAAAAAAACGAAAGAAAAGAGAAGCAAATGGATTGCTGCAATCTGTAGATACAACGAAGCATTTTGTCAGGAACCATGAATGCTGGCCATATATCAATATTCATAATCAAATGGTGCCATCGGTCTGCCAGCCGCAGGATGTTTAAACACAGAAGTTACTATTTCCAGGATATTTAGTTTATGTGATCCTCAAAGGGTACTCTAGGTATTTTAGTTATTTCATTATGAATGTATTGTAACTTGCAATTTCACAGTGCGTCCATATTATGGAAAACTAAATTTAATAATAGTGAATGCAGGCGATCAGCTTATTTGCATTTTAGAAGCAGTATCTTCTCCCAGTATACTTTATACCAATTACATTGGATGATTCTGTATTCTGTTGCTAGGAGCAGATAAGTGATTCATTGTTGTCTCAGCCTTGTGGAGGCTTGAGTCTGGTTTTCTACTCTGTAGACAGAATCATTCCTATACAAATGCTGTTTAAATACTTTGCTTATAGTAATCAAGTAGTACATGTACAGTGTTCATATTGGGCCGTTTTACACCTGACAGCATTTGGAAAAAATGAAAACTGCACTAATTCATTATTTATTTATTTTTACTTTACTTTGATAAGTCTACTTTGCCTTGCGGTAACCCGTCTGCTTCTTATTAGCTACCTGAGGCTAATGCTGTGTGCACAGAAAACACAATAAGAAAATAATTTTCTCACAATGACAAATATAGAGACATGCCTGGACATGCATAAGCTGCTGGTGCTACAGTGTTATAGTGTATTTGAATTATACTCAGTTCAGTAATTAAATTCTCTACAGTACTGTAATTTGAAAAGCGTGTGAAACAGTTGTACTGTATTTTGAAGGTCAATTAAATTCTGTAAATAACCATGCTCTGTTGTATTGCCTTATATTTATGTAATAAATATACAAATGTAAATTAGATGGTAATCTGCCTAAGACATAAAGAAAAAGGGGAAAAAAACAGTAAATGGATTGCATTTATACAGCGCTTTTCTACTCTTGCAAGTACTCAAAGTGCTTTACAATTCATGCCTCACATTCACTCATTCATACACTGTGGTGAAGGCTGCCATGCAAGGCACTGGGAGCAATTTGGGGTTCAGTGTCTTGCTCAAGGACATTTTTGATGGGGTCAGGAGGAACCAGGGCTTAAACCTGCAACCCTCCAGTTGCCTAACAATAGCATTACCTCCTGCAACACCATCGCCCCAGTTATAATAATCATCCACTTATAGTGATCATTTTCACTCGTATAAACAAGCAAATTTAGAATTTAAATTAAAAGTGTCAGCTAAGCAGAAAAAGTTATAAATATTTATCATGCTGATATTTACCAGATCTAGACATAAGATGCTAACCTATTCACCTTTTTGAGTATTCCAAAGGACTGATTGACTATAAATATTAATCATGATGATATTTACCATATTTAGACATATGATGCCGACCTTAATTACCTTCTCGCATATTCCAAAGGACTGGCAGTACAGCAAAAGGCCACCCGCCTGTGTCTATGTCATTCTAGGTATACCACATGGACCAGTGTCCGGACCGTTTAGCTTCCCCATCAACATGGAACCAATTTTCCCTGGCACAGATGGAAGGGCTATAGTCACATTCGTTTGAGTTTACTTTCTACAGGATCCTTAAACATTCTGGATTTATAAACAAGCAATAATATGCTATAATATGCCCTGGGTGTACAATCATTAAAATACCCCCATGTTAATTCTTATATGATGCCACTTTAAGGTCAAGCTTTTTTAGAATAGAAAGAGAACCAATCTGAAGATAATATACATTTTTCAAGGGCTGATTTAAAGATTTAATTCTAATTTAATTTAGTACATAGTGTTTGATAAAAGCTACCTAATAACCACACTCATACTTTGCTCACTAATGTTATGTACAAGTAGTTTTGCTTAGAAAATAAAAAGATTTTAGGGAGAAAACATTTTTTTTGTAAACACTGCATGATCCCCTTTTGTCTTTGCATCAGTGTCCTAGTAAACACAGTGTGAGGGAATATGTGGAAATGAGGAGCTGCAGGGAATCGTCTGGGTGATGACAGGTGGTGATGCCATGTGACAGGGGCTGCAGGCCAGAGCAGACTCTGCATAACCAGCACACAGCATGCGAAGGTCTACGTGGATCTGGAGGACTGACCAAAGAACCCTATGCAAAAGATTTATGGAAATCCAAATAATGCTCATTTTTCAGTTAAACAATGCCCTAAAAAGTGATGATTCTTTAGGGTTAATCTTGAAAAATTAGTCTGTCACTAGCTCAGATATTCTCTAAATTCCAAATACTAATGTACAGGCATTGTTATATCCTTACACCCAATGACATTGTTAATTGCATAAGTCCATCTCCAAACGGCACTGAAGGTACTACAACCAAGAAAGGCTTTGAATCTTTGAATGCACTAAATTTGTTTCTTTTTTTCTTAGTTTTGTCTTTTCAGAGTTGTTTCGATATATGAGTTTCATTATAAACATTGTGAAAAAATTAATTTGTTGGCTAAACAAATAACATTTAATTATATTATCTCAAATATAGGAAGGAATTTAGCTGATACTTTATTAATCCCTATGGAGACATTCTCTCTGCCCATACAGGTGAGCAAAAGCTTGGGGATGACCGTGAAGCGGCAGCCACTTCACAGCACCCACGGCGCTGGGGGGGTTGAGAGCCTCACTCAGGGGCCCACAGACTGTTTTCTGAGGCCGGGCTTGAACTATCGACCACCTGAGCATAGGCACAGAGCTGTAGCCCACTGAGCAACACTCCACACAATTCAATAGTGAATGTACTTTTGGGACACCATGGATATTTTGGACTCTTTTCCTGTTAAATAATAGGGTTCTCTTAGTTAAGAAGTGATCTCTTTCTAGTTTATTTGCGTTTCTCAGCAGTCTGCTCTCAAGGGCTGCCCATATGTTTATTAGTATACAAGTTTAAAAGTATTTACTTTTGTTGCATTTTTGTTTTTCATTACAAAGAAACAACCCAACTTTCTGCACAAAGTGGACCTTTGGCGTGAAAGGGTTTTTGGGATCTCTTCCCAAACCACCAAATTGTGTGTTTGTCTAAATAGAAGGCAGCCTTGGGGATCTGGTGACTGCTGGAGAAACACACTGAAGGAAGCAGGAAAGAAATCTCCTCACACAATAGCCTGCAGTGCTATAAAACATATCAGTATAAGTATTTTAAATGTTAATAAAGTTGAAGTTCACTCAATCCAGACAATTTAATCTTCTTTACAGTGGCTGAGCGTTTGGGTGGTCGCAGCTGGCAGCGGCTTGGGAGTCGTGGCTGGCAGCGGCTTGGGAGTCGCGGCTGGTGCTGGGAGTCACGGCTGGTGCTGGGAGTCGCGGCTGGTGCTGGGAGTTGCTGCTGGTGCTGGGAGTTGCGGCTGGCAGCGGCTTGGGAGTCGTGGCTGGCAGCGGCTTGGGAGTCGCGGCTGGTGCTGGGAGTCACGGCTGGTGCTGGGAGTCGCGGCTGGTGCTGGGAGTTGCTGCTGGTGCTGGGAGTTGCGGCTGGCGGTGGCTTGGGAGTCGTGGCTGGCAGCGGCCTGGGAGTTGCGGCTGGTGCTGGGAGTCACGGCTGGTGCTGGTAGTCACGACTGGTGGCGTCCTGGGGTCGCGGCTGGTGGCATCCTGGGGTCGCGGCTGGCGCTGGGAGTCGTGCCCATCCTCCACAGGTCGGAGGGCAGTCCAGAGTGGATGGGTTTGTGTATCTCTGTCTCTGCGTGTAAGTATCTGTGTATGTTGTGGGGATGTGTGTATGGTCTATGTGCATGGCTGAGAGGTATGTCTGCGGGGTGTCTGTGTGGCTGGTGTGGGCCTGGGCCCAGGGCTCACTGCTCTGACCTGGATGGGGTGCTGGGCATGGTTGCTGGCCCCTTTACTTGGGGTAGTGGCCGTGGGGGGGGCTTGGGCCTCTCTGGCGTGGGTGGTCACCCCCCAGCCGCCTGGAATCCTAGGAGCCCTGGCCTTGGCTCATATGGGAGCGGCCGCCCCCTCACAGGGTCGGCTGCCTGTTGCCTGGTTCTCTCGTGCTCTTTTGGCTGCGGGGGCTGCGCCTGGGACTTCCCTCCTCCTCCTGCTGGGGTGGGGGCATGGGGCTCCTGCTCTTACGTGCTCTTGCGGGGCTGCGGACATCCTGGGCCTCCTAGGCCTGTCTCCACCGACTTCTGGCTCTTGTGGGGTGTGGCTGTAGCCTCCCACCCTCGCTATTTAGTGTGTTCCATGTAGAAAAAAAAACGCAAACAGCACACGCACACAGCAAATGCACACGCACACAAGCCCAAACATCTGACATACACAATTGAGCACGTATGTACATACACTTGCACACACTACTCCAAGCACATACAACAAACTTGTATGTTTGTATAGCTGTGTTACTTTCTTTATTTTTTATTTTTGTTTGTGTTTATGTATTTATCCATTTTTTCTACTTCTTTCCCATGTTGTTGATTTTTTGCCTTTTTCTCTTCACTCTCCTTCACAGATGCAGCAGTTATGTGAGATTATGTGCTTTCTACTTTACTCATATTGTTGACTTACTACTTTTTACTTTTTTTTTTGTTATTTTCTTTCTTTTCTTTTTCTTCCCCCTCCTAATCTGTCCCTCCTCTTCGGCCAGCTCAGCCACTGCAATATTTTACATGTGCTAAAAAAAATAATAATAAATAAAATACAAAGAAATCGATGGAGATGAGGGCCCTATACAGAGTTCGTAGGGCCCCTCATGGTAAAGCAAACATGTTTGGCACAGTAGTGCATTCAGTCCATGATTCTGCTTAAGCTGCAGGACAGGATAAAAGTGTAAAGAAAAGACCCCTATCAGCAACTTGAATGCCTTCCGTCCAGAGGCTCTCACTCCAGTCATATGATATGTTTTGAGAAATTGGTGAGAAGTCACATCATAAAAAGTCTTCCATTGACGTTCTACCCACAGCAGTTTGCATACAGGAACAACAGCTTGACAGAAGGTGCCACAGGCACCGCCCTGACCCATCTGGAGCTGCAGGGGAGTTATGCCAGACTTCTCTTTATTGATTGTAGTCCTGCCTTCAACACTTCCATCCCAAACAGACTGGTAGCAAAATAATGCAGCCTCTACTTCCCACAATCCACTTGACTCTGGATTAAAAGCTTTCTAACTGGCCGTTCACAGAGTGTCAAAGTAGGCCTTCACCTCTCCTCAGCACTCAGCCTCCATACTGGCTCTCCGTCAGGATGTGTGCTGAGTCCTCTACTGGACGCTCTCTATACCTGACTGCATCTCCACCCACCCAAGTAATGCCATAGTTAGAATTGTGGGTGACAGGACTGTGGTCGAGCTCACCTTGGGGGGAGATGAAGGGATGAAGTGGCAAGACTGTCAACATGGTGCCGGAAGAACAACCTGACCCTCAACACCGCAAAAACTAAAGAAATCATCATAGATTTCACAGATGTGTGCCTCAAGCCATACAGTGCGGAGGGGCTCTCAGATTTCAGGTTCCTGGGTCTGCATCTGGACAAGGATCTCACCTGGAAAACCAACCACACTGCGCTGATACAGAAGACACAGCAACGAGTCCACATCCTGAGGATCCTCAAAAAGAACGACTTAGCCGAGAAGGTGCTCGTGTCCTTCTACAGGAGATCCTTAGAAAGTGTACTGACTTACTGCATCCCTATGTGGTTTGCCAGTTGCACTGCAGGAGAACAAAGCTGCGCTACAGAGGGTCATTAGCTGGCTATGCTTCGCTATAACTATGAATAGATCATTGTCAGGGAGCATGACAAATTATCTATTGTAAAGCAGATGGGAAGTGGTTTATTTTTTAATTTGCTACTGACTAAACGTGTGTGATTTGTATTGAGCTTCAGAGTGGTAGGAGAGCTCAAATGTCCTCTGTGGCATAGAGAAGAACACTGGTGTCAGCATGACTTTGTGATGAAATGCAGAGGTAGACAACATAAACTCTTCTAAGAAAAATGTTTCCATTGTAAATTTAAGTACCAGGTTGACAGCATGTCCCAGCTAACCAGAATTTGTGAATTTGTGAATTTTTGGACAGTCTCGGGAAAGCTACAATTGGGAGTTGCAAGAAGTAAGATATTGTATTTACTACAAGCGTGTTATTTTTTCCATCATAAAACAAATATGTGGGTGGAAATGTGTGATGTGATCCCATTTATCTAAAAAATCTTTAAAAAATTTAAATATTCATTTCAGTTTGGATTACTTCTGATTTCACTATCATTGCTGATTTATTCATATGATTCTTCAGATTTATGTGGTTCCAGTGCCTCACCCCAGTTCATGGCTGATTGACGGTACCCAAGCTCTTTAGAAGACAAACTGAAAGCTGTACCTCTCCTATCCAGATGCATCTGGCTACATTTTAGGTTCACATTAGAAATCATTTCTGGCATTAATATTCAGCGTCTTCATGAAGTGTCTCTCCTGTGGTGTGTGACCCCCTTGAAAGTCTGAGAACCCCTTTACATAAGTCATTTAGCATTCGTGTTTCTGACAGCACATCATCAGAAAGACAGGGAAGCTGCAGGCCTCCTGTGAATTGAATTCCACCCTGAAATATGCATTCAGTTCTTCAGTAGCTTTCACCTTGAAAGGGAAGGTAAAGAAAAATAGGGAAAAGACCCTTTACATCTGATTCCCAAAACACCCAGGCATTTTCTTAGTGATGCTAATTAAAGTTGCAGGACTAGAGAGAGTTAGCTGTGTTCGCTTTCAAATTCTGTTTGATGGGAATATGTAACGTATTTTTTGTGATTCCCTTCAGAACAGGTGGATTCCTCAGAAACCACTAAAAGTCATCCTGTTTTATTTATACCTTTCTCTTTTCTGAGTGTCCCTAGTTATATGCTTTTTAGAACCTGACAAAAAGCACCATTTCTGTCCTAAGGACAGACAGTTGTGTGTGCTAAACTGCATGTCTTCTCTCTCCAGTACAACTGGCTATGTAATAAATTGACTTGGTAATAAAAAAAATGTAAAATCTATAACATTTATTTGACATTTAATCAAGTGCAGTGGTAACTCGAAACTTAATCCATTCAGAACTCCAGATCGAATCCTAAAAAGTCTGAGTTATGATCAAATTTTCCCCAGAAGAAATAATTGAAAAACAATTCATAGGTTTCCAGCCCCAAAAAATTACACTTCAATATGTTTTTTAGCATTTCACAAAATGAACTGGATAAAAAAATACATCTAGCACATTTATTAAAACAGTAATTTGTAAATTAAGAAAATTAAATGTATCCAAACGATGTGTAAAGTAACATGTACCTTCCATGTACCACACCCCCTCATTAACCCTGTGTGGAATCACTGTGTGATCAGCTGTTTCTGGTTGTTGTCATTAGTCCTCTGTATCAGTTTCAGTTTGTTTCCCCAGTCCGGTCATTGTACTGTCCATCTGCGTTTTGCCTGCCTTACCTGTAATATAAACCTGTATTCCCCGATACCCTGATGTCTGCACCTTTGTCTCCCTTTCGTCGCCACTTGGCACAACAACATTATTATAATTAAATGTATTAATGGTTCATTGTTAATATTAAAATAACGAATAAGATATCTTTATTTTGAAAAGTATTTTATTATATAAGAATAATTACTGTTATTGTCTATCATTGTCTAAATTTATTTTTACTGTCTAAATACATGTATTCAGTTAGTGTAAACATACACGGTTCTGTCACAGCGAATGCGAGGCTGAGACTGCATCTTTACCCTTTGTTTCCACTGAGAGACGTGTCACGTTGACACTCATTTCCCTGCGTGTACAAGTTGTCTTAGGATGGCGTTCACAGTTAGACTTCTGAGATTCAGATCAAACTTTTCTCAAATTGGTTTTAAGAAATTCAAGTTCTAATGAGTTCGAGAACTGAGGTAACACTGAATATGTACATTCTTTAGTCAATAAATTGCATTTACTTTAATATTTTAGGAAAGGGATTTAACTGCGCCCCATGATTTGACCAGCATTAATGGTTGAAATATAAATGGATGGAATCACAGTTACTGAAAAGCACAAGCGGGTACTAATAATTAATATTTATTTAAAACCTATGATAGCTTCTTCCAGCCTTGTATGCATACAATTATTCATATGCTTAAATATATAGAATTTAAAGAATAAATTTTTTTAATCTCATAGAAAGTTTAATTTTAACTGTCTGTTTGTGCATAATAATGAATTAAACACATCTACAGCAGGTTTATCTATTGTGTGTTCATTTTAAAAATGTGCTTTATTCTATCTTTATTCTCTTAAGGTCCCTTGAACAAATAGTCATCATAAATCATCTCCAGGTAAATTTCATATATCCAACATAAATGGATATTGTGCAATATTTTTTCTGACCTGGAAAGGTTTAATGGTATTGATGCCAGCAAGTAATGCAATAAAGCCGGTTTGAGACAAATGTGCTCATCATTTCAGGATTTCCAACAACCCTTATGGCTCCAGGCCGGACCAAGACATGCAGTGAAGCCTTCGAAAGATGGTGCAGCCAATAAATAGAAAGGAAGGCAGAACAGAAACAATTTATTGTGTTTAATTTTACGTATTGAACTTGCCAAAACATAAATATTTCACAGGTTGGCCTCACATCATTCTACAGAGTATAAATCTACATTATCATGACGTCTGCTTCAGTAACTCGCATCATTTATGAGCAAGTAGTTCTTTATGATTTTGTCATGTTCTCGATCTGGCAGGCCCAGGTCTAAGGAAAACTTTCAGAAAGGTGGTGCAAACCATTTGTTCTTTGTTGATTGCTTGATATTTTGCTAGGAGAAGATAAGTCAAAATGGCTGACAGTGTGACAAGTAATAATTGTACTGCTATATATAATATAAAATCATATGTATATCCAAGTTATGTCATTATCCATCCATCCATTTTCCAAACCGTTTATCCTACTGGGTCATGGGGATCCGGAGCCTACATTTGAAGGTTATGTTATTATATTGTTATATAATACATATCACAATAGGCAACAGCTTTTTGTTTTAGGGAATCGCTACTTTTCTGAGGACATTGTCTCTAGCTTATTAATGTAAGAAAATCCAGCGTAAAAGTAAACTTAAAAATGTAACATTGCCTGATTTTGTTCATATAAAGACAAAAATTCAAAAACCAATTCTTCTGAGAAGAATAGGAATGTAAAATGGCTTGTGTGTTATATGCTCTATGCCATATAAAGCAAATGAATAACCTTGATTTTGGCATGTGGGGAGGAGACTGTTATAATGAAACCTACAGTATGGTAGCCTTTCCTTCAAGAGATGTAATGGCAATTAAGAAAAAGTTCAATTAGCTTATTTGCCCTCTGGTTATTGCTTATATCGCAATTCTTTTATATTATTATTTTTTTTCTTAGCTAGTGACTGAAGATCAGATTCTAGGATCATTGTCAGTCCACATGGTGTCTAACCGTTTGCAGTTATTTGCCAAATGTTTTATCAACTAAATTGCTTTCCACCCATATAACTTCCCATTTCATTCATGTCCAAGGAGACGCGGCCCATTGGTATGTTAGAAAAAAGCAAGAATCAGCTGCAGCCTAAAGGTCATATTGTTATGGATCCAGATGTAGCTTCTATGACTTTTGGAAGCCTGACAGGAAATTCATCGAAAATGGTAACCCCCTAAAAAAAGATCTCACAACTGGCCTTATTAATTCTCATATATTACATGTTCTACCAAAAATGAATCGGACACTAAGCTAAGTGCCTTGTCTGAAGTATTAAGTTCATGAGACAGTAAAATAAGGCATTACATATCATCAGCTAGCAAGTTTCAAGCTCAACATATATTACATAATGAGCAATTTAATACTTGATCATAAACATTTTAAATATTAGGTTTCAGCATAAAGACTATTTTCCCGGTTGTGTTTTTCACATATTCACTTTGAATATAGGAAAGCATGGAAAACGGTTGTCCAACTCATTTCAGTAAGCAAGGGTTGCAAACCGATCCCTTCATTGAGACACCTTACTGAACTTTGGGCAGTTTGTAGGTTGCTGACTTAAACCCAGGTTGTATCCTTGGCCAAGCCAAACTGAGTCATGGGGGCTGGGTGGGATTCTCTTGGCTCAGCACCTTCTCTCTGCTGAGTTATGGCAAGCTCTTGGCTGAGCAGGGTGCCTAATGGACCAGTTTTTTTCAGGAGTGTTGTCATCTTTGGACTAAAAAATTGTTTTTAGATATCCTTTGTGAAAGGACTTTTGAATGCGTGTGGTTTCATAAATACAGCTCTGCATTGATGATCCAGATGTAATAACAACTTTGAGTACAAGAATGAGTCTGTCTTACTTTTATATTTTGGTACCAAAAGAGATTTTAAGGTGGTCCCATGCTCTCTTGATGCTGCATTTTACAACAAAAAAATCTTTGTCCTTTTGATCACACTGCATATAACCTGATTTGTACATCTTGAAAAATAGAGCACATATCTTAAGGCTACAAAGATTACATTTACAATTTTTTTTTAAGTTGAACTGATAAAAACATACCAGAAAGCTAATCATCTTAGATTTCTTAATAATAAAAAAATACAGTTATGTTAAAAACCATGTTAGTATTCATTTCAGAGCTAGCAATATTACATGTTGATTTCACTTTTTTTGCACACAAGGAATCATGATTTCACTAATTAATAAGGAGTTGAGTCTAACATCCCAGGCTGAGGTTTAATTCCTGCCTTTTTCAGACATGGCTCTGTGTGAGTAGAGTTTTATTGCTCTTGTATTTGTGGCTTTTGTTCTTTCCCCTTTACGTCTTGCATATTTTATTGTGCTGTGGATTTCATTTTGGTAGAAATAAAATTTTTCCCATAGATCTACACTAACTCATGCATAATGTCAAAGTGAAAACATCTTCTTCATTCAGTAGAAGCTCCATTGGAAGTCTTCTAAAATACATCAATCTAAGCTTTGCACACATACATTTGAGCAGTTGATCCCAGTCTTCATGGCAGGTTCTTTTCATCTCCATCAGACTGGATCATGGTCATCTGTGAACTGCCATCTTCAGGTGTCTCCAGAGAAGGAGTTTAAGTCTATATTTTGACTGGACCAATTAAGCACATTCAGAGACTTGTCTCTTGGTTTGACTGTATGCTTTGGGCCATGGTCACCCTAGTCTGAGTTTGTGTGCACTCTGGAGTGCATTCTTCATGCACATTCCTGTATTTGGCTGCATTTATCCTTCATTCAATTCTGATCAATGACAAGCAACTCTATAGCATGATACTGTAGCCACCAATTTTCACTGCAGGGACGCTGTTAGCCAAGTGATCTGCAGTGCCTGGTGTTTGCCAGACATAGTACTTGCTGTTCTGTCTAAGCAATTCAATTTTTCTCTCATCAGACCAGAGAATCCTCTTCATCATGATGTTAGAGTCCCTTAAGTGCTGTTTAGCAAACTCCAAACTGGCTGCCATGTGCCTAATGTTCAACAAAGGTCCCCATCTTGTCACTCTGCCGTAACGATCTGGTGCAGGGAGCTCCTAAGATGGTTGTCTTTCCAGCAGGTTCTCTCATCTCTGCACAGGATGGTTGGAGCTCTTTTTTTCATCAGTGTCTTTTTATTGAAGCTTTACAACAGCTCAAGTACATTAGTGGAATGACAGGCAAGAACATCTGGTGAAAAGGAAGACAAGGAACAACAGAAAGTGGAAAAGCAAAAAAAAAAAGAAAAAGGAAAAAAACTCCACAGAGTAGTAAACATCTAGAGTGACTGTTCTTTCTCGTCTCCTTGACTAAGGCCTTCCTTACCCGGATACCCAGTTCAGCTGGACAGCCAGCTATGGAAAGGGTTAGGGTCAGGGTTCTGCCAAGCTTTCAAAGATATTGAGGCCACTGTAGAAATAATTTTATGTCCTTGACCTGATCTGCACTATGCCACAACTTCATCGCAGAGATCTAAAGAGAGTTCCTTGGAAATCATGGTTTTGTTTTTGTCAAGACAATACAGTGTAAATTATGGACCTTTACATACCCAATGTGTGCCTTTTCAAACTATTTCCAGTGAATTTAGTTTGCAATAGGTGGGACTCTATTCATGTTCAAGATGCATCTCAAACGGAAATAAAGAAAACAGGATGCACCTAACCACAGTTCCAAATACCATGGGAAAAGGTCTGAATACTTTTCTAAATAACAGGTTATATAGGTTACTAATATGTAATTAATTAGCAAAAAATCTCTAAAAGCATGTTTTCCCTTCATCATTATACTTATATTTTTAGGTAAAAATGGCAATTCTGTTCAGTCAAAATTAAATCCACAACAAAAAGTATGCAAAACAGTTAAAGGGTCTGAATGCTTACTGAATCCACTGTATAGATTCAGTTATGTTTTTATTGCTCCAAGAAACACACCATAATGCCGTCGTAGACCATTCCGTGACTGAAGCCCCATTTTTATCACATGATTCTCTTTCTGCTGACACTGCAAAGTCGTCCCCAAAGGTTTACTTAGTAATGTAAATGTGTGTGTGGCAATGCTTCACTCTGGCAGCCCAACAAGCAACATCAGAAAGGCTGTGGTGGCATTTTGGAACTTTTTTTGTAGCTTTTGGTGTTGAGGGAACCAGCTCAATTAATGACAGAACATAGTGACGAAAGTAAAGCTACAAATCCCCAGGCGGCATTGTGTTACAATGGCAGGCGACGATGTCTTTCTTCTATGGTATGATACAACACTCAAGCTAAGTATAGTATGTAACGCAAATGCTGAATATAACTCATCGGCGAAATCCGAAGCAATGCTTATTAGGTTACTACTGTAAGGAATGGGATAATTCCCACTGCTTGTTCACTTAACCTGTCCATCAGTGTGATTAAAAAAAGTTGAATTGCTTATAGTGTATAGAGAAGTATGGAGATTGGGGCCAGACAAAATAACCCGTGTCATTTACAACAGAAGTGAAAAATCGCTCCTAGGTAGTGCAAATTCTCTAAGTATGGCAATAACTGGCATGGCACTTGTACACCCATTCTAAGAAGTCTTTTCTTTTATTAACAAAATGTTTTCAAAAAAATAATTCAAAAGTTTATACAAAACGTCTTTTATAAAAGACAGTTATTTACAAAATTCATCATTAAAAAAACCTAATTAGATAACTTTCATAAATGGGGCTCTAATAAATGTAATTTTATTTCAGTTTTTTCCACATATTTACATTATTTCAATGTATTGGGCCAGATTGTAAATTATTTTACAAGGCAGGCTTTTCACTCAAGAAGCATACATGGAAAAAATAAAAAGCAAAAACTAAATCACAAATACTTTGAATAAAAATTTCAGTAACACTTAAAGCACTCATGTATAATGCATTAGATACAGTACCTTCATAATGCATAATAATACATTCATACTGTATTACATACATAGCTATAACTATTTATAAAAAACACATAACATGTTATAACCGTGTTTATTATACATTATGAATGCTTTGTGAATCTCTCATCTACAGTATAATGCACTATATATACCTTTGTAATACATTATAATGGCTTAAACTGACCATTATGATACTTTATGAATGCATTATAATGCATTATGAAGGTATCTAGAAGGCATTATGAAGATTGCTTTAATTGTTACCAAAATTTCAAATAATTTTAAAAATTTTTAAATGAAAATGTTATTTGCACATTTTCAATAAGCTGTACAATTGTTGAATTGTTTTTTCTCGGATATTTCATGATGAATGTTTAATATTCTGTTGAAGTCAAGGAATTTTGAAATTATGAAATGAAGATTTACATGATAAATGTATTGCAAACCTTTTTCCACTTTTACATTGCATCTAATACGTCAGAAAACATGGGAACGTGAAAATAGTTATTAATGAAACACTTAAGTTTATATAGATTATGTAAGTGTTTAGGAAACATAGCTTCACCTTCCATATGTGTACCAGCAGATTGTAACCCAAGAAATCTTCCACTGATGAGAATGAAATGCAGTATATTTTTAAGTAGAGCTTTCCACTCTACTGTAACCTAATATGCATTTAAAGCCCAACAGCTTATCAGGTTTGAATCTACTAGACCTACAAATCCTTTACTATTATTACTGCTATTACCATCATTATAATTGCTGTTGTTCATGTGGTTATTATTATTATTATCATTATTATTATTATTATTATTATTATTATTATTATTATTATTATTATTATTATTATTATTAATAATAATAATAATAATAATAATACCGTAATTGATTGATTTATATTAATCTTGAGTGAGAAAAGTCTCCACTTGACATTGTACCCAGGGTGAGAACCACTCACTTTGAAATCAGAAGAACAAACTAAAATCTTAACAGAGAATTACCTTGTCATAGGAAAGATAAAAGAAGTGTTTGACTTTTAAGAAAATTTAAGGACAATTTCTGAGACTGCTCAGTGAACTATGACAAAGAAAATAAGAGTCATTTTTCTTGAAGCAACCAGATGGTCTTGTTAATGATGAACTAAAACAGAACAGGTGTTAACAAAGAAACGATCATTAGAGCAATGCTTTCTATGATAGAACTAAGATGAGGTTTATGAATTCTATAAACAATGCTGTCTCTACACACAATTATAACACATTTGTAAGCAGATGGAATTAAAAACACCTAGATGTTTATATATGCTTTAAAGTTTATTTTAAGCTTACTTTAAAATCCTATTTATAATATTGCTGTCAAATTTTTAAATTGTGGTACTTAATTCCAATTCCCTCTTAAATTTGCTGAAATAGGTTACAAGAGCGAATTGGCTGATAAATGCATTTTTGTGGGTGGACTCACTGTATATATTATATGGTCACACCGAGGAAATAACCTTCCTGCCAAATGAATCCTGGACACTGAAAAGTTAGGAATTACCCAAGAAGCTGAAAAAGCATTGAATTGGAATTGAGCCAGAAAACTATTTTCATTTCATTTCTTCTTTATCACACTCTTTCTTCACTGAGAGACACTGAACACATGTTTTGCATTTCCTGTGTCCTTCTTGCAGCTGCGTACATATTATAGCGTGCCAATTCTGTCTGACAGGAGCCTGCTGTCCCAGGCTGAATCTAGCCAGCTAAGGCCAACACGGTCACCAAACATCTACATCCCTCAGTTTCCAGTGAATACTTAAAAAATAACTCTTATCGACTGAGTATGTGCCCTTTGAAACATAGTCTATATCATGTATGTGAACAAATGATGGTTCTTAATTCTAAAAGCATAAAGAAATATCCCATTCAAGTAGTGCAAATACTCTAGCTGAGTGCTGTTTCATGTCAGACACAACTTGGAAAGCCTACAGTTAATGAAAGAATGAATGAAACATGAACGAATGAATGTTTCTCAATCTTGAATGAAAGAATCTTTGTTATGGGTAACATTTTAACATAAAGAACAAAAAATTAAGGATATTAATGGTTCTAGCATTTGGGTGTTCAGCTGTGAAATGTTTTGTAATTGCTATTCAAATTAATTGTACCCAAGAACCTAGTGTGAACAAATTACATTTTATTAATTAATTTTCAGGAAGAGGTGATCAAATGACACACCTACTAAGTGCTTCCTGAGTTACATGCCTGTTGGGAAATGTACAGACACAAATGTCTTCCTCTCTAGCAGCAGGCAGCATGTACTGATGATACATTTGTCTGCACTGTACGGATTGTTAGATGTGCATTTGGTACACAAAAGAAATCTCAGTAATTGTTAATAAGATGTTTTTGTGGGAAAAAAGGCAGTGCGGCGGAAACATGGAAAAAGTCATTTTTAAAAAAGCTATTGTGATGAAGAACCATGAAATGACATATAACAAAGGTAAATATTGTAGTGTGAACAAAATGGTGTTTGTCATCGCACTGCGCCCAGCTCCCTGAGCGACCTGTGAAAGCTGTACTTGAGCTATGAATTCCATTACATACAGCTCATTTATTGCAGGGCTTTTTAAATACCCTGTTCACATATCTAGTCTCCACATGGGCAACAAAGAAGGCTACGTATTTTCAAAGGCTGAACCATCTTAGTGTTCCATCTGCAGATATAATGCAGCGAGAAACTAGACAAGAAAAGGATGTGCAGGGCCAAGCAACCTTTCTCTGACTTCCAGAATAATGTGAAAGTGTCTTTTCTATATCTGTCATGTCAAGATTTTTAGCTGTTTCTCCTCGCTGACAGAAACGTCCATCACTTTACAGAGGTTATAAGTAGAAAGTTCCTTGAAAGAATATGGACCATTGCTAAAAACTTCAGACTTTATAGTAGATGTTTGCTGGGCTCTGTGGGGGCATCTCTTGGACAATGTAGACTGGATGGCCATAGTCACCGCTCAACTTCTCATAATGGGGGCAGTAGCTGTGTTCTGTAGTCCGTAAGGGGATGATGATATCACTCGGCTCTGAGCCTGCATTCCCTGAGCTCTTGGGACTAGCAAGTGAGCCGAGGGACAAGGCCGCTGTACGTTGCTGAGTGTGCTTCCTGGCCCGCTTCCTCATCTTGATGACCAGAATGATCAGGATGATGATGAATAGGAGGAAAATCACACAGCCGGCCCCAATGGCAGCAAACAGTGCAGGCTTGGAACCAAAGATGTTCTCTGCAGTCTTGGACTTGTTATCCTGGTTGGTAGTATCTGTTTGAAGAAAAAAGAGAAAGAATGAAAGAGTTAGTTTTGCTGAGATATGAGCCATATAATCATAATTTATTTTGGAAAAATGGAAAACAAAATAACACCAACTAGCAAATAAAACAACAAATAGTTGAAAATAGTACAAAAGAAGGCTTTTTAAATTGATTTCCTTCAAGATCTTTCCTTATTCAAACTCATGTCTGTATTTCAGCTCACAAGTCAAGTATATTATCTGTCACTAGGCGATTCTAAAATTATATTTGTATATTAACAAAGATTACAGTATAGAACAATTTATTATCACAATGAAGGTTAAACACTCTTAAATGACAAGGATGTGAGTCATGCAGATTTGCATTGTAATGTCATCCAGAAAGCAATTAAATCATGGATTGAATTCAGTAGTATATTTTAATTATTCAATCAATAAATAAATCCATCCATCAATCATCAGCCACACCTGTATACTTTTCTCATTTGAGCTTGACAGAAAGTTAGATCAGCTACAGGTTCATGAGCTGGAGGTAGTGATCATGACATGCTACGTTATATATGATATGCTACGTTATACATGACACGCTACATTATACATGATACGCTACGTTATACATAACACGCTACGCTATACATGACATGCTAGATTATACATGACACACTACGTTATACATGACATGCTACGTTATACATGACATGCTACGCTATACATCACACGCTATATTATATGACACACTACATTATGCAAGACACGCTACGTTATACATGACATGCTACATTATACATGACACGCTACGCTATACAGTACATCACACGCTATATTATACGACACACTACATTATACAAGACACGCTACGTTATACGTGACATGCTACGTTATACATGACACGCTACGCTATACATGACATGCTACGTGATACATGACATGCTACATTATACATGACACGCTACGTTATACATGACATGCCACGTGATACATAACACGCTACATTATACAAGACACGCTACGGTATACATGACATGCTACGTTAAACATGACACGCTACATTATACATGCCATGGTACATTATACATAACATGCTACATTATACATGATATGCTGTGTTATACATGACATGCTACGTTATACATCACACACTATATTATACGACACACTACATTATACATGACATGCAACGTTATACAAGACACGCTACATTATATATGACATGCTACATTATATTCTTCAGTACTTTACTAACATGCTTTAGTCTTTAGGCAACTGTCAAGTGGTTATTTTTGCCTCTGATATTAAAGCAAATGTCTTGATATTTCAAATTTTTCAATCTGTTTTTGCTAGAAAAAAAAAATATATAACACAAATGAGATGCTAAAATGGATGCCATTATGTTCCCAGGGAAATTACCTTATTCTCACGGAAACTAGATCTTAGTTGAGGCTTTTATCTTCATTGCAAGAGACCTTGTAATTAGATTATTCAAACATGTAAATAGCCTTTTCTTCCCAATGCAATTGTTTATATACACAATTTCAGTATGAAATTTCAATTATTGCTAACTGATATTTCTATTTTAAATAACAATATGTCCCTTATATCTACCTTACTTGAAACAATAAACATAAAACATTATCTCTCCTGACCCTAACCCATTGTAAATGGGGTGTAATCTATTTCAGGTATTTGTCACAGAAATTTTCTCCATAACTGTAATGAGAGGCCAGTACTATATAACTATTAATGCATTTTATATATATGCATTTTGTTTTGATTTGTTTCCAGCCTTATTTTGTTGTATATGAAAAGCTGACCAAAAGTCTCTAGCATGCTGCTCACTCCAAACATCACCATATAAACTACAGGAATATCCTGCTTTTTTCTTTATTTTAACAATTAACAATTTCGTATGCACATGTCTGGCGGTTTAACTGGTTAAAGAGACTTTGCATGCATTTGGCTGCTTCTCAATACCAGGACCGTGCAGACAGGCATGATGAACTGCACCCTTTTATTACATTCCACTCCACCCAGAGGTATGAAGGAATTTAGGCAAGTTCTACCTTACTGCTTGTTGCAACATTTCACTTCTCTAAGAGTAACTGGACACATAGGACAGTTCAAAACATGCGGAACATCAATAAAAATGGCTGCAGGACCCTTTGATTCAGAAGTGAACCACACTCAGCGAATCTTGGCAAAAACCCAAGGGAGGAAAGAGGGAACATTTTACACATCTGATTTTCATTTGTTCCCCAGATTTCCCAGAGATTGGGGAAGAATGATTTTTTTAAAAAAAACCTTGATCAACTTCAACATTTTTCTTTTTAGTTAGACAAAAAAAAGTTCTCGCTTAGTAAATTAACCTTGGAGAGCACACGCAGAAATGAATATGCCCAGAATGCAAATGCCAGGAATACTCCTGAATGACTCTAATGGTGCCTGA
Organism: Pollimyrus isidori; assembly: GCA_019775955.2. Taxonomy (NCBI): domain Eukaryota; kingdom Metazoa; phylum Chordata; class Actinopteri; order Osteoglossiformes; family Mormyridae; genus Pollimyrus; species Pollimyrus isidori. The sequence continues at coordinate 4,321,522 of JABFDZ020000042.1, forward strand.
TAATCTTATCCATAACCCCATTTTAGCACCACTCCTATGAATTTTAATTTTTTCTTCACCAGACTCGAGTAGCATGTCAATATGGATTATCAGTCAAGCTAATTACAAAAATTGCAGCAGCAGACATTCTTGTGACCAGTAAATTGTGTGAAGTTCACACATCAAATAAAAAGGACTCATTATGTGCTTCATGGTCATAATTATAAAATCAAAGAATGCTGACACTGATGTGACTGATGGGTCCAAAAAACAAAATGCACACGGTCATAGCAAGATACATGTCAGATACACTTGTGACGAGGTGGATGGAGGGAACGGTTCAGATGAGAGGCTTTTTACTTAGGAATGCAAAGGATATCCCGGCCTATACTCCCACAGCCGAGAAATGTAGCTCATGCAACTAATATATTTGCGTGCCTGTTTAACCACACCATCATATCCTCTCCTCTGTTACAATAATGATGTTTCAAAAAAAGCTGGATATTCAGTTTTAATCAGAGCTATACCTCGTAAGTGCTTCCAGACGTATCCCTTGGAAAGTGGGCCATCCTTCAAAAAAATGACGTTCTCACCTTTATTGCCCTGATCTGCTGACATATCCTTCTGTCTTTTCTTGGCTGGACTGCTGGTAGAGTCCTTTGTTTTGCTTTCGTAATCTTTCCTCGGCCTTTCAGTGTTCACCGGGTCTGGGAGAACTGTGTTGGGGTCTGCGACAATAGAAAATTATTGCAATCAGTGCATTTTCGCTTTATGTATGGACATATGGATACAAGTGTGTCCCACATGCTTTTTATCTGTGCTACTTTTCTCACACATTTACCTGTTCCTTCCCTCATCAGCTTCATGAACAGGGAGGGAGCAAAGAAGCCTGCGTGTTTTCATTTAGCTTTGAATTCTGGGATTCTCTGTAATGTCACAACCTAAACTCTTAAATTGTTTACAACCATAAAGAAATATTATAGGTCCCTCGTAAAAATCTTGTCTCATAAGATTTGGGAATCTAATTACTGCGTGCGTTAAGGATTAAATAAATTATAATACATTATGACTTTAGATATCGTACAACGATTTACAAATAACAGTAATAAATTCATAGTTAAATACAGCAACCCACAGCCATAGTCACTCATATTTCACTGATTTCAAATAGGTGAAGTAACTCACCCTGGCCAACTTTCATGATGATCTTCATGGAGTGGCTGCTGCACACGCCGCCTTCCCTGTTCTCTAGCCCTTCCAAGGTCCCGTTCGATGTAGCTGCAATGAACGATGAACATCCTGTCAGTGGATACTCAAAAAATAATCAGAACCACAGACAAACTAGTCTGGCACTTTCTGTATGGCAGGCATGACCCCCAAATAAACACACAAGATATATACAGTACACTCACCTAAAGGATTATTAGGAACACCATACTAATACGGTGTTTGACCCCCTTTTGCCTTCAGAACTGCCTTA
>JABFDZ020000042.1:4348208-4365735 GCA_019775955.2 Pollimyrus isidori
ATGTTCTTTAAAATGGCATTCTGTACTTTTTTGAAGTGTGTTTATTATTCGGGAATATATCTGGCAGTCAGTTTTAACATACCATGATATATATCGTTATCGCACGCGCTACAAATTATATCGCGATATAAATTTTAGGCCATATCGCCCAGCCCTAGGTTGCGCCCATCACGGCCTCAGGCATAGCTTTGCGGGTTTAACATTCTTTTTTTGCGGCATGTGTTTTCTATGGAAAATGGTTGTTACAGATTTACTACCATACTCATTTTAAATTAATATTATTGTCTTAATACTTATCATGACACCTGGATATGAAGTTTCGGGAGCACGCTGATTCGTCATTGCATTTATTTACTGTGCAAAATACTTTACTTAATGGATTCTTTGCTCATAATCAATATAAATACATACATGTTCCATAGTATGTTAAAACTGAACATCTCTCAAAAGGAGACATTTTTGTCTGAATTTGTTAGCTAATGTGAAAAAACATTAGCAGCATGCTAGCTTGGTAGTGCTGTGGCCCCCGTGTTGGAGTTGATTTCCACTAGTTTGGTGATTTGGTGCTCTAAATGGCATTTATTATGGCAAAGTGTGAGTAGCTAACTAGCATGACCCCTAGGATGTCCCCTGGCTTGTGCTCTGAGCTTCCTGGGACTCTATCCTATACTGTCCTATACTGAACAGTGCTGGAAAAAGTACTCAATGGTCATATTTTAGTAAAAGAACAGAAAGTAAAGTAGGAGTCATCCAGTAAAATACTACTTAAGTAAAAAGTACCATACAGTCAGTTCTGCTACAGCAGAATTAATATGTTCCTGAAAAACTCTGCTAAAACCACAGAAAAAATACACGTATCCAATTGGAAAAATATGGTTCCAACTCCAAAATAGTAAGTTACACCAAATAATGAATTAAATAATAAAACAGTGACGCCAGTGACCAAATATGTAATTAAATGCATTTTAAATAAGAAATAATAGTAATACATTAATAAGTTATATCATAAACATCTCCATGGGTCTTATGGGTAGTAGGAGAATTTCCTAGTAACCGCTTCAGGCAAACATTCCAAACTCGCTAACTTGTCGACTGCCGAGTGTTGGGATCAGTGAGGGCCAAAACAACATTAATAATGATTTTTAATCTGTTACTTTACACCACTGATATTGAAATAGTGACTACGAATTATTAAGATAATTAGGTAAATTCAAATCAGAGTATGGGACAATGGAAAAAAAACATTGTTACATATTTCACATTTTTTCAGACTATGGTACACCACAGATAATGGAAACTAAGCACGGGGGGGCACTACTGTATTCACTGTGTTCGGCTGCTGATTCACATGATCAACTTGAATTTTTTTAGACATGCCACATGGTATTTGGTCTGAGGTAGTCACATGGAGTTAAAGCCCAAAAAATGATGGAAATGTTTTTTTTATTATTATCAACTCTGTTAATGGCTTAAACAGATTAACAATTACAGAGTTCACGGTGAGTGACACAGTCAGATGTTCCCAATTGAAATATTTTGCATTATTTTACATTTATTATGGGTTGTGGGATAATGTGAAGGATACATCTGTGTTATACTACTACAGGTAGAAGGAGCTGTCCACAGTAGAAAGATACCCTCTATATTCCGCTATCCTACATCGCTGAGAAAGTGGATGACAAAGCGGTACAGAAGATGCCAAACAACTGTAATGGATGTAAGACAAAAGTTCTCTTATAGAAGACAGGGTTTTAAATTATTTTACATTGGTTAACTATATATTTTGACCCAACTTGTTTATAAGAGTTGACTGTTTTTTTCTGCTAGTACATCATGTTTTTCAGAATAAATATTAAACATTTTGCAGGTTTATAATGTATCAAAAAATGCTGAAATTGTTCAATCTAAAGTGTTCTCCCATAGAATAAAAATGTTTAATAGATTTTTTCTGTTTCTTTTCATTCTGTACTTGAAATGTCGCCTCAGTTTTGCGACGGGCCGTACACCATGCTAGTATGGCTGCAGGTGTCATGTTAAATCTCATATTAGTTACAGATTACTACATGGCTAAGGGCTAGTTTTTTTCAGATGAGCAAGCTGCCTCAAATTTAAACTGCAACATTTTGCATGGTTCAAGTCAACAGGAGAAAGAAAAGGAGGAAGAGAAAATGAGAGAGGGATTTGTAGAAGGTACAAAAAGCTGTCCCATTTGAGGGAAAAAAATCATGGCAACATAAGAGGAGCTATGGTTGAATAACAATGCATTACTGAAAGCAAATTTCTGGGTAAAATCCAACTGCCGATCTTGAAATAGTGTAGTCTAAGAACCTCACATAAACTACAAATTACTGTGTACTGATTGATGAATACATTAGACACACATATCCTTCTGTCTACATTTTGCAAAGACCGATATATAAATGTAGTGTGAAGCACAAATCCAGATATCAAAATTGAAAAAAATCATTTAAATTGTTTTAAGTCTTATACATACAGTGACAGTGTTTGCACATGGAACTGGGGCTTACATTTTTTAAGTACTGTTATAATCTCTGAATAAGGCATATTTGGCACAGACAATTGCAAAAAAAAGTATTTATACACAGCTAGATATTTATCATTATTATTATTAATATTATTATTGTTGTTAGTATTGTTTGTGATTATTAATAATAATAGTTATTATTATTATTATTTTATTTATTATCATAATAATAAATAAACTCTGTTTTACCTTCTGTAGTGGGGAAAATAACAAAAAAGAAAAAAAAAAAAACAATGATTTTAATTAAGGAAAAATCTTCTGTAATTTCCCATGTTGCATACCATGATGTTAATAACCTACAAGCAGTCGTCATATAACGAATGAGATCTGTTCCCTTAGTCTGTCTCTGTTTCGTAGGTAACCCAGAAAAATAACAAAACAGTGTATAATAATCATTATTATAGTGTTGTAACAAAAGTAACTAAATAAGTTACTGAACTGTGGCTCGATACGACAAACCACTGCAATGTTTTCAGAAGAATCACAAAGTATTGTTTTGTGCGACTTTGTTATTATGCAGCAATTAATTCGACTCAAACTGTTATCATGATAGGTTTTATGGCAGTCTTTGTAAGAGCAAGTTGTCCATAAGTTGGGCGTTCTTAACCCAGCCTGCCTATATACTTAATCTTTCTCACACATGTGGCAGCATAATTGTGTAGGCCTGCATACTTACACAAAGACTTTTTAACATTTATGAAACCTTAAAGTTATCCCAGTAATTTTATTTAGACCCTGGAAAAATAAGCATAATAATGTAATATTCAGCTTGTGACCATGACCATTCTACATATTTCTTTTTACTGTCTCTTGCGCACACATATCTGCATGAAAGCAGATATTCCTCACCACCATCTTTAGTCTAATTTGTGTAAGAGCTGAGCTGATACTGTCAACAGGTGAATGTTTTACCTGACTGTGCAAATTTAATAAACTGCCTTTTCTGTGTTCAGAATGATGTAGCAATTAAGACCGTTAACAAACTTAAGAGTGCCATGACAGCGTTGAAATGCAGGCTGTTTTTTTCTTATTGTCAAAGATGTTAATATTTTAAGACCCTGCTAATGGAAAAACAGTTGCAAATCTGTTAAGTGAAAATATTCATGTGTTCTCCTCATTGGTAAAAGGTATGATTTTCTTTCAAACAATCTGGTGCTGGGAAAAACCAATACAATCTGGGTGCTCTGTCCATTTCAAATGACTGACAACGGCCCCATTAATAAATTTACGATGAAGAATAACTTCAGGTCTTTCTTCCACCTCCTCCCTCATTAAGGCCTCCCCACTTTAATGCTGTCATTTCTTTTGCAGACCAATTCATGTCCCAGGGAAGCCATGCCCTCATTCTCCCTCCAATTGGATTTACAAGATTCACCAGTGGAGCATAAACAAATTGCCATGGTAACACTGGGTTTTGTTACCATCCCTTTCGCTCCAGAAGCTTTGATTCTGATACGTTTGTATTTCCAACTGACCACAGATGCGATCCACCATTCATATATATATACTTCTACTTTAATTCTTAAACTAAATGCATCATTTTATTTCTTACCAATAACAGTGCAGCAGGAGTATAAGCAGTGGCAAACACTCATTTTATCACACAAAGTACGTTCGTTTATTCATGAAGTACGGAGGGAATCTGTTTTCCAAACTCAGGTCTTGTACTTCTGCAGGCTGTGCATTCTAGGTGGTAACAATACGGTTCACATGTTGTGTTGTCAGCTAGTTGTAGCATGTAGATTACAAATCAGAGATAAATGAACATGCTTTTACTGTTGCCACACCTGTTACATACATAATAAAAAGATACCATCTTTATCTACTTAAATGTGTTCTTTATGAAACACCTGTTTACATATGTGCATGACAAATTATTATAAAGAATTGTCTATTGAAGTAAATGATTGGCTAGGTCAAGGGATATGTTCTGTCTTCCAAGAAATAAGTTATTGTTTTTGCTTGAGAACAGAACGGTGTAAATGGTTAACGAAACATATTCAACAAACAAAGAAAGGATTTGTGTTTTGGTTCAGAAGTAAGTTGCGAAATGTGGTTCAAAGGTTGGAATAAGATATTTAACAATATTGAAAATAAGCTTATAAGCTTATGATAAACCTCATTTGAATTTGAAAAACATTATGTAAAACATTTAACTGTCAATCAAAGCCCATGTAAAATGAGTTAAACAGGTATTAGACATTTTTGTCAAACAATGAACTGGATAAATACATGGCAGTGGAACACTATCACATCATTGACAGCCATGTGTACTATGCTGTAAAGTTTACACCTTCGCTCATAAAACACAGTTTGTTTTACTAACAAAGAGTAATAATAAAAAAGAAATGCTGTAATGGAACCACACGCACCATACTGGCTGGTCTCTTCTCACTGCTTACTGCTCTGGCAGCAACTACAGCACAAACTAGTCAAAACACAAACCGACTCAAAGGCAAAGTATATTACATAAGCAATGTAAAAATACAAATTGCAAGAACTGCAAAATTTTAATGAAGGTCTTCGTTGTTAAGATAAACAAAAGACAATTCCTTAAAACAGTTTAGCATGAGTTAGTGAACTGGAGACTAATATTTACGCATCAAAAAATGTGTAAAATGTTACTGTCTGGTCCACAAAAACATTACTTATTCAAATGATTCGGAATACTGGAACCTAATTTAACTAATGTAACTTAAATGTTTTTTATCTAAATGAAGTTTTTTTAAGACATAAACTTAAAAATCATATTGGTGCTAAAATAAGACTTTAAAAATAAACTTTTTCACTGGTATCTCAACTCTCGAACTCACCAGAACTCGAACTTCTTGAAAGTCAACCAAACTAGTTTGACCTAGAACTAGAGCTGCACGATTCTGGATAAAATGAGAATCACTATTTTTTTGGCTTGAATAAAGATCACGATTCTCTCACGATTCTGTGGAACTTTTTCGTTTTAAATATTTCCCCCTGAACATTAGGTTATCAGCAGTAACAGTTTGAATGAGCTTTTTAAACCCGTGGGGGGTGGAATCGAGATCGCGATCTTTTAACGATTAATTGTGCAGCTCTACCTAGAACTCGACCTGAATAACTGAAGTCGAACCGTGACCACTGACCTAATATAAATTGTACGTGCCAGGAAATGAGTCATACTACAGTGCAATTCTTACTTGAATGTCTTCTTCACAGACTATACGATTAACCAAATAAAGCACCGCAACATTACAGTCACTAACAATAAATAAACCAAGTTTATTTATTGTGCTGTTAGAGTGCTGTTAGAGCATTTATGTAATTTATTTAAACTTTATTGTACCAGACAAATTAACTGAAAACCAGTTCTCACTGCTTTACATGATATTCGGAAATATCAGACTGTGCATCGAAACTGGGGTGCGTTTCTCAAACAACGGCGGAAGTTAGCATTAACGATGCATCGTACTATGGTAGTTCAAACTAACCAACATCCGTACAACGGTTTCTCAAAACCGTCGTACCACAGTAGTTTGTCAGAGTCGCCGCTCCACAGGGTCCAGATGATAAGGAAGATCACATTGGAGACTTCTGATTGTTATAATAAAGCTGTTTATGCACTTGTTGTTGTTGCAAATCAATTTGGGAACAGACAGTACACACAGCGTTTAAAAGTTGATGCGCAGTTTGTCCAAGTCTGTTCAAAGCAGCTGTGTCTGTATCAGCCTTTTGTACCTTCTGAAACACTTACTCTTTCGTTTTTGCACCTTGAGCTAGTACTTTTCCACTTGTACAACAGTTTATTTTTGCATAAGTAACTCTTTATGGTAAGAGCGGAAAGCTTTGTGGTTAAGGCTATGTCTGCTCGTCTTCCTGTTAATAACCTATAATTAATATAATGCTTGCTTAAACGGTTGCTCTTACGCGGCACTACTTTCGTTTTACTTGAAACGTCAACCTTCTATTAATATAATGCTTGCTCAAGCAGCTCTCTTTTGCTGCACCTTGTCAGGCCCTATATTCCACATGCTCGAACCAACTCACGGCAAGTACTTTCACAGCCAGTCATGTACAAAAACTCGCGAAGTGTGTAAAATATATGTTAGTGGCTGACTGGAATATCCAAACATTACAGACGTAATTTCCCAAGTACAAAGGTTTCATATCTGACCGCTGTAGTATCATTCTACTCTTCCATTATAGCAATGACAGCTATTAGTGAATAAGGAGTACTTCATCAAAATGCTGTACTGTTTTCTAAGGCGACTGTTGTCCCTCTTAAGTTATTTGTATTATGAAGAAACTGCACAACACCCAATGGTCTGCATAGAGCTAAAAATACACACATGTACACATACAAGGCATAATGATTTATTATAATTATTTTTTGGTTTTATTATTTTCTTTTAATTTTATTAATGTTTTTTTTATTATTATTTCTCTTTTTTCCTATATATGGCGAAGTGTGCTATATGGCACATAACATCCTTTACCAAGCAATACACACTAACTGCATATGCCACTACAGGGGTGGGCAATCTTATCCAGAAAGGACTGGTGTTTTGCAGGTTTTTTTGTTATAACTGTTTGATCAGTTTCTCAAACACAGTTGTACGAACTCTTCAGTTGATCGGTCCTCTACGTTTTTCTCGGCGGAGTTGTAGCACAGAGTTGTAGCGAAAACCTGCATGCCTAATGGCCCTTTCTGATAAAATTAGCCACCCCTGTGCTAACTAATACTTTGCAGTCTGAGATTTGTCCCTAATGCTCACTAGACAGTTACCATACTTATGACCAGAGACCCAAACAATAATTATGTTTCAATGTACATTTTCAGAAAACTTCACATTATATGTAATCATACAGCTAAATTATTCTTTATTATGTACTAAACATTATTACATTTCTTACTTACACGGTGACTATACCCTTATTAGACTGCATTTTTCCATCATCGCTGATGTATTTACCCGGAACGACACTTCTAACTATACAACAGTCTAGGACGACAGTATTTGCGAACATTCATTTGAACTATGGTTTCCAGAAACACCTGCGTCGTTGAATGGCACATCCTACTACGTAAGTCTGCAGTATCATTACCTCTGTAGTTTGAACTATGGTTTTTAGAAACACCTGCGTCGTACTTACATAGTTCAAACAATGGAAGTTGCTAATGTAGTTAGCAACAATGGTTTCGAGAAACGCACCCCTGCCTGGGATACAAACGTCATGCATGTATCTAAACTCTAGCCAATAAGTTTGTGCAGCCGGGTGAGAGGTCGCCATGCATCTAACGATAATGCATTGTGTCAGGATAAGAATGCGTTGCTTTAAGCCAGCGCTGTAAGCAAGTCGAACGCACCCAATGACCGGACTGGGGAAACCAACTGAAACGTGGACTTAATACAGAGGACTAATGACAACAACCAGAAACAGCTGATCACATGGGCATGGCACGCGGAAGGAGCCGACGATTGGGGCAGGACAAAGGTAATGTTGGGATAAGATCTTTATCGTTTTGGAAGCCATTAAGAAAAAAAATGCTCTTCTTGTTTTATCCTGTTCATTTTGTGTTTAAATGCTAAAAAAATACATATTTAGGTGTCATTTTGGGAGGGTGGGAACCAATTAATTGATTTTCCATTATTTCTTATTGAAAAATTCGATCAGAACTCAAACTTTTTAGGATTCAATCCAGAGTCCGGAACGGATTAAGTTCAAGAACCAGGGTACCACATTTGAAACATTGGCATTATTTGATGCCCCAAGGCAAATTAATCATTCGGTCTGATCACACCTGCTGTCCATGTTTGTCTCTCATAATTGTGATACCTTTGGGTTGGTCAGCAGGGCTTATTATGCAGTTATCACCATGCTGTACACTGTACTGCACGTTCTTTAAATGGTGTAAATGAATACGGTCATTGTTGTATTTATGTTAATGGTAAAAGTTGTAACTGTGAAATGTTTGCTGTGGATTGTGTGTGTTATGTTAGCATGCTACCGTGAGTATCACTTCCCATTCTGTGCCACCGCTAGTATTAAACTGATAGAGACTGTTAATAAAGAGAGTATTTCTTTTGAAAAAGATGTCATCTCCTTTATTAAAATGCCTCAAGCATTCGCCACAATATGTTTTTTGCACCCTCTATGTGGCCTAGCTGCAAACGTAAATTTCTCGACAAGTAATTGTTACCTGTGTATATATATATGTGTGTGTGTGTGTGTATATATATATATATATACTGTATAGTGCCCTGCTCTGGGCTGGCCCACCATCCAGGGCTGTTCCCTGCCTCGTGCCCGTTGCTTCCAGGATAGGCTCTGGGCCCCCCACGACCCAGTAAGGATAAGCGGTTTGGAAAATGGATGGATGGATGGATGTATGTATATATATATATATATATATATATATACACACACACACACACAAAGATAAGATTTGGTATTCCTAAAACTTATTTCCAAATATACTTGTTGAAAAAGTGGGGAGATAGTCTAACAATCGGGCCAAAAAAAAAACATAGCCCTTATTTGCTTAATGCCGTTGCTCCCATTCTGAACAAGCTGTTCACAGTAAATCATGACAGCAGCATTATGTATTTACCAACATAACGGCTAAAAAAAGTAGAAAAGGGACAAGGGTTATGGCTGCACTTCCCCTTTCCTGTTTTGTTTGATTTTTTTTCCACTAAACACAGAATCTAGCATGAATGTGACCAATTAAACTTAGTGTTTTGTTCGCGCTTTCGGCAATGCAAATGAAGTTCATTCACGTTTTCAAGACGTGACATTGCTCTCAAGTCCCTCTGAATACGGTTCCCATGAGGGGCACCCAGCACTCACTCTATTCTGCCCTGCCGACCCCATTCCAGGAAAGTATATACTGTAGGCACATGACTTGGCATTTCCCATAAGCCCAAAATACCCAGAATTGGAAGGGAGATAGAACAGAGGAAAGGGTGCACTGGCAGGCTTCTGCGAGAGCTTCGGCTAGCCTGGCCCTATCAACTGCCAGCATTCATATCTCCCTCAATGGGCCTCACGCTAGCTATGAGGTAAGGGGAACTGAAAGCCTATTCTGTGAACAGAGGACATCTCACTGACAAGTGCACGACTGCCACTGAATAAAAAGCCCATATGTGGTAAACAGTAATACATTTATTTCTGTAGCCAAAAAGCAGCATGAAAAGATTACATTTCCACTGGTGTTAATAAAGTTCTTCCAAGAGACAAGCTAATCTATCCCCTCCCAAAAAAACACCCACTGGCAAAAGAGTGAGTATAGGTACGCTCTGGTTTGCTTTAGTTAGGGAATAATTTAGCATTTAACTGGCAAAATACTGAGTATAGATATGCTCTGGTTTCCTTTACTTATGGAATAATTTAACATTTAACTGGCAAAATAATGAGTATAGGTACGCTCTGTTTTCCTTTAGTTATAGATTAATTTAATATTTAACTGACAAAATAGTGAGTATAGATATGCTCTGTTTTCCAGTAGTTATAGATGAATTTTTACGATTTAACAGGCAAAATAGTGAGTATAAGATCGCTCTGTTTTCCTTTAGTTATGGATTAATTTAACTGGCAAAATAGTGAGTATAAGAACGCTCTGTTTTCCTTTAGTTATGGATTAAGTTAACTGGAAAAATAGCGAGTATAAGTACGCTCTGTTTTCCTTTAGTTATGGATTAATTTTCAGGGCATAAAGAATGTCTGCTTGCCAAAAGAGCTTGTAAAATGCTTTAGAAATCTGTATTCAAAGAAATAATATTACATCAAATCTTTTATCCAGCTTCTGACCACATATCCTGGTTAGGGTTGTGGGGAAATTTACTAAAAACTTAATGCACCCACAATAAATGTCTACACTACCAATGAGCAAATTATCTTTGTAGAATTTTTGTGGCATAAAATACAGTCACATTGTTTTAAATAAAATGAAAAAATATGAAAAAATGACAAAAAAAATAAAATATAAAATAAATGCAAGCTATTGTAATTGTCGACACAAACACAGTGCTTTTCTGTGGCTAGTGCTACCCAATGAATGCTTGTCTTTGCTGAGTGTATGTTTCCTATTCAGTAATTATGCAATATATACCCCTTTTTGTAATCAAAGACCTATTGTACCTATTGAACTAAGGAAAAAGTCTTCAAATCCATTAATTTCCCAATTCATGAGTTAAAATAACAAAAGATAAATGGACAAATATAAATGAAATGAATCCCTTACTATGTGATGTCCATTCACTCCTTTGCATTCTAGTATTCAGGGACAAACAAGTATACATTGTTCTGCCTGTACTGCATGGAATAATGGCTTTTGTATTTATGTTAAACTGCCTTTGGTTTTTAGGAAGCTTGGTGTTTCTAAGAACGAGATCTGTGTGGTGCAAACAATTTTCAAGTGCTGCCATCCAGATGAAAACTAGGTGGCTTGTGATCGGTATTGGACATTGTCCGACAGAATAAGGGCCAACCTCAGTGGTTAAACACATTACATCTGCCCTGCTTTGACTTCTATTCTCGTCACTACAGCAAACATGGAGACTACGAGGGACACAATAATTGAAACATGGCTCCAGCTCTTCACAATCAAGGACCTAGTTTTAAGTAGCGACCCTGATGGGTCTGCGAATGAAGCCAAGGGCTCGCTGTGTGAATTATCTAATGATCCCAATTAGCTCCACATGGTCTGAACATTCTCAGGAAGGGTTAGGAGTGCGGCGACCTCGCATAGCAGCCATAGGAAAAATGACGACTGTCATTTGCTGCAGAGGTTCTACTTAAACCTAATGATAAAATCAACAAATAATTGTACTTATAATATGTAATATGTGATACCAAAGTAGAAATCAAAAACTGATCTAAATTTGGACATCTCAGATTACTCAAGTACCTCAATCAGTTTAAATGTAAGAAAAAACAGGAACATATGCTTTACAATTAACCATTTCACATATTTTTTTCTGTATTTTAAAATCACAAAAGCATCTGTAACTGCAATTATATGGAGGAAGACCTAAACGCAGCAATTAAATAAAGCAGTAAATAAGATTTAAAATTGTAACATCTGAATGAAGAACCTGGTATTATTGCAAACTTTCTAAACATGCATCTTTGCAAAAGTAAAAACATGAAACATCACACAGATAATCACCAAGATGAAAAAAATAAACAGAACATTTCCAGGCTTCTGGATTTTCCATCACCGACAGCCGAGTGGGAAGCGGCCCTTTCATGTGAATCTGGAGCTGCCCAAATAATTATGCCGTTTAAATGAATTCCATACTCTACCATGAAGTGCAAGATGGCCAGATTGACAAAGAAAGATGGGAGGACGAAAGAAATGAAGACTGTGTGATACTGACCACTGATAATTTTAGAAGTAATTTATTTTACGGGGCAATTTTGCTTTTGGCGCAGGCAGAGTCTGGGCTTGTTTCAGGAGGGATTTAGACATCGACCCAGTCTGCTTTGTCAAGCCGTGAGACAGAAGGACGCTCTTTTTCCCCAGCTTCTGTCCATTGACAGCCTCATGTGGCACAAGCGGGAGGGAAAGGCGATCCCAGATGGACTTGCCGTGCTCCACTGGAGACGACGGCTCCAGGCTGGGGTGCTCACGGCAGCCAGGACGGGCAGCTCGCCGGACAAGGAGCACCCAGCAATGAAAAGCGGACGGTTCTCTGCTGGGTTTCCTCAGAAGACGGACCATGGCTCCTACTGAGGACATCTCAGGCCGTGCCACCAGAGAATGATAAAAAATATTACGTATTAACATGGGGACATGCTGACCTGACAGAAATATGCATAGTCAGGGAAACAGGGACTGAATTAGGGACTGAAGCAAGGACCCAAGCAGAGACTCACCATGACTAGTAATATAACCAAGTATATATAAATATATTAAAACATATTTCTGTGCTTAAGAAAGTGGGAGCAGCACAAGATTCTAGGTCCTGGGTCTGGACACTTCGTTATACTCTCGCCTCAAAGCAAGAGGAAAGCAGACCCCTGATGTTTGTCTTGTGCCATTTCTACCAGCTGCCGCCCCGTCTCCAGGTTACAGGATACAACTATCATTCCCATTGTCAGGAGCTAATAAGCATGACTGACAGGCCGAGCCCGTGAGTACTACTAGTCTTCAACAAGTGCTGGCCTTCTTTTTTACCCAGAATCCCCCATGTCCAGAAAAAAAACAATGCAGGGCACAGAGTTGGTGAGGTGCATGTGTTGCTCGAGTCAGCATGAGGCGAGATTGAGTTTGCCATCCCCCCCCCCCCCACACCTGGGAGGATAATGAAGGTGAGAAGGCTTTTAGTGGACTTTCAGTGCCTCTTAATATGAGGGAACACCCAAATGAAACAGGAGTTAATTTGCCTTGCATGTCTGAAGCCATTTAAGGGGAAAACAGTCATTTTCAACTATTGGTTAGATATGGACCAATTTACCATTCTTACGCCATATAGATGACAGCCCTGTTCCAATTAAAAACAAATAGTTTTGCCATTGCATTATCACATATTAACCATATGCAGAATGGAAATGCTCCATGAGTCATATGATCCTCGATTTCCCACAGCAAAATCAAAGACAAGACAGAACAAACTAACTACTGGGACAGGCAAGCGGATGGCCAATAGTTATAGTTTTGTTCTTTATACTGACAGTGTCAAATATTTATCCGTCTTTGTCTGCATTTGAACAGTTACAAATCATTGTCTCCTTTCCACCCTTGGACAAAAGACACATTCCTAGTTCATGTTCCCCAGATACGTACACACACACACACACACACACAAACACGCACTCGCGCACACACACAAACATTCTATAAAAACCCTTTATTAACTTCTCCTCACAACACAACTTCTGGCCTGATGATGAATTAAAAATCCAAATATCCTGGGCCCAAGCAAGCTAAAAATTAGCACAAAAAACTATATATATGGGTTGCAACATTAAACAGCAATCAGTACAGCAAACGGCACACAGCCACTCTACGCATTTAGAAACTAAACACTGAAGTGTAGCCTATTACTAATACTGAAGTAAAAATACCATATAAAATCTGATCAGATGTATTTTTGATTGCATTTTACAACATTCCTTAATAATACATTATATTTTAGAATTTGTATCATGTAGTATATATTATTATATATCATTGCTATTTTTGATTTTCAAGTCTGAAAATCTACTTAACTACGATTCACTATGTACACACAGCTTGTGTTATAGTAAGTTCTTCCCCAAGATAAATAGCAAGATAAATTTGTTACCAGATGCATATACTCGGCCATGCTCTAGCGCTTCATAGCCAAACAGACTTCTCTTTTTTTATTACAATGCTTGTACAGTTTTTCAAAGCAGCAAGTAGTGAGAGGTTCCAGATTGTCCTTGTCTTGTGAGAAAAGACATGTAATGGTTACTCTGGGAGTTATGTACACTGTTATACACCCTTGTGAAGGAAGTATTTATTAGATGCAGATCACATTAGGCAGTCTAATACTATACTGTCCTTATACTTTATATGAAATTAATGTACCATTTTCATTGCAGGAATTTCATCTACGGTGTGGCAGGTAATTTCCAATTTCCCAAAAAGCCTTGTTTTATGCAAAATAACAGAAATAAGTGTTGATGGGGACACCCGTCTTGGGAACAGGCCCCTGGAAACCTTAACAATTACATTTAAAAGATCAAGCTTTTCTTTGAGTATTAAGGGCCTCTTTTTTATCCAAAGCCTTTGATTTCACAATATGCCATTTCACTTTCTAGTAAACTTTAATCACTCATATATTTGGCACTAGAGAAAACTTTATGAAAATTCAGGGACATGTTACCAGTGACCCTGTGCAGGATGAGTGGTTAGGAATTTATGCAATTTAATTGTATCTTAATACACTTTAGATTGATTTAACAGATTCTGAAATGCCCTGCATTTGAAGTAAAAGGTCTAAATAAAGGCTTGGTAGGTGCTGGATGTTAATTGATTCTGCTCTCTAACCCCCAACTTTCCTCATGAATGTGTCTCTTAATACATGTATGGTAAACGAAGAGAATAAAATCACAGTAAGACCCAGAAATAGTGACATAACACATGATTCCATTTCTGACAGCTTTCCGTTTTTCCTTCTGCATTCTTTCCAAATTTGAGCCGGACTGGGTGTTTTGAATTCATGCAGCTGTCTGACAGGCAGTTGGACCACATTTCGGATCCAGATCAGCTTTTCATTACACCCCTAAGAAGGAGCTGTTCCAAAACAAAGCAAGTGTATTCCTTCACGGACCACCATGCTCAGGAGGGCTACCCCATTACACAAAATGTAAACATTACGGAAGAGAACGTGTACCAGCCAAAACAAATTCACGTTAGACTGATTTATTTCCCCTATTTTCAAATTGTGTATGACCCAATACAAGTTTGGATATGGATGTAATATAAGAACTAGCAGTATTACCAACAACCAAAAAACTGACCAAGAGGACATTTTTTATGCAATTTTGGAAAGTTAACTTTCACGTAAACATTTTCCATGGAGATGGGAACTAACTGATGAAGCAGTAATGGCACATAATTGTGTTGGAAACTTTAAAATCCCAGAAGGAATGAATCAAAATGATATTAATGAATGGGCACAGAAGAGAAAATTAATGAGTTCAGAGACGTGAGCTGATATGAGTCTGATGTGTCCTTCAGCTTCATCAGACTCTCTGACAGAAATTTAGGCCTAGATTATTTTTCCATTATTTTTTTCCAAAGGTCAAATGTGTGATTCTTAACAAGTCTAAGCAGCTCAAAACATGATCCAATGTCTATTACATTTGCGTCTTTCTCATTGTCAGTGTCACCAACAAGCCTGAACATCTTTAGGGCTAATGATCAAATTCTTAGATGAAAAACATGCGTATCAGTTATACATAGAGGTTGAGAAGCATGTTTTGTCTGCTATATAAGGGACATGCATGTACTGCACAGCCTGCAATAACATTCAGCACCACAGCTGGAAGTCGGCAGGCTGTTCCAGGAAAGAGAATACAAGCGACACATAATTCCACTCCAGACGCACACACACACATTTCAGTTAAATGACACGTCTTCAAACCTTTATAAGAAATCTGAATAATGTTTGGGGGAAAACACCACATACAAAGGGCAACGCTGTAAGAAAATACTTTACTTCCACAGTATAATTATTACAGTATATATTTATTATTACTCTCCTAGTATCTTCATTCATTGTAAAGCTAATCGAAGCATGCATCTTTTGAGGAAGCAGCATGGCTTTGAAAGTAATAAAGAATTTTTGCATAATAATTTGTACCTGTTATCTTAACAAGCAGATGTCTGCACTTGCAGGCTCTCAGGGCATATCTGGAGGCTGACGGGACCTATTGTGAAATCCTCATTTTTTTTAAGCTATTAAAAAGGGGGTGAGAATTAAAAGAAAAGCACATACTGTACACATACATGACAGCTGCATACATTGTTAAGCATTTTATATATAAAATCAGATTTTCATTTAATATTCATAATCAATTCTCATTTAATATTTGTAATACTTATTGACCTAGTTGTTTAAATGAAGAACAGATCATCGTGTCAAAAGAAATGTAAGAATACTGACTACAATGTATTCTTTTACAACTCAAGACTTCAAGTGAATTCTACAGGAACAAATTGAATACATTTTTTATGATTTTATTTTAACTTGGAATTCCTTATGAACGTGGAAATATTTTATTGTTCAGCATTTTCCTGGAATTCTGTAAGACAATGAGTAAAATAAATAGTATTGCTGAAGCATCTGCATTTAATAAATTATAAAATGACAGATATTGTTTACCACTGTTATGTACTACCTTCTATTTGTGATCCCTTTTGAAAAAGAGTCTGCATATAAATATTTATCAGAAACAACTGTTACTTAAAGAGCATTTAATGCATTTGCAGATGTATAATTCATCTGATTATCCAATGTGTGCATTTTGCATGGTAAGCTAAGTGGAAAGATACTGTATATAGAGCTCTGGAGAAGAGTAAGAAACCAACGACAATAAGTGAAACAACATTCTGGTTTCACTTATTCCTCATTTTATGGGAATGTATCTGTGTAAAATACACATTTTTTGCAAACTGCAGCCTGGCTCTTCTCTGTTTCTCATTGATGAAGGGCTTCATCCTGGCTTTATGGGTCTTTAAGGGCTTCTGGGAGTCCTAGCAGTCCTAACAGTGCTAACAGTGCACTTCACACCACTTAATGTTTCTCATTCTTTTTGAAGGTCACATGATGTCATCCCCTGATTCATGAGGCACTGTTGTGTAAGTTGGCAGTCATTGCTGGCATTAGAAACTTGCTTCTGCCCTCTAGCTGGTTAATTTTTGGTTATTGCCAGTGTCTCCTGGTTCACCTTGTTCATGTGTACTGCTGTCTTTGACTTTGAGCTTGGAAGCAGCAGAACCAGGATTAAACCAGGATTAAACAATGCGATTTTTATTATACAATGTACATAGAATGGTCTCTTAATTGTAATGTGCATTCCCTTTGAGTTAAGCAGACTGATATTATCCTTATTCAAAAACTATAATTCAAACAATTCAAACAAAAGGTTGTATATGAAATACAATGATAGAACAGATCTGTCTAACACCTTTCATTAATCTTTAGGGCATACTCATCTAGTTCTTTGTATTTTTGTTATTTTTAAAAGTTATTTTTTTAAACCCATCTGAGACTATCTGGGCAGGTGAACATGCTTCGTATGTTGTATTAAGACTATTCATTACACACATGCCCGTAAGATGGATGACATCCCACAATAGGCATCCCTCACCACCGGAGGCCCTTCCTATGAGAACAGCAGCTTTCCGCCCTACAGCATTAACCTGGGTACAGAACCCTCATGACACCCTACAGCACTGATCATCAACTGGCGGCCCGCGGGCCGAATCCGGCCCACTGAGCCGTTCAATCCGGCCCGCGACTGGATTCC
>JABFDZ020000042.1:4365835-4378719 GCA_019775955.2 Pollimyrus isidori
GACATTTTAAACATAATGTTAAGCCAAAGTTAGATTTTTATTTGATTTTCTTCTTGGGGGTCCGGCCCCCAAGGAGAATGTCTGGTGAACCTCTGGCCCTCTGACAAATATAGTTGATGACCCCTGCCCTACAGCATTAACCTGGGTACAGAACCCTCATGACACCCTACAGCATTAACCTGGGTACAGAACCCTCATGACACCCTACAGCATTAATCTGGGTATAGAACCCTCATGACACCCTACAGCATTAATCTGGGTATAGAACCCTCATGACACCCTACAGCATTAAGCTGGGTACAGAACCCTCATGACACCCTACAGCATTAACCTGGGTACAGAACCCTCATGACACCCTACAGCATTAACCTGGGTACAGAACCCTCATGACACCCTACAGCATTAATCTGGGTATAGAACCCTCATGACAAAAAAAAATCTGAAGAATCTGGAACAATAGATATCCAATACATTTTTTACAGGTTATAGTTAGAATCATAATTAATTGTACCTATAAGAATTCAGTGTTCAACTAATTCAACTAATTTTGTAATATTTAAATGAAATTAAAAATTAACATATTACTCCGTAAACCAAGCATTTCAGGCTGGTGTATAAATAACCTGGATCATCTGGTTTAAAGACAATCATGTCCTTTTTCATGGGTCTATGATGTTGTAGTATCATAGCAGGTTTGGCTAGTTGTTTCCCACGTGTGGTGGTCTGTCGGCTATAATGTAGAAAATGGAGCATGAGCACAAAGCCAGTGCTGTCATCCTGACCTGATGTGCTTCTTTAACACTTAGAGTGTTTATATAATGCTATAATAATACAGTAATATCATCTGTATAATAACAGATTCCATAAACACTGTATTAAATTATACTGGCGAAATTTGGGGTGATTAAATTCTAAAATGGCCATTAAAAACCGTTTTTTCTATTTACTGTATTTGCAAGCTGAAAATTATGACTAGCATTTAAGACTTTCAATGTAATTTAAAAAAAATATGTAATGAAGATTCAATGAGGAAAATTCTTTAAAATGATCTTGCCTGGCTAGCCCAAGGAGCGAGAATTTATTGTGACAGTTACTGAGGGTGAAACCTCAGGCGGAGCCCCAGGGTTAAGGAATCATGCAGGAATCAGACTGCAGCAGAACCATCATACAGGAATCAGATTTCAAATGTAATCTAATGACACATATATGCCATGTGAATTACAATAAGTGTCACACCCTAATCGTGCCGATCCTCCTGTGCCACGCTCCCTCCGTAACCTCATGTTGATTTCCAGTGTTTTATGGCTGTTTTCAATTGTCCGTATTAGTTCGGTTCGGTCTACGTCAGAGTTTGTTTCCCTAGGTCTGTCATTGCATTGTTGCGTGTATTGTGTCATGTGTCATGCCTTGTCGCCCTTGTTATGCCCCTGCGTTTCCCCATTAAATCCTTTTATTTTACCCCCGTTCTGTTGTCCTTTGCCTGTTTCCCTGGTCTGTGTTCTCCGCAACGTAACAGAAAGCCAAAAAAATGATATGACAAAAGGGGTTAGTCTCTACTCTATATGTATCTATATGCAAGTTTTTTTCCAAAACGCAATTATTTAAAAAAATGTTATGCCATTTTGCTTTGCACTGACCCTACTCACTGCTCTATCAACATTTTATGCCAAATCGCTATATTTCCTTGTTTAAGATGTACTGAAAGATGCCGTTTCTTTCCAAACCGCAATAAGCGCCGTAGCTATTTTTTGTCAAAACACAATATGTACTCTCGACCAATCAGAATTCGGGGAGCGTGCGACTTAATGGAATTTAGCGGCGCTTTGAGGCGATGGTTTTGTTGCGATCTTGTTTAGTTTCCTCTTCAAAATGAGCGCTTTAAACCCTTTTGATGGCATTGATGAGCCAGTAAGACCTAAACCTGGAGGCAGAAAACGCCGACTGGACAAAGAAAACCACAAACAACAACAAAAAAGAAGGTTCGGCACTCAGGCGGCGTATTAAACCTACTGTGGGATGTCAACATAAGGCTGCCGCCCCCGGTTCCTGTCAAACCGAGAAGCTTTCAACAGATTATTTGTTTTATGTGGTGGACGATACTGAAACGTGAAATTGCCAATATTTATTTTATTGTACTATTTAGTTTATGTTACCTTTTTTTTATTTGACGCATTTGCACGCATTAGGCCCTATTTTGATTTATATTCTTTTGTAGTTCTTGATGTCATATGTTGCATGTTCACACATAACACACAAAATTGCATGACATTGGAATAATGCTCAACACAGTGTAGAGATCTTGAACTTTATATGGGTTATTAAAGACACGCAGCAAAGGAGAAACTGCTAGAAGCACCATGTGAGCACACAAGTTCAAAGAGTGGAGTAACCTGAACCCCGAGCAGACCAGTCCCTGAATCCCGAGCAGACCAGTCCCTGAACCCCGAGCAGACCAGTCCCTGAACCCCGAGCAGACCAGCCCCTGAACCCCGAGCAGACCAGTCCCTCAATCCCGAGCAGACCAGTCCCTGAACCCCGAGCAGACCAGCCCCTGAACCCCGAGCAGACCAGTCCCTGAATCCCGAGCAGACCAGTCCCTGAATCCCGAGCAGACCAGTCCCTGAACCCCGAGCAGACCAGCCGCTGAATCCCGAGCAGACCAGCCCCTGAATCCCGAGCAGACCAGCCCCTGAACCCCGAGCAGACCAGTCCCTGAATCCCGAGCAGACCAGCCCCTGAATCCTGAGCAGACCAGCCCCTGAATCCCGAGCAGACCAGCCCCTGAACCCCGAGCAGACCAGTCCCTGTATCCCGAACAGACCAGCCCCTGAACCCCGAGCAGACCAGCCCCTGAACCCCGAGCAGACCAGTCCCTGAATCCCGAGCAGACCAGCCCCTGAACCCCGAGCAGACCAGCCCCTGAACCCCAAGCAGACCAGTCCCAGCAGGATTTGCTACCCTAGAGTCAATGATTCACTCTTGCATTGATATTATATGCTCAGTTAAAATAATATACACTGAATTACAAGATGACTCTTCACTGTGCAGCACAATTAAGCAGGCCTCAAGCACATCTATTAGCAACTCTCCTATCAAACAGACAGCAATACGTTCCTGCTGTCATCAAAAAAAAAGTACTCAGCCTGTTTAAAGTTCTCTTTCTTCTCCACTTGCTTATTATATTGGTAATTCTGAAGTGTCTGTGTTATGTTGATCTAACTTTGTTTCACATAAACCATTTAGATGTGCAAAAGATTAATTATTTGGGGGTCAATTCTCCCATGCACTTAAGTCAAAAAAGGAAGTACCTAAGTACTTTTTGACGTGCCTAAAGTTAAGGGCAATTTACACACTTTCGGCAGAGAAACTCCACAATACGGCCGTGTTGCATTTAACGGACCCCGAAGCAAATTCTGCCATTTGCTTCGTCCCATTTGCCCGACCAAGTACACACTTAAGCCTAGTTCATACTTTAATTTTTTGCATGTGCTTTCCTACACTTTTGGCCTTGCGATGGTTACTAACAACAGAGAAAAGACAATCAAGTGTAACTCTGAGATGGGAAGGCTATAGTTACAGAGTAATTGCCAGGAAACTGAAAATTCTTTTCAGCACAGTTGTTTTTACCATCAAGACACACCAACAAACTGGATCTAATGTGGAGAGGAAGAGGACTGGTAGGTCTCCACCCACTTCTAAGGCACAAGACAAGGTCATGACCTCCTGAGATCCCACCCATCCATTTACGTCCATTGTAGTGGACATGTTGTTTTTGCATCCATCTTTTCACTGATGCAAGGAAACATATTTATTCCTGTTGAAGACTAAAGAGGACATGCTGTGAAATTAAAAATAAAAATAAATTTGAAAAAAATCTAGATTGTAAGATGTCTTATTTCTTCCAAAGACAAATAACCTAATTGAAGGACACCTTTTGTCCTTGGGTCTCAGGAGGATAAGAGTCACCAGTTAAGCTAACAGAAGGTTAAGTACACCAGAAATCACTGTGCAGCTGAATGAACGGCACAGCACAAGACGCCTCATCTTCAACCCTGCACAGAAGGCGGAGGGTGGCAGGGCTGTAGGGTTGTGTTTAGCCAGAAAGCCACATTTGAGGGTTCCTAACAAGAGCAAAAGCTTTGCGTGGGCCAAAGAACACAGAACCAGTGTGTAGAAGACTGGTGTAAGGTACTGTGTACTGGTGAATCGAACTCTGAACACAATGGTCTCCCAAGGAGGTGTTATGTGCACCACTGCACTGAGGAAAGGATGCTACCTGTGTACGATTTCCAGGCAATGCAATGGTGTGGTGGTGCTTTGCTGGATCTGAAGTTCTGCATAGAGAACTTATAGAAATCTATAGAAATCTGCATAGAGTGACTGGAATTTAGAATGAGGAAGGCTCCCTTAGCATCCTGCAGCCACACGCCATTCCATCAGGCAGCAGAATGGTCAGCCATTGTTTATGCAACAGGACAGTGACCCCAAACATACGTCCAAATTGTGTCACAACTATCTGAGAAGTAAAGAAAAAGAAGTGAAACTGAAACTTATCCTTTTAGCATTTTCTAGATTGTTCAGGTGTGACTCAAAGCAGAAGTCGCCCCACATGACATACAGTAGTTGAACCACCTGAATTTCAAAGCACGTTTGGAAAATTCCTTTGCTTTGCTGAAGTAATAGGAATTAATTAATCATTAAACATATGGTAGTGATGTAGGTCAAAACGTCTAATTTTGGACATTCCACTTTTATGACGCAGACGTCTCGTGAATACAGACAAAGGTGTCTCATTCAGATAAACGTATTAATGCAAAAACAGTACTCTATTAAGCTGTATACCAATAAAGAGTTGAGACCCTCCATCTGAGTTCTGGGTAAATGGTGCTATGTTTGCAGTCCCCAAGCACCTTCACTGAGGGCAAAATGTCAGCATGAGCCAGCTCTGAAAAGGGGCTTAGAACATAAGAACATAAATTTACAAATGAGAGTAGGCCATTCAGCCTATCAAACTCGTTTGGGGAGAACTTAACCAATAGCTCAGAGTTGTTAAAGTCTTATCTAGCTCTAATTTAAAGGAACCCAGGGTTTTAGCTTGTGCTACACTAGCAGGAAGACTATTCCATACTCTAACTACACGCTGTGTAAAGAAGTGCTTCCTCAAATTCATTTTAAAATGTTCTCCCACTAATTTTCATTTATGGCCACAAATTCTAGTATTTAAACTAATGTTGAAATGGCCATTTAGCTGAACAGCATCCAGACCTGTTAGAAACTTATAGACCTGGATCATGCCCCCCCTCAGTCTCCTTTGCTCGAGGCTAAACAGATTCAGCTCAGCTAACCTCTCCTTGTAAGACATCCCTCTAAGACCAGGAATCATTCCCGTAACCCTACGCTGCACCTTTTCTAAGGCAGCAATGTCCGTTTAAGGTATGGTGACCAAACCTATAATAACAATATCCTAGGTGGGGACTTACCAAGGAATTATATAATCGTAGCATCACCTCCCTTGACTTAAACTCCACACACCTAGAGATGTAACCCAACATCCTACTGGCCTTTTTACTTGCTTCCCCACACTGGTGAGAATAGGACATGGAAGCATCAACATACACACCAAGGTCTTTCTCATAATCAGCTACTGTACCTTTATTTCAGTGGAACCCATAAAATTTGCAGTCTGCAAAATATCCGTACTTTATATATCTGCTCCCTGCATGGATTACCTTACATTTATCTATATTAAATTTCATCTGCCAAGTATAAGCCCAGTCGCTAATTCCAGATCCAGATCCCGTTGTAGCCTCTCTGCTGCTAGATCAGTATTTACTACACCACCCATCTTGGTGGTGTCTGCAAATTTAACCAGTTTTCTGTATGTATCGGTGTCAAAATAAAAGTTAGCTGTTATATTAACTTCTGCTAAATATTTTAGTGGTTTATCAGTTTGGTGTTATTGCGATAAACCTTTGGGCTTAGCTCCGCCCACTGCTGTCTGTGAGGCTTCTCTCTCCAGCAGGAACACGATATCATGGAATGAAACTCGATACGGATTAGCCACACTGTGATGCCGATTCCCTTCTTTTAAACCTTAAGCCAGTAGTTTATCAACTTTAAATGAATTGTTTTTGACTCCACAGCTGAAACCTGTGCTTTTTTTATCTGAAGCAGTTCTGTCAAAGAAAAGAACAACAATAAAATTAAATCAAGCAGCAATTAATACTTTCATTAACGGACACTATAATAACCATCCATACTCAAACGTCAGAGGTATATCATATACGCATTACATTTATTTTACATTATTATCATACAATACCTCTTTTAAACTTAATTTATGAAAGGCTACTTGGCCAGACAAAATAATAAATTCCTCACTGAATTATGAAGCATGTTGTGAGACTCTTTTTTTTTTCCCTCTAATGGTATTCAGAAAATTCAGGCTGTTAAGCCAGAGAGAGAGGCTGGGAGTCTATGAAGCTGCACTGGGGGTGTGAGAATACAAACCTGTGGATTAGCTGCAGTGGCACAGCATGACTCCACCATGGTCAGCCTTTGCAGCCGCCATGATGCCGACCGGCTAAGGCTCAGTGAGCCTTGGATGAGGCGTTAGTATTACATCAAATCCATTTTCTCACCTCCACCATGCCCCCAATAGTCCAGAATATAGACCTATTTCAGGAACGAGCACACTGACACAGGTTGTGCGAACCCAGCTACCGCAGGCTGGAGCCGTCAGGGAAAGCCAGCGGCTGACAGGCGCACAGGAGCTGCAGCTATGTCTGCCCCAAGGGCTGCGCACTGGGGCCCACCTGGGCACGGCATGCAGGAAGACAGAAAAGCCTGATCCTGCCGAAGGTCAAACCCCAACCTCCACCTGATGCTTCCACTTCTAAGAAGGCAAATTTTTCAGAAAAATGAATGGAAGAAGTCGCTTATTCCCAGGGCTTCTACTGCTATTTCTCAGTTGCTCAGATCTGTTTCACATAGTCTTCGGCTAGAGGATCAGGACAGTGTTATGTTTCATATTGAAAATTGCACGAGCGAGAGTCCATCTGGTACAATCTGACACTTAAAGCGCTGTAAGCTGAGGAGGGACTGCATTGTCCATTAAAATAAACCTTCACTGTAATGTTCATCCTAATGGGTTTTGGAATGGATGTCAGATCCATCCGTTTCACAAGCCCTTAGCCTGAATGCATGGCTAAGCAGGGGCCCCATTTAAAAAGATCAAGCCTCTGCTGTGGACCGCTCCTGTCCTGTCTGCCACACATGAGTGCTGCCGTTTGCCACTTAAAAGCGGACGGGTGACATTTTGGCCTAACTGTGTGGAGCAGCAGCCACATTCCAGACCTGCACCTCACTGCTTGTCTTCTCATATTCCTGCCAAATATCAGCTCTTCCTCCCTTCATAACACCAAGGCCCTCAAAGCCAGCCCAAAACCAAAACTTAAGCTGAAGTTGTGCCAGCGGCAGAGGGCAGGCTTTTGGGGGAACACTGCGGGTCACCACGCTAGGTTGTAATTTATTTGTGTAGCGATTTTAGAGAGCGGGGCAGGGTATGTTACAATCATTTGACTCTTCATAGATGAACCTCATTGACCCCCGCTTTGTAATATTAAACAGCATGTGTCCCCAAAAAACAAATCCAACCATAAAAGCAAAGAGTACATTGTTTGATGTTAAAAGAGAGACAAGTCACCTGCTTTCTTGACAGCAAGTACATCATGCAAGAGAGTCTGTAACCGGTCAATAGCAAGTCAACTGTAAAAAATTTAATTGGTTTTACGTTATTGTAAATTAAGCAATATTATATTTATGCATTCTTTTCTCTCCACAAATTGACATCATATTTTTAAACTTTTTTCATAAACAATCTTTACTGATTATTCAATGGTTTTACATATACTGCCTCAAAAATCTTAAAAATGTACATTAACATATATCCACACAAAGAGAATCACCCATCTTCACTTATCCTGTAGAAAGTGAAGAAGCAATGTGACGAAAAGCAATATCTGTAAAAACCTGATTAGGACCTGATGTAGCCACTTTCAGCTGTCACTGTCTACTGAGACAGATGCCAATGTATATTGCAGATCTTCCTTCTAAGAATGCCGTACATAATTGTGTGTCAATCCATGTCAACCTGAGGCTTACTATACTGAAATTAGCCCAGCTGTCTTCAAAAACACCCGCAGCATAACTTTCACGCTGACAGACCAGTTGCTTTCTGTAAGTGTAACATCAGCATGCCTGTCCTCACAATAGCTGCCTTTACACTTTCATTCTTTGTGGGCTTAGCCATCCCAAGGTGGATCCAAGTTCCTGCACATTGTGATCAGATCGGAATTCCTGTGAAATGTGATCAGAACTCGTGTGAAGCAGGGGAGTGGAAAGAATGAATCGGAGACCCTCCTTAAGACTTCTTTTCTTGTGTGTGACTAAACCCCAATGAGCTGCATGGGTTTATAAAATACTTTAAAGTTTCGTGTCACCTATTTAAATTGTGACAAAGTTAATCCTATGATTGTCATTAAGTACAGGAACGTTAATCAGATTGCACAGATGAGTCTGAACTTTCCCTTTATAACTGGCTTTAAAGCTGTCAGAAAGACAAAACAGCATTTTACACATATAACCCATATAACAGTTTTGGATTTATAGTCTCCTTAGTTAACTAGGGCCAAAAATTAATCGTAACTATATAATCATGAGACAGATGACAATGGAAAGGGTAGCAATGGTGTTGCTGGTACTATACTTTGTATTGCAAACATGCTAATACCTTCTGAACCCAATGTTAACTTTCAATCCAGGTTGTCCAAATTGCATTTTATGTAATTGTTATAAGGTCTCCTGCTCAAAATCATTTACAAAACAATGGTTGGGGGCAGGTACTTCTAAAAACAGCACACAAAAACCAGCAAAGTTAAACACCTCTAAATAAAAGCACGATTACAGAAAGTTACCGCAGTGGAGTTCAAGGCAATGTGCAACTCACACACAACCTGTAAGGCTGTTGAGCGTGATTTAGCAGCCCAAGCAAGCATAGAGTAGTATTACTCCACATGGCCATCTGAGTGGCCTTTGCCATACTTCTCCATAACCACCACCTCCCACCATAAAGCCATCACATCCAGCAGCAACTGGAACAATGTTTGTTTAACATCCATGTAAAGAAAGAGATTCTAATACTGATGCACTCAACAAAGTACTTAATCTTCTAATGGTGTGTGTGTTCTTAAAAATAGCAACATACATATCCTGAGCAATCCCGCATAGAATATGGATGTATGTGAGCATTAACTTATATACCTATTTAGTAAACAGAACCTACAGTTAACTGAACAGTTAGATGCGTGAACTTAAATAACCACACTGAGCTAGCAAAAAAAAAATACTGTCATTAAAAC
Organism: Pollimyrus isidori; assembly: GCA_019775955.2. NCBI lineage: Eukaryota > Metazoa > Chordata > Actinopteri > Osteoglossiformes > Mormyridae > Pollimyrus > Pollimyrus isidori. Next base: position 4,375,255 of record JABFDZ020000042.1, read on the forward strand.
AAAACATAAAATCTTTTGCTCAAAATTAATTAAAACTTTTTTTTTAGCCTTTTTTTTTAAAAAAAAAACACATGCTGGGTATTTCCTTTCAAAGAAGCACAATCAGAATTTCAAGTGCTGAGCTGAATAAACTACTAGGTCCTTCTGGGCGCCAGGCATATGCAAGCAGAACAACAAAGATCTATCGAGATGTACATCATATTACTTGAGAAAACAACCATTAACCTCTTATTTTTACATCTGATTGCAACAGATACTTTGTATAAAACATGTGGAACTCCAAATACCTTTAGCATTTACAAATATCATAGCCACTCCACATCTATCTAAACAGCATTCATTATTCACTACACATGTATTGTACATGTATTTAGTAAAATTTGAAAGTTATATGTTATATTGTGTTTTCATTGTAAAAATTAGCTATGAAAGTTAATGTGATACAATTTATCTATCTAACGCTTACCTGCATTCAGAATACATGCCTCTTTATCAAGTAGATATATTTTCTGAAAGCTGAAAGTAATTCAAGTAATTCAATTTCCCAGTAAATTTTGTGGAAAAAATATATATAATGTGTACTTCGAAATATTTAAGAGGATGCATTATGATGTTAAATCACAGGCCAATAAAAAATTATAAAAAAACTTCCAAATTCAATTAAATAAACCCTGTACGTTCAATGCATATTATAAGGCAATTTTACAGCCATTTAAACTATGCTTTACAAGTAAGAAATATATACACAATTATTTTTTTGTTTGCTGTAGGATTAAAAATAAATCTACGTTCCAAAAATAATGAATGACATGAGAAAATGAAATTAGTCTGGCCAATCAATAATATAATATATTATATATAATAAAAATACGACTACCACCACTACTACTGCTATTATTATTATTATCATTATTATTATTAATAATAATAATAATAATATTTAAAGAAAATGTGTTTATTTAAGTAGCATATAAAACAGAAATAACGAATATTATGCCATTCATCGTTATATGTAAAACGTGTTTACTTTGTGGATACAACGATAGAGCAGAACTAGAGATCTGAAATAAGCCAATCACCCCCCCCCCCAAAAAAAAAGAAAAGAAAAGAAAACGAACCAAAACGAAAAATCTCTAATTATACATTCAAGCATAAGATGCGAAATGCTTCAGTTCTAGTAATTGCCGACGTCCATTAACATAAAATATTTTGCAAGTTTAGCAGAATAAGTACATAAGCAGAAAACCCGTGGGTACATCCGTCCCACTTCGAGTTCCCGGTGAATGGATCGGAGATTTAACACTGGCTACACTTACTTCTGGTTTTGCGAGCTCCATAACACCGATTCCAAGGATTTTGCAACTGGTAAGGCATATCTGCAAGTTACTGTCAAAACCCATAGGTAATACTTCCAGCAGCACCCAATTCCTGCCATCGCCACTTTTGTTTGTGTCGCAGACAGATAAAACGGAGAAAATCCTGTGATGATGATTGTAACTCCCAATAGGTTTTCGATCCAAATCAACAAAGTAGCGTTAATATTTCGTCTGCGTGCCAGGTTGTGGGTGGCATGGAACTACCAGAGAGAGAAGCAAAATCCGATTATTTTATTGCAAACTTCCTTTCCTTGTATTACAGTCCTTGGTGGAAACCTGGTTTCTGGAAGGTGAAATATAGTAAAAACGACCTTTCCTTACGTTTCTTGCACTGCAGCGGCATGTATCAAGCATGCAGAACAATACATTTCTTAAAATGAAGAATTTTAATTTTGCATCTCTTCTTTAAGGAGCCTACACAAAATAGAGGAGAGTATATGATTTTCAAACAGGTTGCACGCCGCACGCAGTTGCCCGTGTATCGGGCGTTTTGAGATGTTTCAGTTTGGAGTATAAAAATTGTACTTTCTTTTGGAATGGATCACTTTGCGCTTCTGATCTTCTTCTACAGTACTTCTCGTGTATATATTTATTTTAAACTGTTAAGCACACATCCATAGCTCTCCAAAGGAGGAGGCGAAGTTACATATATATATATAAAAACTCCAGTCTATTTCACGTATGAAATGCTCCATCAGGGTAATTCTCCAAAGTGTTCCGTACGATGATTTATCGAATCCATTAACTCCCTCCAGAGACAATGTTTCTCATTCGGGAATCAGAAATTACTTAAACATTAACACATCTTCCTCTTCCTTGTGTCTTAAACATTCCAGTCATGTGCTAAGTACATGCTGATTTAATCCAAAACACAACAGTATGTTGGCTCTGCTTCCCTTCAAGAAAACAAGAAGGACTGCTTCACATAGTTGATATTGAAAATGTAAAAAGAAAAAACGGGGGATGTTGTATCAAATGCCAATTTTCCTGCAGCTCATTTTCATCCTCTCACGTACTTCCCGACTAAGGCTGCACGATAGAGCATGTGGCAGAATCTGTAAAACTGAGCGGAGACTTGCGCAACTGCCAATGCAATCTGAGTCTCAGGCAGGCAAAGGGCAGCCCCAGCGTGCCGACCAATCACAGCACACCTCTAGGGTCCTCGCGTCATACAGCATTTCATTGTTGCTCTTAGAGTCGGATGTAGTATTTCCGGCGTTAGTAACCGAGTAATGATACTTTTAAAGTTGTTTTTTTACATTTTCTTCAGAAACAAAAATAACTTCCTAAAACGTACGTCCTATATCTCGTTGCACTTGCAATTGAATTACAAACAATATTTATAGTGGTTTAATATATACTTTTACTCTAGAAACAATATAGGCGCTGCGCTTTTATATTACTAAGAGATTTTACAGCATTATTTAAATGCTTACTGCGCACCGTACAACTGTTATAATAGTTATATGGTGTAAGTGTAAGTCTCCTAAACCTTAATTTACTCGGGTAGGTAAGCGTGTTGTCGTGAAATATATAGGCCTCGTCTATCTTTGTTGTTTTGTTTAGTGTTTTTCTGAATTTTCGTCTAATCGGTGTTAATCGTACTAATTGTGTTTAAGTAGTCAATGTCGCCCTCTATCGAAAGCTTTAGAAATATTGTGTAAATCAGATTTGGGTTAATTATATTTTATAAGTCGTGCTTTATTATTACTCAAGTTTTTGGGTTGCAGCACTTTGTTTTAGAAACTAAAAATCTATGAATGCCAAAAACAGCGAGATATATGCTTATATAGTTTAGTAAATATGTAGAATTTAAGATAAACTTTATTGATCCCTGGGGGGAATTCTTGTGCATATAACGGCAATGTAAAGTGCAGGTAAACAAACATACATTTTGTACATTATTATGCAAATGTGTGTTTTGCAGATTAAAAATAGTTTAACAGGCACAACATTTTAAGTAATATAAATACATTATTTCAGCATTAGAAAATGTTATATTCAGAAAGATTTACACTCACCTAAAGGATTATTAGGAACACCATACTAATACAGTGTTTGACCCCCTTTCGCCTTCAGAACTGCCTTA
>JABFDZ020000042.1:4378819-4396446 GCA_019775955.2 Pollimyrus isidori
CTGATATCTAGTTGGATGGCTAGATGAAGACTTCCAAACTTCTCCTCGGGCACTTCAGCCGTTCCATGATTTTGTTAAATTTCACCAACAGCTCAATTAAATAATTAAATAAATTGGTCAGTGACTAATTGACTGGCTGTATGAGGTGAGCTAGTGGCCAAGTCAAAAAAATACATGGCTGCACTGGATGGTTGCTGCACATACTGGGGTGACTTTAGCAGAGGTTCTGAAATGGCTGTGCTGACACGCTTTGACAGGCATAATATCATAGTTGTACACCAACATGAGGATAATTTAAAGATTGTCTTTGCCTGCCTAAGACTTTTGCCCAGTACTGTTGGTCTGCACATTTGATATGCAAGACAAGCTGTTCAGTGATGTGTACTGCTTTCCTTCTCTCTAGATCTCCCTCTTCAGGAAGGCCCACAGGTTTTCTATTGGGTTCAAATCAGGCAAACAGGGGGGCCAAGTCATCATTTTGCTGTCTTTGAACCATTTGCTGGCCAGACAATCTCTTTTGTGCTTCCATGCATGAGATGGAGTATCGTGTTGCATCAATATCATGGACTTTTCATTTTCAAGCCATCTTCCACCCAAAATAGTCCAACCAATTCACTGCTGATAATTCCAGCCCATATCATTATCGCTCCCCCACCTTGGTGTGCGATGCCAGTCAACAAACCAACCATGGTCCCACCCAACGGGGTCACTCTCGTCCAATCTGTCCACAAAACCTTTGAAAAATCTCTCTTCATATATTTTTTTGCCTATTCTTGACACTTTTGCTTATGATTTTTATTTAAAGGAGGCTGTTCTTCTGCCTTTCTGACCCTGTCAACCATGTGAAGCACTTTGTACCTTGTGTTTCTGCAGAGTAAAGGAAGTTCGCAGTTCTAAAGGATGGTAGCACTTCAGGCAAAAGGGTTCCTGTGTACTACCTGTTTAATTCTTCTGAAGTCTCTAGTAATTTCTTCTCAAGACGCTTTTTGCATCCCTCTGGTCTCATGCTCAGAAATATTTTGACTATGCGGTGACCACAGCTCAACTCCCTTGCAGTTTCAAGTTTTGTAGCCCTGTGAAAGAAAGCCAGTTAATTGTTCATGTCTTTTCTTCTTCTGTTATGCCTCCTTTTTGCCCATTTGTCCAGCAGCAAAAATCTGCCCAATACTTTCACACACCTGGATTTAAGACATTCTTCACTTTAAACCACACCTTCTCCCAATAAAGTCATTAAATGACTGGATAAGTAAACATAGTGCAAACAACTAAAAAAAAATCACGGTACACAAACAGAACATCTTTAAAAATAAGTGCAAATGAAAAGCTATTTTAACTATGTAGCAGGGTAACTGGTTGGCAGATGAATGAAATGTACAACATTTTATATATGGGCAGGTGACTGCATGATGTATGGATGCATTACATTGATTTTCTTGTAATTCAGACTTATTGAAATTTGTGAACGTTATTGTTGGTGTTAGTAAACTCATAAGATTAACCCTCGGTTCCCTTAAACAGCCAGTATTACGTATAAACAATTACAAAATTAAATGTCATATTTACTTGTTCTGTTTTAATTATTTTTGTCCCTCATGCTTGTATAGTAGTTCTGTTTATGTTCAGTCATTAACCTTGAGACTGCTTTTCCTGCACAGGATCTTTGAAAGCTTAACCCAAGAAGCACAGGGAAGGGAAACTGTGCACTGTACAGGATGTAAGTTCATCATGTGGCATGCACACTCTCTATGGGCAATTTAGACATGTCGTTTAGAAAGCACAGTGAACAGTAATGTATGGATTCATTATACCAATAAGGAATGTGTCCTTGGAGGGGAGATGAGGGGGTGTCCTTCCTATTTCCAGTGCCCCTGTGTAACATGCACACTTTGGACAAGAATTAGCTTTCCGAAATGGTGGCTTTTAATATTGAGGCACTGAAGTAGCTAATTCGGCCCATCCATTAAGCGATATATAGATCTGTTCAGTGATCTGCAATATAGCACATGTGCATAGCTTTAAGTATGTAGGTAGTTTGAAGGACATACCTCAGGATTATAATTAGATACCAACAGATAATTGGTTACGTTGCATTTCCTCGTAACTGTTGCAAGAAAGTGTTGCTCAGTTGCTGAGTGCGTTTGACGTTGGTAGACATGATCCATTCTTGCAATGCAGAATGATTTGATTACATTAAATGTAGCTACTTTCTCTCCATTTGTTTTCTGTGATGATGTGGTGACCTTTGCTACTCTTGAGAAGGACAGAAAATCATTTAACCAGTTCCTTACATGGCAATGTAATGTAAAAAAATGCTATTATCATATTTACAGTAATTGTGTTGCATTACCTTATGCAACACTAATATACATATTTGTAGAACTGAATGTGTATACAATGATATAAGTAACCTATGGATCTTATAAAAGAGACAGTTATAAAATTTTATACAAATTCCTTTCAGACCCTCCATGACCTTGAATAGGACAAGCAGTTACTGAAAATGGATGGATGGATAATTCTTTTAAATATACTTTATATGTATTTAATTACACCGATTAGAGTTGATGTTCACATGAACAAACCTTTTGTATTTTTGCAGTGTATAACTATTTTCATCTTCTCAGCTTTGGGCTATAGAACCAATATTATTCTCATATGTAGCTTTTGAAACATTTGATTGCATAAATGAATAATGTAGCTAGAAATTTCTGCAGTAGTTTTTCTTTAACTTTTCAGCATTCCAGTTCTTTCCCATATTAAACCAAGTGTTGTGTTTTTTCTTCAAAAATATGCCATTTATTAAAGGATTTTCTTTTCCAATTTTTCTGATGTTTTCATATTTTGTATATACTATAGAATGTCTAACATCAAAATAATGACACAAATTCACAAATAATCTATTATCAAAAAGTTTGGTGCATCAGAAGTAAGTTCAAACAACATGAAATAGTAACTTGTACCTGGAACATTTTGGAAGCAAAGGACATGATCAAACACTTGAGGAAACTCATCTACCACTTGAACTGATTGACTCGCAGATCATCACAGCTGATTCATTGAAGTTCTAGGGTACTGTGCAGACATTGAACCTTAAGTGGGATGAGAACATCAAATGCATCATAAAGAAAGCTCATCACTGAAGGTCAGCCTGCACCAGCTAACGAAGTGTTTCACAGGCAGTACTGATTTGATTCTGACTGCATCTGTCAATGGCTGGTTCGGTGCAACCTCTGCTCAGTCTGAGGTCAAAGGGCAGTGCAATCTGCCACCCACCTAGGTCTTGTGTCTGTCAGGGGGGCAGGAGTTCTTAGTTTTCTTGGTTAACTTAAGCTAGCAGTCATGATGGTGTAACAGGAATGTTCCTTACCTAAACTCTTATTGTATAATCGTAACTTCTACCTTAAGTTAAACTAGCTAACTGAGAAATCCTGCTGCGTGTAACACCTTCCCAAGAGAAAACGTATGAAGCAATGCACTATTATTCGTATTTTGAAATATTTATTATTATTATTTGTATTGTTTTAGTTGTTAATATTTATATTTTATGAGTCCTAGTACATTTAGATTCATGCAAAGTGAATTCTGATTCAGGTCCTGTCCACGCGGCGTGATACTATTCTCTCACTTTTTGTTTAAGCGTCACTGTTTTGAATTTCAGTAATAATTCCCCAATATTTCAGTGAAAATTTCATACAATAACACATAGAACAATGCTTGCCATGACACTTTTATTGATTTAGAACATTACCTCAAGGGAAAGATAAAAAATACAGAAACAAACATTGATTTATAAGGAAGAGGTTCTAGGGGCATCTCTAGAGATTATGGGCCAAGTGAAAGCACATCATATTGGGCCCCCCACCCAGGACAGTCCAATTATGTTCCAAATTTTGTAGGGCTCCGTAGAATCATTCAAACTCCCCACCCCTTTTGTGGCACCCTAGGGAGGCTGAGCTCTAATTTGGAGGGCCGTTCTGACACTGCAAGTAATGTTAAAGCATAAAGGCTGAAAACATATTTTTATATATCCTTGTGCCACTAACCTAATTTCTGTATTTATTTTTATAACATTCATTATTTTAATATTGAGACTAGTAAGATTAGATTCATAAATCTGGTGAACATTTATTTGCCATTTCTACAAATACGGGTACAAAGAAATTCTTCAGTTTTCACATTTTCCTTTCCTGTGTGGCACACAGGCACCCATATAGAGGGAAGAGTGACACTTTGGGTCAGATCACAAGGTCAGCCTTTCCCCCAGTGCTCCTGGAACAGCTTGGGGGTTTAAAGTCTGTGCTCAAGGGCCCAGCAACCCATACAGCATTTAGTGCGGATGTTGCTTATATGACATAAAGAGTGGTGTTTTTGATAAGGGGCAGACATTTTATGAAATACACAGGCATATTCCGGAATGAAATCGGCATTATACCAACAGTAAGAAAGGATGCACATGATATTTTCCTTTCTACTACAATGCCTAGATTATTTTTATAGGCAACCAAAAAAGAACATTTTCATAGTTTGGGACAGTTGTTTCCTGCTTTTTCCTTTTAAGAGCCATATTATATCTAGTCATTCTGTGTTGATAAATACATGTATTTTTATATTGATGTTATATACCATGAGTGTATTTTAATGGCATACCAATACAAATATGATTAAAGTGTTAATGCTAAAGATTCATAAGACAGAAAAAGACTCAAGGCAGACTTTGATGTATTCAACTGTTGCAGGGCAGCAACGCATTGCAGGGTATCCACAGCTATGGACAATTTGGCAACTGCAATTTATGTGACTGGAGGGAAGCCCACAATGACATGGGGAGAACATGCCAACTCCACAATCAGTGAGCCAGGGTCCCAGACACATGAGGCAATAGTGCTGATCACTGCATCTCCCTTGTATGTTCAATATGTAGTAAAATATATTGGTTTTTCTTAATGATTCAATAAATATTAATATAAATATCTCTTTTATTTTTTATATTCAAAAATTGATCTAAATAATATATTTTGTTTTGGTTCTCTGAACATAATCCAATTCATTCTTTTTTCCTGCTTCCTTCTTCAATAACAATAGCCTGATAGCTTTCTTAAATTTAAAATGTGTATTTGCTCTGGTCACGAATCTCAATACATTAAGGATTATTATGTTTCAGTGTAAATTAGTGCCCAGTCAAGCTCCTCAGTAATTAAGACCAGTTTAATTTTAGAATACCAAGGTCTGTGCAAGGACTGCTTAAAATGAGAGCATTTGCAATGACACAGTACTCACTGTATATTCTCAGTGCAATGGTAGTACTCACTATCTTTTCAGTGCAGTGTGGGCACTGTTGTGTTGGTGGAGGCGCCGTGGTATCGGTTAAGGTGCTGTCATGTCGGTTGAGGCACTGTCATGTCTGTTGAAGGGCTGTGGTGTTGGTTGAGGCACTGCCGTGTCGGTTGAGGCACTGTTATATCGATTGAGGGGCTGTGGTGTCAGTTGAGGGGCTGTCATGTCGGTCCAGGCACTGTTGTGTTAGCTGAGGCACTATCGTGTTGGTTGAGGCACTATCGTGTTGGTTGAGGCACTATCGTGTCGGTTAAGGCACTATCGTGTTGGGTTAGGCACTATCGTGTCGGTTAAGGCACTATCGTGTTGGGTTAGGCACTATCGTGTCGGTTGAGGCACTATCGTGTTGGGTTAGGCACTATCGTGTCGGTTGAGGGGCTGTGGTGTCAGTTGAGGCACTATCATGTCGGGTGAGGCGCTGTCATGTCGATTGAGTCGCTGTCGTGTCGTTTGAGGGGCTGTGGTGTCAGTTGAGGCACTGTCGTGTCGGTTGACAGGCTATGGTGTCAGTTGAGGCACTGTCGTGTCAGTTGAGGCACTATCGTGTCGGTTGAGGCACTATCGTGTCGGTTGAGGCACTGTCGTGTCGGTTGAGGCACTGTCATGTCGGTTGAGGGGCTGTGGCGTCAGTTGAGGCACTATCGTGTCGGTTGAGGTACTGTCGTGTCGGTTGAGGCACTGTCATGTCGGTTGAGGGGCTGTGGCGTCAGTTGAGGCACTATCGTGTCGGTTGAGGCACTGTCATGTCGGTTGAGGCACTATCGTGTCGGTTGGGGGGCCGTGGTGTCAGTTGAGGCACTGTCGTGTCGGTTGACGGGCTATGGTGTCAATTGATGCACTGTCGTGTCTGTTGAGGGGCCGTGGTGTTGATTGAGGCACTGTCGTGTCTGTTGAGGCGCCGTGGTGTTGATTGAGGCACTGTCGTGTCAGTTGACGGGCTGTGGTGTTGGTTGAGGCACTGTCGTGTCGGTTGACAGGCTATGGTGTTGGTTGAGGCACTGCCGTGTCGGTTGACGGGCTATGGTGTTGGTTGAGGCACTGTCATGTCGGTTGACGGGCTATGGTGTTGGTTGAGGCACGGTCGTGTCGGTTGACGGGCTATGGTGTTGCTTGAGGCACTGTCATGTCGGTTGACGGGCTATGGCGTTGGTTGAGGCACTGTCATGTCGGTTGACGGGCTATGGCGTTGGTTGTATCAGTGGTTCTCCATGGTGTACTTGCCGGTGACAGTGTCCGTGTCGTCCCAGTTTCCTCACTTGTACTCATGTATCTCCTAAGAAACAATTTGGCCTTGGCCTCTGCACTTGCTCCCCACTTTCCCTTCACCCACACTGGCTAACTTGTGACATGTATAAAGAAACCAGATTTTTTTTTATCTGTATAATTACATTGTTATTGCTTAATTTACTCCAACTTCTTTTAGGGTTAAACAAAGATTTTTTTGGTAGATTAGGATGTGCTATCTGGCCGTGACATCTTTTTATAGCAGTAGTGTATATGTGTGTTTAGTCTGCGATAACATTGTCATATAATACTTATGGAATTTTTTATAGCCCTGATTTATAGATGAATATGTGAGTCAACATGAGGTCATGTTTCCAGGCGGGTTAAAAATAAAAATAAGAGGAAACTCGTCAGTATTTATCTTCCCAAACAGAATCGGAATGCAGCACCACACCCTCCGACCCTAATTGCCAAATGTTACGGCTTTCTTGTTTAATCTGCTGCATGCTTCTTTCTCTCATTTATTCTTCCACATTTTATGTTGTTGTGGTATTTTAATAGCAAGCAGGTTTTTTGAAGAAGAAAACTGTCATCTTTCTAAGAACGTAATCGATGTGTCTGCAGTGTGTACCCTCAGTTTTTATAATAATCTGGTGATTGTTTCCTTGTGGCTCATGGTATCACTTGTTAATATATTTTGGATTGGGGAAGGTTTAGCCTTACTGTCAGGAAATTTTCAGCTGAGTTCTTAATACTGCTGACATGGGAGACATTGATTCACCTGTGTAAATGGGATATATTCCGTATTTGTATAATGAAATTTATGTTGTCAAATCCAGTTGTCCATAAAATCATTGGAAATTTCAAATGATTTCTTTAAAAAAAGTAGATGAAATGTAAAAGGCTGTTTTGAAATGCTCTTCGCTGGCATGGTTGCCATATTGTGTTAAAACTAATGCCTACAGTACGATAGAAGCGATATAATTAAACCCTACCTGGAAACTAGTATGATTTTAAAATCTTCAGAAATTCTTCAGTGTGGTTTGTTCCATTTTGCCGCAGGAGGTTATTCATGAGTGGAACAGGTCAATTGACTGTAAGAAAACTATATTGTTTTCGTGACTTATTAAGTAGCTTTTCTTTGAGAAATAAACCCCTCCCAGGACTCTCACTGAGGAAATATCCATGATAATGGGCAGATTTTACACCCCCACCTCTAACGCCTATTACAGTTAATGATAAGGCTGGTTCACTATGAACTGCTTTGTGTGGAGGGGAAGCCATGAATATAAATCCCTAAGCCCTGTCAGTGTGACAGAAGCTGCATTCTCAGTCATTTTCCACAGCATGGAATGCTCCCTTCCTAAAACATTTAGTCTCCGCTCTTCTCCTAGATGTCGTGGAGAACATTACATTATTTGGTGTCATTTGCTATTTCATGCAGGTGCCTAGCATCTATGTTTTGTGTCTAGAGACTCAAAAAGGTACAGCTTCACATCACAGTGCTAAATGCAATTGCATTGTCTAGTAGGGGGATTCATCTCTGTCATACGAAAGGATGCTCAGGTTTCAAAAATGTGATTTTTTTTCTGCAGGAGCATCAGTCATCCAAGAGGAGATGCAAACAGGAGGCTTCTGGCCTCGTTTGGACGCAAACTTTTAGTTCTTTGGCTTCAATTACATCCAGCGCAAGAACGGCCACATAAAATCAGAGTGGAAGGACATCTGACCAGCTGTGAACGGGAAATCAAACAGATGCTAGTTAAGAATTAAGTATTTGTGATTGTTTACAAATTAAGGGGAATGCTTTGCTTTTCTGTACAATCTATGTCAGTTTTGTTATGCTAAATAATAAACTATTATTTACTATTTAAAATTTTGCTTTGACTAAGCCATTTGCAATGACATATTTGTAATATCTTTGTGTACTGTACCAGATCAACACTCTAGTGAGATGTTTCTTACAAATGGACTCATTGGTTCCAATATATTGAAAAAGCTTTATATCCCAAGCCAGGTAGTGTGCTAATTATAACAGATTGGCAACAGAGAGTCTGAAAATGTGGCATACAAAAATAGTTTATCAAACAGAACAGAATTTATATTGCCAGATTCTTTATACTTTATTTCAACAATGGCTACCTTTCCATTCTAGGAAAGCAGAGAGCCTTGTTACTCATTAATAAAATACTTAGTTCTAAATAGAAGACACATATTATAATCAGCCTGTAGAGTAAGGAATTGGATTTGTTTATGAAAAGCCAAAGTCTAAATATTATTTTGGCTGACAAACAAGACTTCAGATACCATGAGAAACTATTCCGGTGGCATTATATAAGTCAACATTCCATTACTTGACTCCTTGTGGGAAGTGTGGAAAAAGAACAGTGTAAACACAGCATTTATAATGCAATATATGCCAGTGTACTTCTTTATTAGATAAAAAATATAGTATCCAATGATATTTCTTACCATTTTTACTATCGCCAGTGGCACCAAGCTTACCTCCTAGAATTCTCTGACTACTGTCCTCTGATAGCATAGTCTGTTATTTTAATGAATGTGAGAAAAAACTGTGTGCTCTATATTGTACTTTATAACTTATTATTTTTCTATTTCGTTTGCCTAATTACAAATAATGGTGATTTTATTTTTTTTTACTTAAGAACCACACACACAGGGGTCAGTTCACATACAGAACAGCAACAAGGGCATGAGGGTCACTTACTGTTCAGCTAAAGCTAACAGGAAGGCCACAAGTGTAAAAATAACAGCTCAGTACAGCAGTGGTTTGCAGAATGGTCTCTCTGAATGCCCAGCTTATCGACCCTTGAAGTGATTCTATTTGTTGCTTTATGTTCTGAATAAAGGTGGAAAATGGAAACATATATTTTAAGGGGTCATTAGCTTAAAAGAACAGCACAGATAAATAAAAACTCATGTTTTTTGATGTCAACATTTCATGTATAATTAAAATAATTAATTATTTGAGCATGAAGTTTTACAGCGAGTGTCATTACTGCTAGTGGTCTACATCAACAATGAAGTCTGAGGACATGAATCTATCTTTAGAGCCCTTTATTTTTGATCTTCAGATGGCTGAGGCGACCCCAGAATGTTTCTTAGTTTGTTTGTGTTCTTTACTGGGAAAGTATGCTAATTAGGGAGGAATGCAAATGAAGATCTATGTTATTCTAAATGACAAAGACAGCCATGCGGGAAGGTAATAGAGAACTGGTAATATTAACCTGTTAATTTGGCCCCTTGCTGCTGTGGTCAGCTCTGGGTTCCCTTGATTCTTTTTTTTTCTTTGTAAACAGTGTCCCTCTGTGGTGCTTCCAAAATCACTCGAGGCCATTTGATTCCCCATTTTGTGAGTTCAGATGGGGTAATCTACTTAATATACTAAGGATTAAGTTATTTCACTGAAGGAAAGCCACCATTGGACTATCAGTGTCTATTGCTTAGTCCATAAATGTGTGGTAGAATAACAACAGGTGTAAGTTTTCTAAACAGTGATTTTGTTTACCTGTGAAACATCTTTGTTTATCTACATGAGTCAGTGCTATGAGAGTGTTAATTGTGTGCTACAGCTGAATGTATAAGCTCCTCCATAGAGTAAAGTGGCAAATATTTGAATAAATAGCTGTTAAGTTGTATCATCAAAGGATTTATTTTCACTGGAGTGAAAGAAAAAAATATGCTGAATTATAATGTAAACGGGTATCAATTATGGAAAATTAACTTCTGACGCTGACACTTAAATTTATCGTGTTGTTCAAATATTTCCTTAACCTGATTTTTTGATACAAATGTATTTTTGTTTACTGAAGGCCAATAAAAGGGATCTAACGAAAAACCTGTTTTTTGTACATCAATTTAATTGATTTTGTTCTATAATTTCTGCAGTGCTTGTGTTTGCAGTGTTTACCTGTATGAAATACAAAGAGACCATGTATCTTTTATAACTGTATAACACTGTACTCATTTTGTAAGCATTGTTGGTAAAGATACAAGTTGAGAGTGAGTTATTTTTCATTAAAGATTAATTGTATTCCCTGGATTCCAGGGTCCACCAGTATGAACATTTGCTTGTTAAGACGATAACTGAACAACTGTTTATTGGATCTTTTGAAAATTTTGCAGTGGTATTGTATGGGTGACAAGTTAGAACTGGTTATATCTTGAAACAGATCCCTCCAAAACTGAAGCAGTGCCCCATAGTGATGGCAAAACAATGTGCTTTCAGACATTTGATTCCATTTAGTTCAAAAGCTCAAAATTTATTTGCCCAATTGGAACTTTGCAGGCACATTTCCATGGTTGTCAACTGGACCCTTTCAAATTTTGAGACAAACCACACCAAAATTAAAGCAACTTAGTGACAGGAAAGAGAAGGATGAGATGATTAGAGGCTTATCCTTGTGAACATGATCAATCTCTTTGTTATTATTTACTCTGTTGCCCTATTTTATATTTGATTAATTGTATCACAAGTTCATAAAAACATTACATGAATGAAAACCTACACCTGAGAATGTACACTTGATCAGACCCAAAATCACCTCAAAATTGGAAAATTCAAATTGCAACAAAAACAGAGCCCGAAGCTGCCATCTAGTGAACAAAAGTTATTCCGTTGATCTTTTTGCAAACTTCTGAAGAACATTGTACAGGTCAGTGATTCTGAAACTGTGGGGCGTGAGATTATTTTCTGAATATTCTATAATAAAATGTATATTGATTTTTTTGTCGCTGTGTAAATGCTGCTGTTTCCCGTGTCTGAAGACACTTCTCACATTGATCTTGATTATCGAAAAAAGATATAAGGATATTTGTACATTTTATGTTTCATTGTTTTATTGGGAAAGCATATGCTTGTAGGGACCGGGTGATGGACAGGGTCTTGGTCTCCAGCGGGTATGTGGCATCTGTTGCTGAAGATTTACTGATCTTCATTTTGCCAATGATGGTGTGATCTTCATGGGAGACTGAGCGTGGAGTCTGAGTGTCTGGGTATGCAAGTGTGTTGGAACAGAATTAATAATCTCTTGGGCTCAGCCGTCAGCAGTGTGTCTGCCTCCGGAGAGAGTGTCGTCCTTGTCGAGAGGTTCACTTACCTCAGCAGCAACA
The DNA here is from genome assembly GCA_019775955.2 of Pollimyrus isidori. Lineage (NCBI taxonomy): Eukaryota > Metazoa > Chordata > Actinopteri > Osteoglossiformes > Mormyridae > Pollimyrus > Pollimyrus isidori. The sequence goes on from JABFDZ020000042.1 coordinate 4,390,511, forward strand.
TTCATGTCTCTGGTGACCCTTCCTGTGTGATCATGAGGTCGCTGGAAAGGGGTGTGTGGTGATCCTGATATCTTTGACGGAGGACAGAGGTCCAGGTCCTTAGAGTCCTGGTGCTCCCAGTCTTGCTGTTTGGCTGCGAGACATGGATGCTGTCCAGTGGGCTGAGACGAAGACTGGCCTCTTTCGGTACTGCGTCCTTGGGCACCACTGGTTTATGTCAAACAAGCCATTGCTCAGGAGCCCCGAATGAGGCACATTACCTGCACTGTGAGGGAGCGTCAGTTACAGCACTAAGACCATGTGGCGCGTTTCCCTGAGGGGGATCTGACTAGCAGGATCCTCATCGCTGAGGACCCGAGTAACTGGACCTGGCCGAGGGGACACCTATGCAACACCAATCGCGGCAGATGAATGGCCATTTCCTGAGGGTGGAACTGGGATGCATGTCAGCCTCGGGGGATCACTAACCAGGATCCCCCCAGTGTATACTCCCCAGCCTGACTGGACCTCTTCTTTGATTGGCTGTGCTGTTGATTGTGCAAATTCATATTTTGTAAAGCAACTTTCTAATCAAGTAGTCTTTTTTCTAGACAACTTTTTATTATTACTCAAGTAGTGAGTTTGTTATAAGTACTTGAGTACAGACTTTGGCTACCCCTGCTGGGGCAATTGCATATGTAAAATTCTAAAATGATATAGTGGGAGCCCAAAGTCACATTTTGTTAGGGGACCCAGAATTTCGAGTTAGACCCCAGTCTGTGATTGAAACATTGTCTCCCTGGCTATGAGAAGCCCTGGGTAAACATAGTGGACAATAATCACTCTAAGCAGTACAGTGATTCCCCCTCTATATTGGAGTTCAGCTATCGTGCCCCCGCTATATCGCGGTTCAGCTATCGCGCCCTCGCTATATCTCGGTTCAGCTATCATGCGGCCGCTATATCTCGGTTCAGCTATCGCGCCCTCACTATATCTCGGTTCAGCTATCACGTGGCTGCTATATCGTGGTTCAGCTATCACGCGGCCGCTATATCGCGGTTCAGCTATCGCGCCCCCGCTATATTGCAGTTCAGCTATCACGCCCTCGCTATATCTCGGTTCAGCTATCACGTGGCTGCTATATCTCGGTTCAGCTATCGCGTGGCCGCTATATCGCGGTTCAGCTATCGCGCCCCCGCTATATCGCAGTTCAGCTATCGTGCCCTCGCTATATCTCGGTTCAGCTATCGCGCCCTCGCTATATCTCGGTTCAGCTATCGCGCGGATGCTATATCTCGGTTCAGCTATCATGCCCCCGCTATATCTCGGTTCAGCTATCGCGCCCTCACTATATCTCGGTTCAGCTATCACGTGGCTGCTATATCGCGGTTCAGCTATCACGCGGCCGCTATATCGCGGTTCAGCTATCGTGCCCCCGCTATATTGCAGTTCAGCTATCGCGCCCTCGCTATATCTCGGTTCAGCTATCACGTGGCTGCTATATCTTGGTTCAGCTATCGCGCGGCCGCTATATCGCGGTTCAGCTATCGCGCCCCCGCTATATCGCAGTTCAGCTATCGTGCCCTCGCTATATCTCGGTTCAGCTATCGCGCCCTCGCTATATCTCGGTTCAGCTATCGCGCGGCTGCTATATCTCGGTTCAGCTATCATGCCCCCGCTATATCGCGGTTCAGCTATCGCGCCCCTGCTATATCGCGGTTCAGCTGTCGCGCCCCCGCTATTTCGCGGTTCAGCTATCGCGCCCCCGCTATATCGTGGTTCAGCTATCGCACGGCAACTATATCTCAGTTCTGCTATCACGTGGTCGCTATATTGAGGCTCAGCTATTGCACCCCCGCTCCATGTCCACCATGATCCCCCAGAGTCCATTGAAGCTTGCACCGACTGCTTCAGTGACTCCATCCAGCCACCTCATTCTATGTCGTCCCCTTCTTCTTTTGCCCTCAATCTTTCCGAGCATTAAGCTCTTCTAGAGTGAGTCCTTCCTTCTCATTTGGTGGCCAAAGTATCGTCAAAACAAATGGTAAGTATTATAAAGCGAATGAACATTGCATTTTACTTTCCTTGCATCACCTCCCTATGTGTGGACCCCACATATTCTTCCCATGTTTTATGAATTTTCTCTAGTATCCATGTTTTTCTCCAGCTCAGTGATAGGCACTTATCTGGTTTTGGCATCATTGATATTACTGTGTGGTTGTATGTGTTCCTTGCACATTTATTTTCTTATCTCATTTCCTATGCTGCCTGAGAAACAATCCACTTTTCTAACCCCAAAAATTCTTACCAGATAAGCAGTTGGTTGGATGGATGGATGGATGGATGGATGGATAGATGGATGGATGAAGCCAGCTCTTTGGCTAGTTTATCAAATATATGACATTTGCATCCAAATATCCTGAGTTTTCCAGATCATCCATCCACTCACTAGAGACGTCTTTGATGATGATCGAGTTCTCATGAAAGTTCTAATTTCCCAGGGATTGAAGCCTGGTGATTCAGGTTTGCTGGGAATGGGATGGTTTGAGCCTTTGAGGTAGAATCAGTCCTGGGAAGCTTATGCAGGCCTGCTTATGTGCACATAAAGAACCCCACATAGGAAAACAGGCTGTACTGTCGCATATTTTAGAATAATAAGATATGCTACAATCTTTATTATTTATGTTGGAGTAAAAAATGATTAAATCCAATACCTATGTAATATATTCCTAACAACAGTTTGTCCCGGATAGTTATTCAGCAGTAAATTCTTCATAATATTTTCAGTTGCACGTCATTAACATTATAACTTAATTTAATAAAACTGGATAATTCATTAAACTCCAATTAGCTAATTAATAGAAAATTAATTGTAATGTGTGTAATTAAGACCCTAACATCTGTGAATCCCTTTGACAATGAAATCCAGTTTTACCCTGATACAGTGTGGCTTAATTTAGGTGAAAAATGGGTGGCACCATTAAAAATTATACGTCTATTAAAAAAATATTTGCCTGAGTGGAGCTGTTACTTTGTCAAATGTTATTGTTTATGAAATCCAACATTAGAATCACAGTACTACTAGCATTTTACTAAAAGGTAAAGTATCAATTTTTAGACCTGCTTCTCTTCCCTGTAATCGCTTGCTTACAGCTTTGGGCTGGGCTGGGCTGCCAAACTCACAGTTGCTCCACAAGGCAGACATGTTCGTGAATCAGATCATCCAAGCTGAGGTCAGCGAGTATTCCTGCGTTAAGTCAATAAATCGCAGTCTTTATGGTCGAACTGTGCCATTTGAAACACATTTAGAAAAACGGTTTGAAAAAATAAGGTAGCGATAATTAAATATGGCCAAAATCAAAAAACCTGTAATACCTTGGATTAAACAATAAAAGAAATATACATGGTTCAGCAGGAGCTAAATTGAAAGAATATTGTCAACGTTTACTACTTACAATTTCACTATAGGAAATAACTGATGCCTCATTTTGACCCACACAAGTTCTAACATGCGAGTCATATTGAAAACAAAGTTTTTATACCAAGCAAAATTTTTTTGCGTCCAAACAGGATTTATACCATATACTGTATGTATATATATATATATATATATATATATATATATACCTGTAAACCTTCTTTGAAATATAAATTATAAATTAATTTATATTTAATGCAATGAAAACTCTCATGTAAATGGAACTATTACTTTTAGCAGCAGTCATTTGGATAAGCATCTAAGCTACATTTTTGTTCATGTACTAATAATAAACATATGATGCATCGCTCTGGTCTTTGACAGTGGTATGCATCAGCAAACTATAAAAGGAATTTTGGGGAGGACAAGAGGACTGGGTTTAGTGTGCGGATTGAAAAGGGAGGAAGATAATTTATGGTCTTACTGATAATAAAACATTAACTTCTGTCACCACATAAAAATTTTGAGCCTGCATTTCATTACTTTGTTTAATTATTTCCCCTGTCGATTCCAAGGAAAAAGGAAATAAATGAAATCTTTTGACAAGGTAATCTTTATATTCTAGGGAAGGTTAAACTTGATTAAAAAGAGTCATGTTCTATATTTCATTCAATCAGTCAATAATATGCTGATATTGTATGCTTATTGAAGATTCAGTATGTAAATGTTTTACTTGATGGTCAGTTTTCTAGATTGTAAAGCTTTTGTGACCTTTTTTTATTTGTTGAATAAATATCCCAAATAATCTAAGACATCAAACTCAAGGCCTGCAAGCCTGAACTTACAAAAATAATATTAATAAAGAATGTAACCCAGCCCATCGCTTGATTTTAGAAAAACTTCCATTTTGATATGAAAAGTAAAAATCCTGCCAGTCTACATTTTTATGTCAAAATGGTTTGCAACTATAAGCTTGTCAAAAAAAATTGCTGAATAGAATTACATGTTTTTGCAAACTTATTAGAAGATTTCATATTTCATATATGAAAAAATAAACAAAACTGGCTCATTGTGATCTGTTATTGTACCATTGAATTAGTTCAGCTATAGGATTCAAACCCTCTTGGTGACCCTACTAGCATACTGTCATATTCTATGACCTTACAATATCACGAATATCTTATCTGCCTCATATTTTTCCTTGAAATTTAGAAGAGTGATGTTGTATTATGACCTTTAGATAGTAGTGTTGTAGAAGAGACATACTGCACGTTTTGATTATTGTTGCTTGCACTTGTATTTTATGATCTTGTGGTTCCTCCCAAAGTTTCGTCGTACAAGGGAGTTTCTTTACCACTGCCTCTGGCCTGCTCTCTGGGGGCACTGGGCAGGAATGATGTAATGTGCTTTGAGACCATATTATGCTGTAATAATGTCCTATATAAATAAATTAGAATTGAATTGAACTGAATTTATCTGAACTGAATTGAACTGTTTATTGCTTAATCTAACAATTAAGTCAGTTTGGAAATAGCATCCGCCAAATGAATTAAAATATATGTACTGATAGATAGATAGATAGATAGATAGATAGATAGATAGATAGATAGATAGATAGATAGATAGATAGGCTTGTATTAGATGCAACATTAACGATACAATACGCTATTCATTTGACAGATTGAATGTGTCTGTGTGCCAGACAGGTGCTACGCATGAGGATTTCTGTCTGTTTTAATAGAATTACAAGTCTGTGGTGGCTGAGTCCATTCTTCTGGCCTACACAACTTGCTGGTCAAACATTTGGTCAAATGCTGCTCTCACATCAGGGGAAAAATTGAGCAATTGTGTGAGTTACAGGCCCCTTCCACTCACGTCCAAGCAAAAGACTGCCTGAGATGAGGGGATTATAGTCAAACAAAAGCGTGGGCCTTACTCCAGTTTAATTAAAACTGGATTCGTCTCACGTGTGATTGATGGGACCTACACAAGCGTCGCCCTTTTTTGTCAACCGTGCAGCCCTCTCTGCGAATGCTAATGGAATCAACATTTAATGACAGGGCCGTGGTCTCAGCAGAACACAAAGACAGCCCTCCAGGAAGAATAGGGCATCTTCACTTTCAGGAGATGGCAGGACGAAAAGAAAGCAGGCATGGCTGCTTCAAAAGAGATTTCAGAGGGCGTGCTTTTGTACCGTTAGAGGTGGCTCCTATGTATCTCTATTCTTGTGTCACGCAGCAAGTGAATTATGTTTTCTATCTCTATCTCTGATAAGAAAAATCACGAGTGATAGGAAATGCTGAACTTAACTACCTCTGTTCGGCCCACATAATTATTCTTATGATAATTATTATCATCCATCCATTTTCCATGCCCATTTGTCCTATGCAGGATTGTGGTGCATCTGGAGTCTATCCCAAGAGCAACGGCCACAAGGCAGGGAATAACCCAGGATAGGGCTTCAACCTATAACAGGACAGGGAATAACCCAGGATAGGGCTCCAACCTATAACAGGACAGGGAATAACCCAGGATAGGG
>JABFDZ020000042.1:4409876-4419906 GCA_019775955.2 Pollimyrus isidori
CCCCCCCCCCCCCCCCCACCCCACCCCCCCCCAAAAAAACACATTAACTCCCCCCACAACACAAACCAAAAAACCACAACCACCACCCAACTCAATTGGGGGGGGGGGGGCCGGGGTGGAGAGAGATCTCCGACTGGATTCCTCTTAGGAGTATAAGCTTTTTGCTAGTTTTACTCGGGAAATCAGTCTGTTTTACTTAGAGGGAAATGAGTGTCACTCAATGAAATAGTCCAGACTGTTTTCCCAATATTATTTTATTAATAAAAAAACTCATTTATGATGCATGACTGGCAAAGTATTTGACACTGCTACAAGTAAATAGAGAATCTAGTTCTTGATCTTGAAATATGAAATATAATTAATCTACTTTTAACGTAGAAACCATTGAGTTATTATAGTGGAGAATGTTCTTTGGCGCATGGGGAAGTTGCGTGAATGCAGGAGGATTTATTTTAACCCAAGGATACACTTCCTTTAGCCCTTGGCTTTCTGAGTCGGAACCTGGCTTGCAAAGAAGCACCACCCAGAAGTAAATCTTTCACTCTCTTCCACCACATGCAGTGATGCTATCACCGATGTAATGTCATGCCAGAGTTTTCTACTTACAGAATGCAAAATGATAACAATTCCTGTCCTGAGATGACTGTGAAAGAGCTGGTGAATACAGCATCAAAAAGATTTCAAGATAGTATTCAAGCTAAAAGTTTAATACATTTCTTAATCTGATTATTTTGTCTATTGATAAAGACAGCCTAAGTGAGGACTAACTTACTGTATGAATGAACTGTGCTTCCCATGAAGTATTGTTAATGGATTAATTGTACTGCAGTCTTCTGTGACTCTGAGATTATTCTTGTATTTACCCAATTCTGAGTATACATGGAAATGTTCCCCTGGGACAACTATGGGAATATATTTACTGGACTGACAAAAAAACAAAGAATTTATCAGCAAGAACACTATTTCGTTAAATGTTTGTTCTTTCCATTTATGCATTACAGGGGCTGTAAAAAGGCAGTCTTCATATACAATGCATCCGGAAAGTATTCACAGCGCATCACTTTTTCCACATTTTGCTATGTTACAGCCTTATTCCAAAATGGTTGAAATATTTTTTTTCCCTCAGAATTCTACACACAACACCCCATAATGACAACATGAAAAAGTTCACTTGAGGTTTTTGCAAATTTATTAAAAATAAAAAAACTGAGAAATCACATGTACATAAGTATTCACCGACTTTTGGTCAATACTTTGTCAATTCACCTTTGTCAGCAATTACAGCCTCAAGTCTTTTTGAATATGATGCCACAAGCTTGGTACACCTATCCTTGGCCAGTTTCGCCCATTCCTCTTTGCAGCATCTCTCAAGCTTTATCGGTTTGGATGGGAAGCGTCGGTGCACAGCCATTTTAAGATCTCTCCAGAGATGTTCAATTGGATTCAAGTCTGGGCTCTGGCTGGGCCACTCAAGGACATTCACAGAGTTGTCCTGAAGCCACTCCTTTGATATCTTGGCTGTGTGCTTAGGGTCGTTGTCCTGCTGAAAGATGAACCATCGCCCCAGTCTGAGGTCAAGAGCGCTCTGGAACAGGTTTTCATTCAAGATGTCTCTGTACTTTGCTGCAGTCATCTTTCCCTTTATCCTGACTAGTCTCCCAGTTCCTGCCACTGAAAAACATCCCCACAGCATGATGCTGCCGTCACCATGCTTCACGGTAGGGATGGTATTTGCCTGGTGATGAGCGGTGCCTGGTTTCCTCCAAACGTGACGCCTGGCATTCACACCAAAGAGTTCAATCTTTGTCTCATCAGACCAGAGAATTGTATTTGTCATGGGCTGAGAGACCTTCAGGTGCCTCTTGGCAAACTCCAGGCGGGCTGCCATGTGCCTCTTACAAAGGAGTGGCTTCCTTCTGGCCACTCTACCATACAGGCCAGTTTGGTGGATTGCTGCAGAGATGGTTGTCCTTCTGGAAGGTTCTCCTTTCTCCAGAGAGGACCTCTGGAGCTCTGACAGAGTGACCATCGGATTCTTGGTCACCTCCCTAACTAAGGCCCTTCTCCCCCGATCGCTCAGTTTAGATGGCCGGCCAGCTCTAGGAAGAGTCTTGGTGGTTTCAAACTTCTTCCACTTACGGATGATGGAGGCCACTGTGCTCATTGGGACCTGTATTTTTCTGTAACCTTCCCCAGATTTGTGGCTCGAGACAATCCTGTCTCAGATGTCTACAGACAATTCCTTTGACTTCATGCTTGGTTTGTGCTCTGGCATGAACTATCAACTGTGGGACCTTATATAGACAGGTGTGTGCCTTTCCAAATCATGTCCAATCAACTGAATTTACCACAGGTGGACTCCAATTAAGCTGCAGAAACATCTTAAGGATGATCAGGGGAACCAAGATGCACCTGAGCTCAATTTTGAGCTTTATGGCAAAGGCTGTGAATACTTATGTACATGTGATGTCTCAGTTTTTTTATTTTTAATAAATTTGCAAAAACCTCAATTAAACTTTTTTCACATTGTCATTATGGGGTGTTGTGTATAGAATTCTGAGGAAAAAAAATAATTTCAACCATTTTGGAATAAGGCTGTAACATAGCAAAATGTGGAAAAAGTGATGGGCTGTGAATACTTTCCGGATGCACTGTATGTGCTTTAAAAGGGTTGGATCACATTCATTGTCTCACTGCCACACAAACTTGAAAGGCAGCGATGAACAAAACACATGAAATAGTTTGTTCACCCTTGTTCATATTTTAAAATATTTATGTAAACTATTGTTAATGTAGGTACACTAATATTCTGGGTAATGGGCCCAGCATCTTTTGACTGGGCAGTATTTTACGTATAATTTTTTATATAAATAATACTGCCTTGCTACATTTTGAGGAAAATCTCAAGAAAGTCTCAGAAATGTTTCCAAAAGTGAGCTAGTCTTTTCTTTTGGGATTATCATTTTCTGTAGTTTTGTACATTAAACATCCAATGTTTGTCATCGTGTTGCATGATAGGAAACTCCTTTTGTACATCTTATTTTTTCTTTCCCAGTATCCAACTATTGAATATCATTTGTTTTCTTTTTACGTTATTTTCATTGTAACACTTATTGTGGTTATTATTTTGTTATAACAATTACTATTATATTGCATCTCACACAAATTAAACACTCAATCAATATGGTCTTACAAAACATGACAATCATTACACAATACAAATATTACATGATTTCAAATTATTTTTTTCATACATAACACATGGTGCTAGATCTTCATATAAGATGCAGTGCCTGAAATGGATTTAGCTATGGTAATTTACCTGCATGTAGCCAATAAAATATCCAACTGTTTCACAAAGGAAAAGTATGATGTCTTCTGGGAAGCAAAGTGGTGCAGTGGAAACATACTGGACCCGCAACCCAGTGGCCGATGGATATAAACCTCATTTTGGTTTCGTGCCAATTGTACATCGTTTTGTATAAATTCAATAAATAAATTGAACACAGATAATCTATTCTGCTGTATTGTACAAATCGCTTAGGTTTTATGATGATTTGTAGGTTTCCAGAAATCCCGACTACACAGAAAATTTTAACAAATGCTCATTTCATAAAATGTGGTGCTTAAGGGTGCAACATATATTTTGTGACTCACCGCTGAAGTAACCTGTTAACGCATTATTCCAGTAAATCCTGGTAATATTTACCCATGCCCAAGGGCACCAATAAAGCAATTCATGCGATCAACAAGATATTTTACAAATAATGATACATTTCACGTAAATATGGGTGAGTGTAGATCGAAATCATGATCCCTCTGATAAACACGTACTCTAGGACCCCCACCTCCTGTCCATACCGGGGCCCCCTGAATGGATTTCCACTCCATTTACAGGAATATGTGGACAGTTACTATATATAATATTTATTTATCCCTCATGAATCTTACAATTTTATTTTCAAAATATTAGTCACAGATACAGTCATTTGTTCATTTATAGTCGGCTATATCCATTTATATAACAGGTACTCACATCACTAACAGAAACCAGAACCTTTGGCTAAAGATGTTCATAATACATGAAATATCAAATATATGGCTGTGGAACAAAACGAATAATATAATTATTGTTTTATTTCAACAGTTTATCCTTTAAGGGCCAGTTTACAAACGGTTAATACTATGCCTTGTAAGGCTTTTATCAAAGTATTCCGCAAAAAAACACTTACTTTGTATCGCCAAGTGGTGCTGGAATTTTTATCATTTCCAGAAATAATATAAAAAATGAACACGTACAGACGTATGAATTCCAAGTCTTTCCTGTCCTTTATCAGAAACGCCTGCGATAAAGTTACACTCAGCTCAAAGGTAAACTACCAAAACGAGTCGAAGAAACACTGTAATTCAGAAAAGAATGAACTTTCCCACCTGTGATGAATCCATGAATATACTCATCCTGAACTTCCCCCGTCGTATCTCCATTTCCAGGGAAGATCCCCTCGCCACTGTAGCCCTTGTGGTCTGATTTCGGCAAAACATGGCTTTGTAGCTTGAGTCAATAAAACGTGCAAAGGTGTAACAGATATATAACCAACCAACTTTCCTATAAATTAATGAAGTATATATAGCGACCAAATCGTAACTAATGTCAGTATTCCGTACTCGAAAGAAGAAAGAATTATTTCCGCCTGTAATCCGCAAACAGCACCACTTTCACTAGGAAAGTACGATCTCCCTCCGCACCCTTCGCATGGCTGCCACTGACATCCCAGGTGAGCGGCTTCCCATCTGCTTGCCAAATGCACTATTATGACCTCTATTGGTGAAACAGCAGTGTGTCTATGTAATGGTTCAATAATCTAAATAAACCCGAGGTTAATACTAATTCTGGGGTGTTACATAAATCACATAATTTAGCGAACCTAAGTAGCCATTAGTTGTTTACATAACATTTTACTGATATGTCACTGAAGTGACTTAGGTCACCCGTTCCCTGAAACGACAATAAAAATAAAGTTTCAAAAACCGTCCCGCCCCCATCCAAATAGGAGGGTGACACCCTGTGAAACGGTTATCATTTAAATATTAGGGGCACTAATCAATTTCCACGTGTAAAGGACACTGTAATCCAGAAGTACTCGTTCGACGGCGTTTAAAGCAGTGGCTCCCAAATTTTCTCTGCAGCCCCCCCCCCTTTTATACATAGGAACATTATTGCCCCCCCATTCAAACTACATATATAGGTTCAGATTCAAACTTTATTCGAAATACAACTCCCAATTGAGCGAAACAAATGCAATTTACAAAATACAAATGGTGCAATTTCACCACTCTGGGAGAAAAAAGAGCCATCAATTAAAAATTAAAGTCCATCGTAAGTTTGAAATTATGCAAGTGCAGATTTAACATTCCTGTTAGTATTCATTGGCGTACACAAATTTAAGATTGTTTCACGATTACCGCGTTTTGTTTTTAATGATAACCGCAGGTTTCAGCCCACACTATAAACAACACTAAATCATCCCCATTAATTAATAGTCTCCCTGCACTTCACGTAGAAAATTTTAAACCTCGTTCTTCATGATATAGTTAGTTTTTTTTGTCAGGAGCTGCAAAACGTCGTCACGCGTTTTCGTGTCACATGGTACAAAAACCTAGACAGATCTTACAGCACCTCTCAGCCGTCTGAACAAACTGGAACTACCTCCGTGACAACACTACTTTGCCCTTATTGGCTGAAGAACGTGACGTTTGTATGGCGTTAGTATCACAGGAAGTTCCGATGCGTTATCTGCTATTTCTCTCGAATATCACGGAAAGCAGTGAGAGCTTAATTTACCTGGTAAATAAAGTTTAAGTAAATGATATAAATGCTCTAATAGTACACGTAAAGGCAGTGGTGTATATATTGTTAGTTACTGTAATGTTGCGCTGCTTTATTTGTTTAATCATTCAGGCTGTGAAGAGATTATTTTGCTCCTGAGGCTATACCCCGCAATTACTCTGCGCCCCCTACTAACAGACTGAAAACATTTTTTTTTCCCAGCGCTGTCACTGAATTGAACTCCAGGCAGAATAAAACTAACAAGACAGACTTGGTTCAATGACTGTGTAATACAAGGAAAACTGGGCAATACTACATAACTGTAATATTAGAACAACTTGGGTGGCATGGTGGTACAGTGGTTAGCACTGTTGCCTCATACCTCTGGGATTATGGTTGAAGTCTCTGCCAGGGTGTGGAGTGCATGGAGATTGTATGTTCCCTCCATGTCATCATCGGGTTTCCTCTCAGTCCAGAAATATGCCGAGGCTTATTGGAGTTGCTAAATTTGTGGTTATATAGGACAAGCAATTTCAGAAAATGGATGAATATTATGAAATCTATGATTGCTGTGAAATAACAATGCAAATCTATTGATTTATATTTACAGAGGGCATTCTTTTTTATGTTGTAATGACCAGATATATGCACATTCTAGGGACTGCTCTGCTAATTTCGCTAATATGCAATGACACATTACATTCTATTCTATTCAGAGTTACATTCACAAATACCACTAAAGGTTTCTTTTTTGCACAGTAAAGTTATGTTAACCATGTCCAGAAGCAGTGTCGACTTCCCTGGGCTCAGAGGCATCTGGGATGGACCATCACACAGTTGAAACATGTATTGGGGTCAGATGCAATTTTTTTTTCTTTCATTTTCCATATCCATTATCATCTGGAGTGATTTCAGTTGCCAGCCAAAGCTCCAAGCATTTGGAATCACAGTCCAACTGTGCATGTTTGGGTTCATCATCATCATCATCATCATCATCATCAACTTTATTTATAAAGCACTTTAAAACAACCACAGCTGACACAAAGTGCTGTACATTGAAGCTAAAACCAAAAAAAAAAAAAAAAAACAATAAGAAAATACATTTATAAATAAGCAAGTCATTTAAGTCTCACTGGCCAAAAGCCATAGAATAAAAATGGACGCGTTTTAAAAATTGACAGTGAAGGTGCCGTTCAGGATCAGTTAATGAAGATGGGTGAACAAAATTTCTTGTGCCAAAGTCAGGTAGAGAAATTTCAGTCTATGTGTATAATAATAATAGTCAATAATGCATCAAAACTGCATTGTTAAAATAAAAGTAATCGTACTAGCACCATTTTACAAAGTGGTAAAGATCACTAAAGAAAAGATTAAATGAGATTTTCACTGAAGTACTCTATGTGATAACACCAAAACAGGAAATGAAACCCACCCATTACTGATCCTTATTTAATATACCTGCCATACATCCTAACTGCTCAACCCTCCTTTATTAACCCTTTCATTCAATGTAATCTACATACGTACCCATTTAAGATTTACTAAAATTAATCAGGCAACATATTATGACAAACTGCTGCAATAAAACCATTTCCATTGTTAAAGTTTCACCTTATACTTTTTTTTTTTTTAGCACCCATTCATTCATGAATGACAGCACAGGGTAAGAGGCAGAGGACACTGGATGGAAAGCCAGTCACGTGGGAAACTGAATTTACATGTGGTTTACATATAAACTGAAAATGAAACTGTAGAAACATAAAAATACAGCAGCAACCTAAAAGTTTAAATTTAGTTTTAACTCCAAATTTTTTATTGGCAATTTACATAAATTACATCTTAGATACTAAGCAAATAAAATGAAACAAATATATTTTTGATCTGAAATGTTCTAAACCTTGCTTTCACTTTCCTCCAAATATCCAAGATGAAATTACACAAATTTTAAACACAAATGAAAAACTTAGGAAGTTAAGAAACTATAAGAAACGTAATACTATGTTGAAGGGCTTTTCAGATATATCTTGAGGGATCATCCCATCTTTTCTAGTCTTAAGGTATAATACATTCATAACATTATAGTAGGACATATAACAACAATCACTGGAATAAAATTAAACAGATGGGTAAAAAAAGACAATACAACCTGTCACTAGCAGTAAAAAAATAAATACTGAATACATGGAGTAGGCTAAAATGTTATCTTTGATTTTTGGGATTTATGCGCTTACTTTTTCTCTCCATTAAAGCATAATCTAAAATTTTAATTAGAAGACACTTTTCTCCAAGCAACGTGCAATTAAAAGTCCCTTGAGAAATTGGGGCCTGGCTCAAAGGTCCAACGGTGAAATCTTGGCTGACTAAAGGATGTGAACCAGTGACTTACCAATCAGTCACAGTAAACGGAGCCACAGGCCACTCCCCGAAGACACGCTGCTGTACACTTGGGGTGTATGGTGTGAATGCATTTCGAATCGATCACAACTATGAAATTGCTCTGAAACATCACATTAGAAACCTTCACGGCAGACAGGAAATGTTACGCCAGTTAAGACAAGTGTCTAAGACTGTACATAAAACACACGATAAAACAGGAAGCATGCTCCATAATCCTTCGAGAGAATACAGAAGTAAAAATATAAATGTAACAATTTTCAGTGGTCAATATTTGGCTTTTAGAAAGCATGCTTGACTTCCTAGCTCAGTGTATAAGTGGGTAAGGTAATGGATAAGTTAACTGGCGCTTTGTTTACTAGTGTTTATAGTTATCACTCGCTTTCATTTGCTGCCAAATGATACCGCTAGATCAATAAGGTCATCCACAGGTACTAAATCTGCTGGATAAAAATGCAACTTTAAGGTATCAGGACATTAATTTTGTTCTCAACATTGTAATACTTTTCATTACTTTTCATCATTTCAGTAATGTTGCCAGCTTAAATGCAATTGTTTAAATAATATGACCAGAGGCCATAACATTGGTAAAATTAGTACATTTAGCAATTGTCAATTAAAATTACATTTAAGGTCAAAATACTGATCGTTTCAGGCTAATTTTATATTGCCAGCACATATGATAAAATGTTATTTTAGCTTAAACAGACACGCCTGTGCACAAATGTTCAAATGGGAAACAGTTTAACGTGAAATGCCATGACATATGCAAGATGATGAGCCAAGTCCAGGGATGCTACTGTCAGAGAGATGGTACACCAAACCATCTTCTCAGTGTGGCTTAGGAACACAGTGTCCTCAGTCTGGCTCCTCGACCTCTGTGAAGATGTCCCCGAAGAAATATTCGGACACATTGGTGGGTTTTTTATACTCAGTCTTATCAGAGGGGTTGATACAAAGGAAGTCACCTTCTGTCGACTTTGACACTTCTGGAGGTTCCATCTGGATGGAAAAATAAGCTATATGTGAAAACGTATACCTTGATTATCAAATACAGTATATTATTTAAAAACCTGTTTTGGTTTGCCTTTTTGATTTGGGGTGTTAGCTATAAACGATATACAAATTAAGCTTCTGAAAATAAAGGCTGCCTCACATAAGGAGTTAGACTGCAGGAAACCTCCCTTCTCTGGTTACCTTATGTGCCGATACACTTAGAGGTGTGATGGTGTCAGGCGTGGGGTGGGGAGTGTTAATGGCAGAGGGTTCTCTAGGACATCCCATGGCTGCCTGCAGGGAGGCTTTTCTTCTTTCTATACATGAAGTGTTGACATGGAGTGCAGGTCTGGAAGTTCTTGAAGTACCAGCAGGGCTAGTGGTGGTCTTGTTGGACATAAACGAGAGGAATCCTTTGGGCTTTCTTCCAGGCCTTCAAGAACAAAACAGAGACATTTTCATTTAATGCTGATGTCTTCCAGTACAGATCTGTAGCACATCTAGTGATGCACAGGACACAGCCAGCTAAAATAAAGCATCAATGTAAGAAAAGAAAGCACATTGAATGACAACCAAACCCATCCATCCATTTTCCAAACCACTTATCCTACTGGGTCACGGGGGGTCCAGAGCCTATCCCAGGAGCAACGGGCATGAGGCAGGGAACAACCCTGGATGGGGGGCCAGCCCGTCGCAGGGCACACTTACTCACACACACATGCACACCTATGGGCAATTTGGCAACCCCAATCAGCCTCAGCATGTTTTTGGACTGTGGGGGGAAACCGGAGTACCCGGAGGAAACCCCACGAC
>JABFDZ020000042.1:4520594-4541887 GCA_019775955.2 Pollimyrus isidori
GCCCATTGTAGGCACTTTTGAGGGTGGACAGTGGTCAGCAGGGGCAAGATGCCCTTAGTGCTGTGACATGTTACTCCGGAGACCATCATTGAAACTGCCTGCCATTTGTGCAACAGTAGCTGTCTTTGTTGGTTTTTACTAGCTTTCTTTCACAACCCACATTGATGAGCCACTCAACACTCTGTTGATGATTCATGGTTTTGCCCTCCTCAAACTACTGTGAGCAGGTGCTCACCATGGTTGCTGCTGGTGGTTCTCTTGTGAGCTCCCTGCAAGCAGTGCTATATTGCAGATTCTCTGATCTAGTCATCGGGCCATAATGATTCTGCCCGTGTCATAGTCACTCAGACCATTATCTATGCCCATCTGTTCTGCATACAACATGTCAACTACAAGTACTGAATGTTAGCTTGCCATCTAATGTACCCCAGAGCTTTATATGCACATAGTACTAGATAGTCAACATGGTTCATGTCTTGTGGGGGTGGCATGATGTTTTAGCTTATTCCTCTATGTGTAAATGAATTATTATGAAGACACCTTTATTATTTTAATGCAACAGCAAAATACAGGTTTATAATTAAGTGTCATAAGTTTGGCATATTTCACAAAATGTGATGTAAAGGAATTAAATTATGAATCTGACTTTTGGCAAAACTGTTTTCTTTTGTTCTTTGACAAATTGCTAATATGACTAAATTAAACCATTCACAGATTTTTTATTTTTTTGCCAATCAGACCCTCAAACCAAACCCAATGTCATCAGTTCTGATTTCACAGAACACCTGCAGTATGGTAATAATGTCAGTTATCATAATGATAATGGATTCATAGATAATTTCACTCAAATGGGTGTAGGAATTTTACTTTTAAGTTGTATAACGTTTTGTGTCTCATAAAAGTTGAACAATATTTTTGTTGCAGTCTGGAGTTGTAATATCAATTACATACATTTGTTTTATTTACAATTGCCAACTTAACACGTTAGGCATAGGCTACCCACAGTTAAATTATGCTGTTCCATTCTTAAGCAGTATTTTTTGAAACATAAATTTATGCTGCTCTTTGGGACAATGTACAATTTAAGCTTTCAGTGCCGTGGTCATTACCGGATAGTTTTCTTTTTGATATTTACAGTTCTTAAAAGTTCATTGTAGCCACTTTTTGAGCCCTGTCACTTCACTTCAATTAAGTAGTGAATCACTAGGAATGTCACGTACATTTTTATAATACTGTGATTGTATATATGTATATAAAATAGAAAGTTCTTTGTAAATTGAATATTTTCCTAATGTGTGGAAATAAAAAAAATTCTTTGTTTGCGGTATTTTTAACCTCTGTATCGGAAAAATATTTTTAAATGATTTTCCATAAAGTTCTAAGGTATAAATAAGAAGACGAATATTGGTGAATATTTATTATTACTAAAATCAGTCTATTATCTACAAAGTTGTTTATATTCTGAAAATTTATCGTGTCAATATTGATTTTACGAACTAGTGTGTATCATGTAATCGTGTGAAGTGTATCGTGAAATACTGAAGACGGAATTATTTTTTAATATTCAAAATCTCCTAGCAATTGCCTGCTGCATTTCCTTAACGTTGCTAGCTAGGTGTAAGGAATATAAAATATAAAGTCACCATTTAAAAATTAATAAAAGACAAATTAGCCTGCGAATCACTCCGTGATAAGCAGTCATAAAACTGAAAAGAAATAATAAAAAAACATTTAAACAACTACAATATTCTATCTAAGTAAATCGAATAAATGAAGTGATAAGCTGCCATTCTCATCGTCTGCTTATAAAGTTTTATTTTTATTTTTTAATTAGATTTAACATGCCCCGCGAGCCTGTATAGGACACGCGGTTTGAGGAAATGGCTTTATCGATGAATGTAACATAATATAATACATATAGAAGTAACATCCGTCCTGTCATTTGCAGTTATGAGACATTGTTTTGTGTTTGGTGTCTGTAGATTACGATATAAAATAGTCTGACGCCTATTTCTGACCGCACTATAATTAGCACTGTTCTTTTAATTAGGCCTAATACTAATTTTACAAACTAGCACATCAAGCGCAGGAAAAAATAAACGACGGTCAGTGTGGAACACACAAGATAATCACTTAATCTCTCAGAACTATTTTTAACCATTACTGTTGCTTTTAAGAGAAACGCAGACTCAAATTACACACTTACAGTAATTTAAGAAGTGAATGATGACTGATCTCTCAAGATCGAGATCAAAACTGTGGCGCTACAACCTAACGAACCGAACAGAAATACAAAGATGAAGCTATTCTATGTTTATATGGGGATGTAAAGAACGCATACTGTGTACACCAATAAATCAAATAAATTTAATAACCAAAAAACGACTTTAATTGGCAAAAAAGTAAAATCCTAAAACCTGAATTAGGATCAATTGTACTGGGGATATCTACTTATGCTTAACTGTGTTTCCTCATTGTTTCATCTTCCGTTAGTTTTATTTACATAGCCTACAGAATTATGGACTGGTTTCATTCAGGCTTTTTACAGGGATGCTTCGGGGGAGCTAATGCGTTTTGACAGAGTGTTTTTCAGTTAGTTAGTAATTAGTAATAATTATTGTATTGCATAAATGCCACGATCATTTCACTCGAAAACGTTAAACGGACACAATCGGCACAATGTCATTGCGAATGAGTCTATTTGATTGACCTCATTATTATTTCATTGACCCTCTCTGCAAGGGCGTCAGAAGCATTTTGATGAATTAGATGCCATATGTGTATTCTCATATCGATCAAGTGGAAAGTATTCTTTCGCGAAGCAATAGAAACAGCGCTGGGTGAACGAATATTTTATGTTAAAAATTGGGGGGTACAAACGAATAATTATGAAATGTGAGGGGGAACACGTAGGCTACGTCCCCCTCAGATTTAATGGTGGCGACGACCATGGACACTCTGCGGGGAAAGACGCAAGAAATCAGTCTGTTTTCAAAACGCTGTACAGTCTAAAGCAATTGTGATTATTCGCTGAACTTCCGAGAGGGGGGGCGGCTGCTCCCGTGACGTCCGTGCTCTTAATGGCCACATAATTTTTGTACGTTATAAAGAGATACATCGCACATGTGCACAGACGTCTGCTTACTTAAACAATTTTGGTGATGTTACAGTATTTTATGGGGTGCTACTGCGGGTGTTTGGCAGTTTTCAGGGGGTGTTTTAGACCTCTCTCCTCCCGCAAGCCCTTGACAATGGATTATTTATATAAAAAAAAAACATACATCACCAATAATTACTAAAAAAATATGGGTAAATATGATATTTAAATAGAATTAAAATGTGACTTGCTCTAGTACTCAGTAAAAAGAAACGCTGTGCACTTTGTTTCTTTAATTATGGTGACAATTGCTGTGCTAAACACCCACCCAGACTTTCCTGCAAAGGTGGGGGGTGTGCTGGGGGCTTTGGGCTTTGGATAACACGATAGAAATTTACAAAACCATGAAACCATCCTTACAAATAAAGTTCCACTTTTACTCTTACCTTGGTTGGACCGTACTTGGCTGGGCAACAGCAAAGTCTTTCCTATTTTTTTGTTTCTTTGTTTATTATGTGTAACACTATGTGAAATTCCCTTGTCTTGTATTTACATTGCATTTATATTGGCTTTGGTCTGGTGACCCCTTCCAGGATAAGTTCTCTGAAGCTGGATAAATATCTAAGCAAGCTTGGATTTTTGTACCTTAAATTTGTAGTTGGAAATAGTTCAACATTATAAGCATTTATATTTTGAATATGTACTACTGAGTGAATTATACCATGTAACATGTGACCAGGTGACCAGTTTGTTTGTAGCTTCCTGGCAGAGCCCTAAATGAACCTTTGCTTCTATAAAGAAAAACACAAGAGATTTATATCCCTCATATATAAGAGAGATAGATGGATGGGTTCATTTTTTTGATTATTTTTATTTACTGAATTTTTTTCTCAGGATTATACTGCCTAAAATACAAATTTTATCTGGTCAGTAAAATTGAAGCTCGTGCATTTACTTAATGTATGATGCCGTAAAACTCCACTAAAGATTCTATAAATTATGATAAAAACAAACCACATCACAGAAATGTGAGATGACTGATATTGTCCTGCAGCAGGTTGCCCAATACAGCCATTCCTGTGTATTTCAAAGAGAAACTACTTGCACAGGAAAGACTTCAAACGGCTATCTGTGGAAGTCACAATACACACAACTATATCGTGTGTATCCATTTGTCAAGATGGTTAATTTCTACTGCCACGAATAAGCATTGTTTGTGGAATAAGGGGAGAGACAGGAAGGACAGGCTCCTGTATGCAAAGTCAACCCCCCCCCCCCCCTCCCCCAAGTCTAGCTTTCATAAACATGAACATCATCTCACCTCCTAACAGTGATTACACCCAGCGTCGACCTGGAGAGCCAACAAAGGGAGAGACACTACTTGATCTGTAACAGTTCTAACAAGAAAGAAGCCTTGTGTTGGAAAGTTTCAGTCAAATAAACACCCTCAACATTTGAAGCGACCCCCCCAATCCGAGGGTGCAGTTACATGATGGATCTTCTTCGGAAAGTAATGCTACACATAGCACATGCACACTCAGCTGAGATGTCAATACATATTGTCACAATAAAAAAAAAACACAGTCAAAGATCAAAAATATTTTGCTTAGGATGTACAAAGGTTCAGTCTGGTGAGTTAAAACTACAAAGTCCGATGACAAAGAGAGGTTCCTTACGGCTTTTGAATTCTCTGAAATTCATCTAGGAGGCGCCTAAGAAACAGAAGCCTCTCAAATTGTTAGGAACAGCGATACATGCCAATATAAAGAACTTTCAAGTATGCTTACAGATCTGGTGATCCATCAACAGTTTGCTAACATCGAGAACTGAATCATGATCTTCACATACTCCTCAGGGCCCGGTTTCTCGAAACATTCTTAATCCTACGTCATTCGTAAGCTCTATCTGTTAACATATATTCTTAATTATATCATCTCATTTTTAACTCAGATGCTAATTTTGAACTTAAATGATTAAAAAAAAAGATAAAGCGCTATTAACTGTGCATGAAATGAGAATTAGAAGACAATGGATTTGTATATGGATTTAAGAAAAACCCTTTGTTTTTGAAAAGCTTAAATGTTTTTTATACAGCAAGTAGTATTTTCTGCATTCCTTTATGTCCACATTTAGATTTCAATGTAATTACATAGATCTCTGAAGCTTAATGACAGCCAATGATATTTAAGATTTTGAACTAGAAAACTTCTCAGTCTTATTTTTTCTGTGTAAAAATATGCTTGATATGTAGCATTTCAGAGGTATATGCCATTCTGTCACTCCCCTTTGCCAAGTGGCTACATTTAGAAGGTATTTTTGTGAAATAACATATATATAATTAGACATACAAAATGTAGCAATATTACCACACAAATATAACTACATAATTTTTAATGGTAAAGGCACTTTTGTGCTTTTGTCTCTAAGCTGACGCCTGTATATAATTCAGAGGCTCTGAGCTCATTTTAAGGATTTCCGTAAAACGTGCATCTTCCATAAGAATTTAGAGAATTTCTGGTTGATTTATTTGTCGCATTTGGGTAATTTGAGAAACCTATGACTCAACTGAAGAATGACATTGATTAACTTAAGTACTAAGCCACAAAATGGCAAAAGATTTCTGGAAAAATTTGGTAAACGACGACTGATAAAGCGTATAAAACATGACGTAGGCTACATCAGTTTAACATTGGCGAGATCAGATTTGCATTTTGTATACTGTATGAGGCACGAGCGTCAATTCTGAACAGAAAATGAAAGAACACCCACTTTTCTGAAATTTTCCAAAAGGTAGTTTAATTGCATCATTGACAGAGCCAAGTTGCCCTTGTTTTGTTCAATGCTACCAAGTGGGTTGAAGGCATGGTACAAACTACTGAGACATTTCACATCACCATGATTATTGTCTCAGTAGATGCTTCCTTGTCATGCCAAATATTGGAAGATAACATTTAGGACTGAAAGGGCATTTTGGGTTCAGGGTTACCAGTAATCATCTTAGTACAATAAAAACATATTAAGACATAATTTGTGCTCCACAACTTAACTAGACTCTTATTAGATTTTAAAAAAGCCATTTGTCAAAGTCCACAAAGTTAATTTTGGCAATAGTCAAAACCAAAAATAAGCCATTCTTTCAAAATCTTCCAAAAAATACTTAAGAAGAAAAAGCTACCATCTCTGGTAAAGGGACCACAATGTGAACTAGATAAACAGTAGGTTAAATTAAGCCTTTACTATGACCCACTGATATCCCCTGAAAAAATCTTTCAACCACTAATCCTAGACCACATGCAGATAATTAACTACTTAAAATCCCTCAAGTGCCAGTCCCTCTTAAAGCAAGTTCTCAGGTTGTTTTATGATCATGAATTGGTTGTAATAAATGTAACATAACAAATGAATAATTGTAAAGCCTCTGTAATTCCATTACAAGCTGGAAAAAAATCTATATCAACAAAATGGAGTCAAAAAAGCAACTGTAGAACACCGCGTAAACACAATGTCATTTTACTTGAAAAATAATTCACTCAAAATTTCCTTTCGATTTTAACTTTAGAATTATATTGGCGCAATTGCTGGCTTCTGATAATTGGATTATTATAATCAGTTGCACGAGTAATGCTGGTAAACTTCTTCGGTGGATTAAGCTGTGTTAATCTTAATTAACCACTAAATCACTGATTTAATTGTCCTTTCTGCAACCACGTTATATCTGCCGTCTGATCTTTTAATGGCCTGATTATAACTTATTCTAATTTCACACGTCGGGATGAAGAGTAGTTTCTATGGCTGAATTGAAAATATTTAGAAAATCAAAATCGCCCACATCTTTTTCCTGCAGTGGGTGAAAACGTGCGGTGTTGCTTTATGGTGACTAACTTAAATAAGAAAGTGCGAAAATAACAGGTTTCCGTGCATGATAATCGACTGACGAATGCGGAACTGTGGCGACAGGATGTGTCAAATTATGACACCTGTAAATTTGTTACCAAGACACAAGCAACTACCTTCAATGGCATAAAAGCCATAGTCTGAAAGTTTTCCGTGGCAAGTGTTTATTGACTTTCACCTTTAGGAAATAAAGCCTGTATTAAAACAAGAAAATAAGTTACCTAATATCACAGTGCCCATTGGCCATTATGTACAAAGGTTTACAGTGCGCGTAGTATAGGCCATATGTTTATTGACTCGTTAAATAAATTAATCGTTTTAAATAAATATTTCGGCTATTTCTTGTCAACGTTTTTATGTTGAGCATTTCTTCATGTTGTTCAATAGTATTGCTCAATTGTGTGACTCGTCAGAATGTTCTCTGAATAATAATTGGATAAAAATCAATGTTTCTTGCTTATGGACGCTTTTATAACCGCAAGACAATAGAACTCAAGGGCTCGTCCGGGATTTGAACCCGGGACCTCTCGCACCCTAAGCGAGAATCATACCCCTAGACCAACGAGCCTAGTATCACTATCTTTCTTGGTCCACTTAGACTTTTTTTTTGTATAACTCAGTTGTGATAGTTTATTTATCTGTATTTAACCATAACTAATGTACCATTTTATGCTCGACGTATTCTTTCTAGAGGATATTGCAAATTATATTTAATTTTAGAATGTTTTTTTTTTCTAAAATGTTTGGCATTTGCATAAATTGACAAAATGTGATATTTTGGATCAATTGAGTTATATAACGCAATAATCACTGCGAATCAAACTAAAAATTTATTGGGTTGCCAAGTTACTTAAATACTTAGTATTTTGTATAGATGGACTGTTATATTTCTCGTATTTTCTGAATATATAATCAAACAGAACATGAGTACGGCTTTCGGGCGCCCCTTATCCCACCGATTTACCTATGAATGTAACTCGTTGATATTCAGGACTGGGGAATGTCGGATGCCTAAGAATCTCATTAATCTACTTCGGGTAGATGGGCGTGGTTTGGGGTGGGGGGTGCATATAAGGCGACAAGGGACACAACATGTTATAGCTGGGTGTACTGTAGCCGGGGCGGTGTGTCAATCGGATAAGGAATCACTTCGTCTGGATTACAAACGAACTTCGCCATACCTCGGGAATATACTGTTCTCAATATTTTAATCCACTAGATTTTTGTAAGGTTTTAAACAAAATTTCAAACTGAACTATAATGAAAACCATTAACTTACTTTTGCTGACATTACTCTGTATATACCGTTGCTCAGCAATCCATTGGCTGTAAGTATGGGTATTCATTTTATTTTGGATTGTGTGATTAACTAGTTTAATTACTAAATGTATCATTCTTAACTGTTTATTCTCTGATTTGGTATATGTATGAGGTTTTGGGTGGTTAGACATGAGGAGAACTTTGCTTCCTTTTGTAGCGGACTCACGGTAAATGGTAGCTCAGTTGGATGGAATCAGACGCACCACTGCAAGCTTTTGGATGGCCTGGTACCGGATCAGTTACAGCTCTGCCGGCGAAATCTGGAGCTGATGCACAGTATCGTCCATGCAGCAAATCTTACCAAACTCACTTGTCAGCACGCATTCAAGGACATGCGGTGGAATTGCTCATCGATCGAGAGCGCGCCGCATTTCACACCGGATTTAGCAAAAGGTAAACTTTAGTTTTGCATACGTAGAATTATGTTAACTACATAAACCTGCATTCACTTGTGTTTTGTTTCCAGATTTTTTCATGTAAACTGCAAATATGCATGTTTTGCACAACTGATTTGGCTTACATGGTGTTTCCCTAGGTACGCGAGAATCGGCTTTCGTATTCTCCTTAGCCGCCGCGGTGGTGAGCCACTCAATCGCCCGAGCCTGCGCTTCTGGAGAGCTGCCCAGCTGCTCGTGTGCGCCGGCGCCAGCGGAGCAAGCGGGACCCGATTTCAGATGGGGCGGCTGTGGCGATAATATTCGCTACGGTCTTCAGATGGGCTCTGCATTCTCTGATGCGCCCATGAAAAACAGCAGATTTGGCCCTCAAGCCTTTCGCCTGATGCATCTGCACAACAACGCTGTTGGAAGACAGGTATAGCGACTATTAATAGATTTTTTTCCCCAAATATTTCTTTTATGCTTGAAAACATTTGTTCATAATGGTAACACATTTTCTCCATTTTTAGTCTCTTGTAGATTCCATGGAGACTAAGTGCAAGTGTCACGGTGTATCTGGGTCTTGTTCAGTCAAGACATGTTGGAAGGGGCTGCATGATATCCACCACATCGCGGCAGATCTGAAATCCAAATACCTTGCAGCGACTAAAGTGATCCATCGACACATGGGGACCCGTAAACAGCTTGTGCCTAAGGAGCTGGATGTCAGGCCAGTAAGGGAGACAGAGCTTGTTTACCTGCTCAGCTCGCCAGACTACTGTGCACACAATGAGAAGCATGGCTCAATGGGCACACATGACAGGTATCTTAATTTTTTTCAATCAGCTGATACACTACAGGCCCAGTACTTATCACAAGTTTTGCAAGCAACCTTAGTGCTATGAGAGGGACAATTAAACAAATCATTTGTGTGATCAGATGATGTGAAAACCAATGTATGTAGCAGCCGGCCAACCCCAAACCTGGGGTTTCCACTGTAGCAGCTGTAGGTATAACACAAGCCGTGTTCTTCTCATCACCCAGGCAGTGCAACAAGACATCTAACGGCAGTGACAGCTGCCACCTGATGTGCTGCGGCCGAGGATATAATGCGTACATGGAGAAGACGGTGGAGAGGTGTCACTGCAGGTACCACTGGTGTTGCTATGTCACCTGCAGGAAGTGCGAAAGGACGCTGGAGCGATACGTGTGTAAATAAAGTCGAACTGGAGGCAGGGTGATTAACGGACAGCACTATATCTTTTGCTAGCGAAATTTCCTTCTCCTTATATGTTGAACTAAGACTGGTGCAGCCCCCCCCTTCCCCACCTTGGTCGAACTTTTGGCGGTTCTGTGAGTGAAGGAATGCTTCTGACATATGGGTGCAAAGTAGTCATTAAGAATGTGCGCTGGCCTGTGCTGTAGATGCAGGCAGCTTTGGTGGGATGGGCGGGGGCAGATTTCGGGCCCTTATGCTTAGACTGGTTATAGCTCTGTCAGGCGACGCGGGCGAGGGGGGTCTGTGATTGATTGGGAGCAACAGAAGTGCGAACTTTAGAGGTTAAGATTTCTCCCTTGAATGGAAGCTGCTTGAATGGGTAACAATGGCACGAATCACAAAGAGGTCTATTCCAGTGGCCCCCTCTTGCCCACCCCCAGGCTAATTGCTCAATCAGCTTTCAGGATTCAAAAGGGAAATGTTATTAAACACATCAAAGAAAGGTATTGCAGTTAAAATCGCATGTACATAAACCCACTACACAGTCACAGGAATCTGTCTCCTGGAGGCAATTTTTGTGTTTAATAATTTTCTACAACAGTACTATATGTTATTTTTACTACTTTGACGCATGGTACAGAATTTTCCTGGAATTCCATATTTTGCATATTAAGTTGAACATGAATATCCTGTGAAAGTGTATTGTAATATTTATTTTTGAATAAAACATTTTATGTAACATTTGTTTGGCCATTTTTAAATAAATGAGTACAATCAAAGTTAATAAACCCAATAAAGTCCAGTCAGCACGGTTCCATTCTTCTTGATGACCTATCACTTTAGAATAGCAATATTATTTATTTATTAAGGGAGAGCTCCAAATTGACTCTTCTAGTTAATATATTGAAGAGTAGCAGGTCTCAAAACTTTTAAAATTAGATTTAATAATTAAAATAAGAGCTTGGAAATAAATACTGAGGGCTACATATGCTCCTAGCAAAACTGATGAACAAGTTAACAGTAGACTGGCCACGACCTTCAAAGGATGAACAGAAGTGAGCCATCCACACCAACTGTCAAACAGCTGCTCTTTGCCCTGGAGGTCAGGATTTAAATTGTTGAATAAAAGTGACACTGCATAGCAGAATGGTCGTCTTATCAGATTATTAGTCCAAGCAGGACTTTTGGAATCATAGGCTGAATAATACCTGCATCCCACAGAAGATACATGCATTTTATTCCCAGTCTTACTTAATAGCAGGCTGGTACTGCATGAAAACAGGGTTTCTCAATCAGTTATATTTACATTTTACCCATTCAAATAAATTAGTAAATATACTAGCAGTACTATGTGAAACTCCTAGACATTTTTGAACTAATTAGAAAATTCTCATTTTTTCTGTATATTACAGTTCTTGAGTAAAATAGCATTTAGGACGCACTTAAAATTAGTTTTAGGCAAATGGAAGAGACCATTTCCTTCTCAGCAAAATTTAGCCTCACAATCTAGCTATATTCAAAAATATTTTGGTACACATTTTCCCACCTGAATCACAATGCGCCACAAATAATGGACATCAAAAAAAAAGTTCTGAACAATCAAAATGAGAAAGTATTGCTTTAGTATGTATCAAGATGTATAAAATCTTGTTTTTTTTCAAAAACATTAGCTAATGGTAAATGAATGTGTTAAGTGGTTTGATCTGAGGTTTGCATAATTGCCACAGAATGACATTTAAACATTCACTGGAAACTGGCTACAGAAATTTAAATAAAGTTCCACTTCATTGCATTTGCTTGCAAGTCAGAATGTAGTACTTGTCAGATAAACCTTTCCATGCCAATAAAGATAAGACTCTGGTACAGCCAGTTTGCCGCCTTTTTCAAATTCTTATATATTTCTTACAGTGTTAATGTGTGATATTTTACCTTGGAAATGAACTATTTCCCTGTGTAAAGGTGAGTAAGTTATAGTAAAAGGTGAGTAAGTATTTCTCCTGACAATTTAAATTCAGACTACAGCTTAACATTATAACAGGCTTGACTGTACAGACTGCAAAACAATACATGCGTATATTATATTTGCACTGAATTCCAAGCACACAGTAATCATTAACACTTATCTATTACTGCATTTGTGTTTTTAGCAGTGCCATTTTGCCCAGTTAAATTTTTCAGATTTAGCTAATAAACTCTGTTCCTAAGTAGATGGTTTACGAAGAAACTCTGTTTTTAACATCCTATAATAATTTACTTAGATTCTTGGATTAAAACAGGTATTTTTCAGTCAGTTAGGTTGTTGCTCCAAAATATATCAGTTTAATTCTTTGCAAGGATACAGGGAGAATTAAAGCTTTGCTACTTTGTTAAGAGCCAAAATACTGAGCTCATTTAAAATGTTGCCCTTTAAAGCAGAGTTGCTCTCCTTGGGTGGTGCGTACTAGACTGATCCCTCAGCAAGTATGTTAAAAATGTCCTCGCAGCAGCCAGGAGCTGGGTGGCTTTTCTCAAGCAGAAATAACTGAGGAGGTGACATGAAGATGGAGGACTTCTCCAGGATGCCTTAGGACCACACGATATTGCCATCTGAACCCAATCGCACTTATTCAGCAAGAATAAGGTTTGCCAAAAGAAACCATACATATCCTAATCGGAAATATTCCTCTTAATTACTTTTTTGAATTTAATGACACTTCCATGATATTGCTAAAAATTACATTTTATTACTAAACATTACTATTGAGCTATATGAACTTCTGTATAACTGTTAAAGTAATATATGACAACAGACAAAAAAATACTGATTACTGACAACCACTGTCTTAGGGGTAATGATTGATGGGCTTTGGAAGAAGACTTTCACATAGGTGTCAGGTATTTAGGGGCAAGGGTGATTTACAACAAGCTAGGCATATATTTTTCTCACATACGTTTAGGAAGCTTCTCAATCGGGTCACTGCTGGGTGGAACAGGTGTTGAAACTGTTTCAATTTTCAAAATATATTTTGACACATTTAGTCTTTTAGAGGCTAGGGACACTACACAGGAAAAGGAAAGTATGGAATTTTAAATTCAGGCTCTGTGTAGTGTACGCACTGAACTGAACATACCGAACATGGGGGCGCTATCTAGCTCAGCGGGGTAGGATGCCTTGGCCATGATCGTCCATTCAAATCTTGTGGACCAAGTGATTTTGGACACGGCCCTTAACCCCCAATTGCCCTGTTTTCTCAATACATTGCTTTGGATAAAATCTAAATAAATATATAAATCATTTACTCAGCACAGGCTTTCTGGCAAACCTCCAGCCTTATTCCAGGACACACAGAACATCAGGGAGGGGGCACCATGGACAGAAATCCAGTCCATTGCAGGACACCCATATACAAAGAACAAATCATAGACAGAAAGCGACCCAAATGCATGTCTTTGGGCTGTGGGAGGCAAACTGGGTGCCCAGTGGAAACCCAGAAACAGAGAGAGAACACACAGACTCCATACAATCAGATCCACAGCAGAAAACATACCACACCATCAGGAGTTGTGAGAATAGAGATACCCAGCAAGTCATCTCCTTTCCCATGTCCATTAAGTTCAAGGGAAATGCTTCTGCTCCGAAATCTAAGCTGTACTTTGCTTTGTATTCACATTCAAAAATATCATTAGGCACAATATATAAGAGTAAAAACAATATAAAAATATTATAATTAAAAGAGTTACTACCCATTCAAAGGTGTACAAGGGAAGCAGCTGAAGGTTCTTGTTCAAAAGGGACAATCCAGAAGCAGGGACAAGCTGAAAGGGGGACGGGAAATGAACTTGACCCAGTTTGCTGACCTTCTGCAGTAAAAAAGAAGAATGAGTCTTCAAATTGCTGGCACTATGTAGATCCCATTACTGCTGCTAACAGCACTCTCTCCTGGGAGAATTTCATTGCTTCTCCACCTCCTGAAAATTCACAGATGGATGAAAACTACTCCAAGATTGAATAAGATGTCAAACATTCCACTTCCATATTTTTGTGCAAAGAACAAATATGTTTAGCATCTCCAAAACAATTTTTCCATCGTATGCTACAATATACACTTTGAGTAGATACTGTAAATAGTCATAGTCCAGTTTGTTGCACAGAAAACTGGTCTGCGGCGGCAATGGAGATGCCAAAAAGAGCACGATACAGCAAAATACGTGAAACATTCAGTGGGTTACCCAGTTTTTGCCATGCAATTAAGAAAACTTATCTAAAACGAGACTACAACTGAAATTCCAGAGAATCGTAACGAAATATCTATCACTCTTCATGCGCAACAGTAAGACTTAAAATTTCAGCAAAGCCACACACTCAACTGTGTTTTTTTATATCTACTGGGATAGATAATAATGCATTATGAAGTATTTCTGAAATGTCTTGGCAAGCTAAACAAATCTATTTATGATGTAGCCTGACATTTTGTAGTTATTTACACCGCAGCTATTTCCCTTAGTGGGCCCTGAGATAAAATGGATATACAGTAGATGTCTCTAACTACGCTCTGAATCATGAAGGAGAAATAAGGACCAGTAATAAACTGTAAAATTTAATTAACCTGATTCCTCTCTTCCTTACAATCCCTCCAAATATATTGGTGGGGTAGGGTGCATCATTTAGTGAAATTAAGTTAAAATACACTATTCTGCCAGCAGTCATTGCTGTGTGAAAAAATGCTATTCACTATTTAAACACCAGTATAGAGAAACTGTAAAGAAATTGCAGTTAACTGCACAAAAAATACATTAACTCACTATTCACAACAGTGCTGCATGCAAGCACTTCAGAACATTTTTATTTGACTTTAAAATACTCCAGTCAAATGTGATTCTCAATGGAAGTATAACATATCTCACACAATTTGAATCATGTAGGTCTTGGTTCTGGTTTGTACAAGTCAGGGCTTCCGTTAAACACGGAAGCAAAACACCATGCACAATTGTGAACGTGCAACGGTAAGTCTAATTCATACAAAAAGCAGAGAAGGTTATTAATAAGCTATGCTAAGATACGTATTATGAGGGGAAAAGCACTATGAAAACACATAATCTGGGAGCAAGCTGGGAGATGGTTAAGAAAGTGGACTAATTACTGAAATTTACTAATTCAAATTCTATGAATGACCTCGGTAATAAACAATTGCACGAGGAAGAGAGTTTTTATTCAAAATTATTTTGACTGCAATCCTTTTGATTTTGAGCAGGGTACAGCTTCACCAGAATCTACTGTCACGGGATAGTTACTTAATAAAGCAGAGTTAAGGTAGCATTGTTTTAAGATTGCCAAAAAAAGTGTTCTCCATACAAATAAATTCCACATTTGCGTCCGTTTGAGACCAATTGTTAAAATTAATCATGGTAAATGCAGACATTTTCACACCCTGCCCAAAGGGATGGAGGGAGAATTTCACTCTTTGCAAGAGGGTCCTCCCTTCTTCCATAATGGAAGAAGACTGTCCCAGCAGTGAAAGTACATACAGTATGCAGAGAGCTGCATTTACAGTCAGCTTCAGCTACCCTTACTGATTTTGTTTTTTTTTTTGTCACTGTATGTGCATGAGAAACACTGTGTGTGTGAATATACACATATTTAAAAAATGAGTAAAAATATGAATACAGCAAAGTGCAGTGCAAAACAAACATTATACATAATACTTGTTTAGATTGACCATCAGAATATGAAACAGTCATCAGTACATTCATTACATTTATCGATAGTACTTTTGTAGCAATTAGGACAACCTAATTCATACATTATATTACTGAAATGAAGAGAAAACACTGCAACATTCAGGAATGCCATCTACTAGCAAATACAAAACAAAGTTAAACCAGCAAAAGGGAGTAGAATGATTTTTGGGAAGAAGACTTTTCACCTTAATCCTTTCATGAAACACACAGTTTTTAAATGCAGGTCTGCCGTTGTGTGTATTGGAACATCAGAAATCCATGTTCAATTGTTTTCTGTTGTTACAATAACTTTAGATTACTATTATGATCCAAAAATATCACAACCGCTTGATATTTTCAAATTCTATCTATATATTAATTATTATTTGAATATTTTTGTCTTTTGGGATCACCGCCATACTCTCATCCAAAATTATTGTCAAATGCAAACACTGAGCTTTCTTGTCCATATTATTATTTGAGATAATGTTACTATTTAGCTTTGGAGCTGAATTATGTCACTTTTCAAAAATTTTGGCAGAAAACTTGGAATAAGAGTAATTTTAGAAAATGTTCATTGAGAGATGATTGAAATATCCATTCAAATTGCTCTGGCAATTACCATATCCATTCATTGTGGTATTTTGTTATTGTGATGGTAACTGACAATGATTAGCTACAGTGGTGTTGTGATACATTGCAAGTTTTAAAAATACTGCGCAAAGAATAATGTTCTTCTCTTTCGGCTGACCTCTATAGTTCACACACTGAAAATACATTAAACCCCAAAAGGGGGGATCAAAATAATCACGTTTCAGCTGTAGTCCGAGATTAACAACTTTTGTACAATTCCAAAACACCAACCAAATCTGCCAGAAGATTAATTGCACTTACATAGTGAGATACATTTCCTTTTCTGTTTTTATAGATATAGAATAGAGTAAACTATTTTAGAAAAGAGTAAACATTAGACCTTTAATTACCTCCCAAAGGACAAAAAAGTGGACAGATCCAAAATAAATTATGCTTACTTTGTGATTGTAAAAGTAGTTCTTTCTCAAGAACAATGATACAACACAGCCTTGCACTGAACACTGATGATTTAAAGTTTAACACACATGGCATCAAAAATACTATATTTCAAGGGCTAACCAGTTTTTTCATTAGAATCAATTATCAGGAACTGTTATAAAAATCCAAACTGCGAGGGATTGCAAGGAGTTTTCTGTCTACGACATGACACTTTCTAAAATGTTGTCATATCATTAGAATGTTAAGGAATCCAAATGCACATTACTTAAAATTTAGATCTATAAAACTCAGCCAGTCATATTTCATTTGTTGTTTTTTCTGGCGTTCCAACACACAGCTATTTCTGTCACTTAAATCTGCAGCGGTTGCTATAAAACACAAAGACTAAACTAAGCTCAGTTTAAGGGAAAGAAGGTGAATAACAAAATCCTACACAAGTCACCAACTTTTACTGCCAGCTTCCCATAAGAAGGCATTAAGTATAAACCTTGACACAATGGTTTCATTTCTTTTTTAAAGGTACACTAAACCTTCATTTTCTTTCTCTCGTAGATTAGTTGTGGCAGACTGCACACACATTCTTGTGAAAGAGGTCATATTGATCCTTTGTTTGGAAGGTTTTATCACCCTAACCAAAAAGGGTTATGTAGCTCTGGGTTTAGAGTGCGCACCATATGAAATCAGGGCGGGAGTTGCGAAGAAAAGAAAGAACTGGAGACATTGAGAAATTGGCAATGATTCTGTCCGGACTAATAGTGCTACAATTGTTCAAATAAAATGTGAAGACAATTCTCATATATTATGATGAGGTATACCACATAAGAATTCTTTGTCATTCCACATGGGGGAAAAAAACAGAAATAGCAGGGCTTTTCTTACCATTGGTGTAAGGTGAAAGGGTTTCTTGGAGTCTGACGCCAAATGAGAAAAGAGTCATTAGCAAAGCAACCCCCTAAAATGTCACACCACGAGCCCAGTGGGTTCTTAATGTCTGGAAATGCCACCTTTCTTTTCAACTCACAAATGCAATCATTTGATCAACCTTGTATTTCCCAGCAGCTGTTTTCACCAGATTCAAAAACAACCAGCTGGAATGACAGTGGTACATTGTCACATCTTCACCTCACCAGACAGGAAAAAACATGATGTAAAAGTCACCCCCATTACAGATACTCTGTAAATAATATCCCTCTTCCCAAGTATCTAGCAAATCCCTCAGAAATGTTACAGTAACAATGAGTAACACCAAAGGAAACAAGCCCCGTTTATACAGCATATTCTATCCACTCATCCTCTTAATTTTATCCAGTTGAGGGACAAAATTGCTATTTACCACAGTATAGAACATGCTGCCGTTTGCATTTTCAGTGCAATGGTTGTTGAACAGCAGTTTGCAATAATAGCAACAACAATAATAAGCTGAAAAATAACATGTTGGATTTTTCAAGCCATAAGGAAGTGTCTTATGAACGACCATTAATATTTCTGCTAAAAAAAGGCAATGTTTTTGCTGTATATAAGTCAGATAATAAACCTGCATTGCTTGCAGTCCCACACTACCCACGACCAGCATCCGTGTGCCCATCTTCCCTGGCCGCTCTCCCAGCAGAGGGTCACAGGAGCCCAGAGCCCTTCACAGGAGCCCATTCATAGTAATGTGCCAGGGACCACCCCCAGTAGAATATCAGTTATGATTTACAGATCAGTCTTCATTTCTAATCCAGGATGGGGTAAGGAGGCCTGGAGCCCATCCCAGGCAGCACAGAGCACTCAGGAGGGGAATACCCCAGATGGGATATCAGTCATTTTTTTAAACAGTTCATTCATATTTAATATCTAAAACTTCATTTTCTAAATGGGAACATAATTCCTAAATAAGGCAGCTGAGGTAACCTCAAATGGTATGTTATATAAAAGCCTACTACAAAGTCTTCCAATGAATTACAGCTCATTCAAAAAAATCCAACAAGTTTTTTTTTTTTTTAGTATCAAGTTCCCCCCTCCCAAATCTTTCACTCTTCGCATACCAGCACTCTCTGTAGACAACATCTTTCTAATATTTTGAGACAAAATGCATTCAGTGACTATAGCTTACTAAAGGCTTTCACCTTATTTTTAGCTGAGCTGAATCAGATGCAAAAGTACATTTTTTTCTACAAGTAAACTTTATACTTGAGTATCTAAAGCCTTTGTCCTAAATGACTTACGGCAGTGGGAGGGGTTACAGTTTATGTGCACTGTGTTAGCTTTGTTACCACAGTGCTCTGCTTGAAAGAAATAAATTGTCACACCTCAGAACAGCCAGTATCATTTAGGTGGACAGCAAATTCCAACATATGCTAACATTTATTTAGCAGATATTTTGTCTAAAATGATGTACAAGCAACAACCTGAGATCAGGGACACACTGCATCTCTGTAGTACCTGAGGTTAAGTTCCTTACTGAAGGGCCTAACAGAGATACAATGTAGCCGTGCCCGTCACTGCACCATCATGCTGCACCAAACACAAAGGCATCATATCCTAAGCACTCTCACGTCATTGGAACCCAGAGACTGTCAGGTTATGAATAAAAAATAACAAATTCCGAACAATTTTGTTCCAGGAGGAGGAATAGGAAGGAAAGGAGGAGGAGAACCGAGACATGATGCCTCTCAGCATGAAGGGAGTAAAATATCTCAGGTGAAATTACTGCAACTATAAGCAGCCATGTTTTAAGTCATGGCCTATTAGTGAGACAGGCTGGTCTATGGGTGAACCCTAATCTCAGCCATTCCACAGGCATGCCTATGGGTGAACCCTAATCTCAGCAATTCTACAGGCATGCCTATGGGTGAACCCTAATCTCAGCCATTCCACAGGCATGCCTATGGGTGAACCCTAATCTCACCCATTCCACAGGATGTCTATGGGTGAACCCTAATCTCAGCAATTCCACAGGCATGCCTATGGGTGAACCCTAATCTCACCCATTCCACAGGCATGCCTATGGGTGAACCCTAATCTCACCCATTCTACAGGCATGCCTATGGGTGAACCCTAATCTCACCCATTCCACAGGCATGCCTATGGGTGAACCCTAATCTCAGCCATTCCACAGGCCTGTCTATGGGTGAACCCTAATCTCACCCATTCCACAGGCATGCCTATGGGTGAACCCTAATCTCACCCATTCCACAGGCATGCCTATGGGTGAACCCTAATCTCACCCATTCCACAGGCCTGTCTATGGGTGAACCCTAATCTCACCCATTCCACAGGCATGCCTATGGGTGAACCCTAATCTCACCCATTCCACAGGCATGTCTATGGCAAAAACTACAACATAACTGACATACACTTCACATTCTACCAGTTTCTGCTGCAATACAGCAGTGACCCTCCAGAGCACTGCTCATATACAGTTGTTTTTGTTCTATCACTCCAATTATCTTCTCTCTTGGACGACCTCCATGGAAGACCAAGGAGTGGCCAAACGTGCAAACGTGTGAGATTATATGAAGCAGTTACAGCATTTCACCATTTCCATGCCAAAACAAAGTGCGATGTAGATGCAGTTATATGAAACATCAGTGCCCTGCTGTGCCTCTGAGATAAAAATGAAATATAAATTACATTAATGTTTTTAGGTAATGGCGTTCTGAAGGAATATAGGTGCATGTTACTAGAACTCTAGCTCTTGGGTTTGGATAGAATAATTTTGATACATTTGCAGGCTTTTGGTTGTTGAGTTTTGGACAGGAAATGAGTTGCATGTACAGTTGTAGTGCCATATGAAATGTTTTGTAAAAGTGAACTTGGTATGGAAAAATGCTTGTGAGCCGTTATATAAAACTGTAATACACATTGATATATTTTATGTTAACAGTATTACATAAATAAGCAGGAGGAACCTATGAGCCCCCAAGTGCCTCAAACCTGAGTTACGATGAAGGTGTCCAAACTGCATTCGGTCCAGCTGTCCGGGGCTAATGGAGTTCCCAGCAACCATATAACATTTCCTCTAACCCAGGAGAACAGAACGCTAAAATGGAAGAGACCCAGAAACGGAAAAATAGCAGCACTCACTGCAGTTCACTGTAGGAATAAGAAGAAACAATGACATAACGCCAAAATGCCAGCATTTTTTTAGCAAGCAAAGCAGTTTTGGGGCAGTTTAGCTACAGGGAATCTTTCCCTTTTCCAAACAAAAAACTGTTTTGTATAGAAACGGCTACAAATCTATATTGCTGTGATCTTCCATTCTACACACATTAAGATTTAGTCATATTTAAGTGTTATGTTGTGCGACAAAGGAATACAAAGAGGTCCTTCTCCCATCAGCTGCATTGACATTTTCATTTCACTCCACTGGGGCAGACATCTTGATTTGCTCCGTTGGGCCAGAAATTTTACAGAATGATTTGTCGGAAAGGTCACTTCCCAGGAGTCTCACTGGAGATGGAAGGGGGAAGTCCTGACTTTAATTAAAACAAAACAGAACAGACCACTTAAACTGTAGGCAGTGGTGGCTTAATGGTTAGGGAAGTACCCATGTAACTGGAAGACTACAGGTTTGAGTCCCTGACCAGCAAGGCACCACTAATGGCGCTTTTCCACTGCATAGTACGGCACGGTACGGTTCAGTACGGCTCACTTTTGGGGGGCTTTCCACTGG
>JABFDZ020000042.1:4557692-4586320 GCA_019775955.2 Pollimyrus isidori
CTCCAACCGGTTCTGCATCCCTGTGCCCGTCTCCCTCCAACCGGTTCTGCATCCCTGTGCCCGTCTCTCTCCAACCAATTCTGCATCCCTGTGCCCGTCTCGCCAACCGGTTCTGCATCTCTTCTTCTGGGCATTGTGCAAGTTGTACAGCCGTGTACAAGTTCACCAGGCTGAATCTTCTCATACTGTTCTTGGATTTGCTGCTGCAGAAGACTTGCACAGAAATGTATTCATAAGAAATACCAATGAAGCTGGACCCATGTTATTAAAGGGAACATCCAGACATTTACATAAGCCAACTAGCAAAAGTCTCCTTGGTTTTTTACTGAAATGTGTTATAGTATTGATCCATCCATCTTCTGTACATCTTCCCGTTTTTGAACCAGTACTGGCAAATATGGTTTTAAATTTATGGCTACTATTAACTATAGTCACTATTTTATACTTAAAATGTTAACTAATTTACTATTGATTCATGACATGACTGGATTTACAAACGGAAGGTTGTTTCATAACTGCCTGGTCAGTAGGCTATAGGGAGTAACTCTAGTAAGTTTATTGATCATATACTACCTGTCTGTACGGTACAGTACAAGGGAAAACACAGCTTTCATTTTCTTTGATAAAAAGATCAAGCAATAGGCCAATTTCAATATAACCAATCTAGCACATTTATTGCGCATTATCGATATAACTGTTACGCATGCAGATATTTAATGTGTATTATTAACTGTACAACTGATGCACTTCCCATAAAAACCAGATCCGTCTCATTTTCTACATCTGCCCCCTGGTTCACGCCTGAACTTCGGCTTCTTAAGGCCAAAGGTCGACAACTTGTGTGCCTGCATAAAAAAACTGGCCTTACAATTCACAAACAGATGCACAAAGACCATATATTACACTACAAGCACCGCATCACACAAACTAAAGCCAACTGTTATTCAGACATAATCTCTTCCAACAAAGGTAACACAAAAACACTCTTTTCATTGCTCCACAATGCCACATAACCTCCAGACTCTCTACCAGCCCATCTTTACTCAGAGGATTTCTGTAATTCTCTAATGACTTTCTTCTCTGATAAAATTATCAGAAAAATTCACCAAAATCTTGGCTCTCACTCCTCTACCACTTCATATGAACTCTGTCCACCCAATTCCTCCTTCTCCTCCTTCCAGCTTCCCTCCACCTCAAAAATTTCACATTTTATTTACAAGTCAAAGCCCTCCACCTGTCATCTGGACCCCCTACCCACAGTTTTAGTTAAAGCCTGCCTTCCCTCCCTAATTCCCCTTATCATTACCATCATTCACTCCTCCCTCATCACTGGAACGGTACCTCCATCTTTTAAGACTGCTGCAGTAACCCCAATATTGAAAAAGCCCGGTGCTAACCCTACAGACTTAAACAACTACCGTCCCATCTCAAATTTACCTTTCATCTCCAAAATTCTTGAAAAAACAGTAGCTGTACAACTTCAGTCTGGTTTTCGTCCTCTTCATAGCACTGAAACCGCTCTCATTAAAATTACCAATTATTAAAATTACTGTCATCCTTGACAGTACCCTATCCTTTCAATCACACATCAATAACATTATCAGATCAGCATATTTTCACTTACGTAACACCAACCGCCTTCGCCCCTCCCTCACTCCTCACACCACTGCTATTCTTACACATAGCCTTGTCACTTCCCGTCTGGACTATTGTAACTCACTCCTTTTTGGTCTGTCTCAAAAATCTCTACACAAGCTTCAACTGGTGCAGAATGCAGCTGCTCGTATTATCACTGGAACCCCCCACACTCACCATATTACTCCAGTTTTGCAGCAGCTTCATTGACTTCCAGTGAAAACACGAATTGAATTTAAGGTCCTTCTATTAGCTTTCAAGGCCATCCACAATCTTACCCCTCCCTACCTGTCTGACCTTTTACACATTGACACTCCCTCCCGCTCCCTCAGATCCACCTCCTCCATCCACCTGACTGTTCCCCTCGCCCATCTCACTACTATGGAGAGCAGAGCATTCAGCCATTCTGCCCACCGACTCTGGAACCTATTACCACCGGACCTTAGAAATATCAAATCACTGCCTCTTTTCAAATCCAACCTCAAAACTCATCTGTTCCAGCTTGCTTTCTGTTACAATGCCTAATTTTCTCTCTTGTTTTTAATCCTGCATTGTGTAGTTTTGATTGTTATTTAATCCTGTGGTTGTGCTGTTTTCATTCCTTGTGCGGTGACCTTGAGTGTCAAGAAAGGCGCCAATAAATAAAATGTATTATTATTATTATCAACTTAAGGAACTTCTTTTGTTGGAGGAGTTTAAAACTGTGTACCTGATCGTATTGTTACATACTTAAATGAACAGGGAGGGTGGCTGTAAAGAAGGTACATGTGGCCGATTGTGTTACTGACGTCTAATCGCTCACTCATTTTGTTGAACCCGCCTTCCAACCATTTGTTTTTACTGGTTTTGTTTCGCTGGATGAATCTGATGTAAAGTGCCCTCCCTGTAACTATCCTGCATGATACTGGAGCTGCTCAATCGTTCATACTGAACAGTGTGTTACCTCGTACTGACTCCACCTATTCTGGGTATGATGTTCCTGTACAGGTTATTGACTTGGGAACTGTGAGAGTGCCTCTTCACCAGGTTCATTTGGAAATGGATGATTTCTCGGGCTTTGTTAAAGTAGCTGTTTGAAGTCGTCTCCCCGTTTCGGGAGTAACTTTCATTTTAGGTAATGATATCGTGGGAGGGAAGGTAGTTCCATTACCCGAGGTTGCATCAGAACCGCGTTACTGTTCTGACAAATTAGAATGTGACTACCCTGCTGTGTTTCCCACTTGTGTTCTCACTTGGTCTCAGGCTCGGAAACTCGCGGACATTGACCTGACTGATACTTTTATGTCCAACTCCCCTACAGCTAAGTCTCCATTGTGCAATTCTGACACCCCTGTTGCTCGCCATGTTATTGGTCCCCCTGAAGTTCTCTCCATGAGGGAAGCCCTGGTTAAGGCTCAGGGACCTGATCGTTCCCTGGAGGCCTGTTGTGCCGCTGACTTAAAATACCACCCCACTGCTTACTTCCTTAGTGGGAAAGTGCTTATGCATAAGTGGACCCCTCCGAGTTCACCTTTTTATTGGTCTTCTATATATCAGGTAGTAGTCCCCGAGAAGTATCGGGCATATGTATTGTCCCTCGCCCACGATCACCCATGTTCAACCATGAAGCGAAAACCGCTTCAGGAGCAGTGGTTGTCACCTAACACGCCTTCGCCATGAAATATGTTAGTAAACATATGTCTGCTGTTAGAGCCCTCGCTAGGACGTCTCTAGGTGCCTCCCAAGTAAAAATGAAGGCACATTTTAATAAAGCTGCTATCGAACGGTCCTTTCAGCCGGGTGACCGTGTCCTTGTGTTACTCCCATGGTCTGGTTCCTCCCTTCGCTCTCGGTTCTCAGGTCCTTATGTTGTCCGCTCTAAGCTGAGTGCTACTAACTATGTGGTGGAAACCCCAAATCGTAGGCGGAACTCCCGGGTTTGTCCTGTTAACATGTTGAAACCCTACCTCGACCGTTCAGTTTCGGCCCCTACCCCCACGCCAGTAGGGGTTTTGTTGATCTGCAACTATTCCCCGGAGGACGATGAGCTACACCTGGGGGAAATTTGTTTACCTTGCACTCGTTTACCAAATTCAGAAGCTCTTCAGACTCTTCCTAGCCAGTTAACCCATTTGCCTTCTGCCACCCAATCTGACATTATGTGCCTTGTAGGTAGGTTTCATTCCCTGTTTTCGGATACCCCTTCGTGTACCTCTGTTATAGAACATGATATACTGTAGATGTTGTCGGTCATGTCCCCATTAAACAGCACCCTTACCATGTGAGCCAGCATAAGCATTCTTTGTTGGCTCAGGAAACTATTTGTTGACAACCGGTCTCGCTGTGCCTAGCTCCAGTCCTTGGAGTTCCCCATGTTTGCTTATTCCCAAGCCTGACAGAACATTCAGATTCTGTACTGATTACCGTAAGGTAAATGCCGTAACCAGGCTGCATGCCTTTCCCACTTCCACGTATGGAATACTGTGTAGATCGGATTGGGTCTGCCACATATGTGACTAAACTAGATCAATTAAAAGGTTACTGGCAGGTTCCTCTCACCCCTCGCGCCTCAGAAATTTCTACTTTTGTTACCCCTGATGTCTTCCTCCAATATACAGTCATGCCATTCGGGTTACACAATGCCCCGGCCACTTTTCAATAGCTTATGCAAAAGGTGCTCGGTGATGTCCCAAATTGTGAGGCGTATTTAGATAATGTCATCTATTCCGATTCGTGGGAGCATCATATGCAGTCCCTAGAGCTAGTTTTTGCTCGTTTAAAAGGTGCTTCGTTAGTCCTAATGTCGTATACACCGACCATAATCCTTTAGTTTTCCTGTCCCGGATGTGTAACACGAACCAACGCCTCATGCGCTGGGTGTTGATTGTGAAAGCTTTTAACCTAGAAATCACACACAAGAAAGGTGCCAGCAATCTAGTAGCGGATGCCCTCTCAAGATCCTGACTCCTTTGGTTATTTGACGTGGTTTTGTTTTGGTTCTCTGTTTTCTTTTGTTTATTTTGATTTGGGGTCTGTGTATGTTTGCGAACACCTGGCAGGTTTGCACTTGTGTGGGGGGGTGTTACATGCCGTACGTTTCCAAGGGAAGCCTACAGGTTCTCCGGACCTCCCTCTCTTGTCATTCGCCGACTGCATCTTGTCTCCGCCTCCCCGGCCAGACCCCGCCCACAGCTTTCCCGATGCGCTGCGCATCATTTACGGTTTGTGAGGTGAAAAGCTGGGTAACAAAGAACTTCGACAGCTGCTCTCTGCTCAATTTTCTGCTTTGTTGTTGGCTTGCTTTTTTTGTTTCGGACGATAGTGTATGACGGTTTTTGGTTCACCATTACTCGGTTTGCCCTCTTCTGTACTTCTGCCCTGGTTTTTGTTTGCTCTTTGGTTTTCAATCTTTTGCCTGGTTTTTGGTTCAAGACTTTGCGCGCCCCTTGGACTTTATCGCTTTGTTCTGTGTATGTGCTGTGTGTGTGTCTGGTGCGTAGGGAGTGATTGCTGTTTTTGTTGAAATACTTTATTTATACTGGGTAGGGAGTCAGGTGTAGGAATTGTTACTGTGTTCTTTGTTTTCTCTAGTTTAGTTGGATTTGGGTTTCTTTCGGTAGTTGGGTTTTTGTTTATTGTTTTGGCCATAATCACTCCTGAAGTCTTTTTGCACCAGGTTTGTGTCTGTCGCGTCCAAATAAAATCAGAAAATATATAAAAATATACCCCTTTGTCCACGTGTGTTCCCTTGTCCACCACTACACCCTGTGTTTCCCATAATCCCCTTTCCCTTCCATTCTGTTACCCCCCGACCCTAGACCGGGGATCGCAACACACTTACATATTGAAGTGCATATCA
Organism: Pollimyrus isidori; assembly: GCA_019775955.2. Lineage (NCBI taxonomy): Eukaryota > Metazoa > Chordata > Actinopteri > Osteoglossiformes > Mormyridae > Pollimyrus > Pollimyrus isidori. Next base: position 4,563,166 of record JABFDZ020000042.1, read on the forward strand.
TTAATTAACAGAGTTCCATCAGTAGCAGGTGAATCTTTAATGATCTCAGACAGTTTGTTATCTGTACTTTGGTGAGCCCATTAAGTGTGTGATCTGCTGTCACGTATTCAGAGTAAGGGGATGGGTTATAGTAATAGAACTGAAAGACGCATTATTTGCGAATGGAATGGTTAGATGCGTGCGTATTTTAAAAACAAGCATACAGTTATTTACGCCAAAAAGTTCTGCAGATTAAAGCTTGGAACAGACTGGAGTCTGCACCGCCTGCAAGCCCATCTGTCTACAAGGAGTTTAACTTTGAAAATGGCCATCAATAACCAGAATGTTTGATTTGCACTGTAAATAAATTTTCAATTTAGAAAAATGAACGCGTGCTCAGTTGTTGTAGTAGTAATAATAAAGTATTAAGTTATAAATGATGTGCAGCAATCTAGGGCTGTATTTGTGATTTTTGTTTACAATCGTTCAGAGCGTGAGAGCGCTCCTGAGGCATACTGCTCATCACCTAGTAGTCTGTTAGCTTACCGCCTTAATTGCACTAGCTTTATGGCTATTTAGTACGCAAGCAAATCGCACTTCGACCGACCTACCCACGCACCCACCCACACACCCACACACATAATGATGGACTACTTCCCCAGGCGTGCAGTATGAACTTCACATTCTGGTTTCCTCGGTTTGGACTCTACAATCAATGCAACAACTTCATACATTTCTAATGCCAGAGATGATCATCAACTTATCTAACAGTGCCTCATAAATTGGAGGATGACATCAAGTGACCTTAAAAAAGAATGGGAGACATTAAGTGGTGTGAAGTGCAGTGCTAGGATAGTTTGTATCGTGCTCCTAGAAGCAGAACTGAAGACCCATAAAGCAAGGAAGAAATCAATCATAATTCAGTGAGAAGCAGAGAAGAGCCAGGCTGGAGTTTTCAAAAAATGTACACTTTGCCCAGGTGCATACACATAAAATTAAAAATAATTGAAACAAAATTTTTTGCTGTGGTCCCTAATGTCTTTCTTGAGCTGTAGTCAACTGCCACTGGATGGCGTCAAATTGCACTTAATTATAATTTAAGGCTCCAGACATCTCAAATACATTTTTTGCAGAATTGTAATTGCAGGCATGACACCCCAAAAGACTCAATATATCTCAGGACCTAGTCAAAGCAATCGCAGAAAACCGTATGATGTGATCTCAATGAAAGTTCTCCAAGTCAATAATGAGTTAGGAAGGTAATAGTCGTTTTGGTGCAAGCTACACTCATTATCAGGATGAAAATGTGTGAAGGCTAGTTGGACAGAAAAGAGAATATTGTCACCATATGTGTATTTTCATAGTAAGCAACACAGTAACACAGGCTAACTTTTTCATGTTTATCCTCTTCTTTTCACTTTTTATAAACTCGACCCCTTATGGCTTAGACTTTTTCTTATTCATTTATGTTAATTTGGCACTCAAGCATGAATACATCACTCATCCCCCAACCAAGAGTCAAAACTACACCAATCCACCATGGAGGTGTGCAGACTGGCTAAATATTATTCTTAATGATTTCACATAATCCAGAAGAAAATGCAACAATATATCTGTGAAACTATGCATTCACAGCATTATGAACTGATTGTGGCAGAGGTGGAAACTCGAGTCACGCTGAGTGACTCGAGTTACAAATTTGATGACTTGTGACTTGACTTGGCAAGAGACTTGGACTTTCAATATGCTGACCTTTCAACATGCCCACACTGCGAACTGCGCAGAAAGGGGCCCTGGCTGCCAGACTCCCCAACACTGCCGCCCAGCACACGACTCCGCAGAAGGAGGCCCTGACTGCGACGGACTCGTAGAACATCCGCCTCCCCAACACTGCCGCCCAGCACTCAACTGCGAAGAAAGAGGCCCTGACTGCGACAGACTCATAGAACATCCGCCTCCCCAACACTGCCGCCCAGCACAAAACTGCACAGAAAGAGGCCCTGACTGTGACAGACTCATAGAACATCGGCCTCCCCAACACTGCCGCCCAGCACAAAACTGCGCAGAAAGAGGCCCTGACTGCGACAGACTCATAGAACATCCGCCTCCCCAACACTGCCGCCCAGCACAAAACTGCGCAGAAAGAGGCCCTGACTGCGACAGACGCGTAGAACATCCACCTCCCCAACACTGCCGCCCAGCACAAAACTGCGCAGAAAGAGGCCCTGACTGCGACAGATGCGTAGAACATCTGCCTCCCCAACACTGCCGCCCAGCACAAAACTGCACATAAAGAGGCCCTGACTGCCACCGATGCGTAGAACATCCGCCTCCCCAACACTGCAGCCCAGCACACGACTGCGCAGAAAGAGGCCCTGACTGCGACAGACTTGTATAAAATCCGCCTCCCCAACACTGCCGCCCAACACACGACTGCGCAGAAAGAGGCCCTGACTGCGACAGACTCGTAGAACATCCACCTCCCCAACACTGCTGCCCAGCACACAACTGCGCAGAAAGAGGCCCTGACTGCGACAGACTCGTAGAACATCCGCCTCCCCAACACTGCCGCCCAGTACACAACTGCGCAGAAAGAGGGCCTGACTGCGACAGACTCGTATAAAATCCGCCTCCCCAACACTGCCGCCCAGTACACAACTGCGCAGAAAGAGGGCCTGACTGCGACAGATTCTTATAAAATCCGCCTCCTCAACACTGCTGCCCAGCACACGACTGCGCAGAAAGAGGCCCTGACTGCGACAGACTCGTATAAAATCCGCCTCCCCAACACTGCCGCCCAGTACACAACTGCGCAGAAGGAGATCTTCCTGTACTCCATCATGTCTCCATCCCTCATACAATAATCTGAGAATGTCTGCAAATGGCAGGACTCCGCGTTCTGGTTTAGGCCAGAGGTGGCAGTTAGGTAAATAGCCTTCAGCGTCAGAAGAAAAACTAGATGCTGCTGGAAAGAGAGCAATATATTCCTCATACAGCCCAGTCGTCTCTCCCCTGACTAACCTCCGCTCCTCCCTCTTTAATCTGTAGCCCCCACACACTCCTCCCACAAAGCAGCGTTACTTCAGTTTTGGAGCAATTTTACTCAAAATGAAATCAGTCTCAGACATTGTCTTATACAAATTAATTGTGAAGTTTGAAAAAGATACAAAATGTAATTTTTAAAAATACTGCACCTAAGAGTCTGCAGATACTTTTCTTTTCGCTACCACTATGCTACACTGCTTCAGTTTTGAAGGTGAAACTTCAGTAAAAATACTGAAGGTCATTTTAAAAGTCTATGATCCCTCTTCATTGTGTTAAATTGGTGTGTCATTAAAGAATGTAATTTAAACCTCAGAAAGATTTCTTTTTCTAGCCTTCTTTTTGTACATGAACATACAGCAATCTGACAGTTAGTTGTATTGGATGAGTGTCTCATATAGGAATTCTGAAGGAAAATGGAGATGTCATTATGCAATCAAAAGGTATCAAGATATTTACATTTGGATTCTCCTAATATTATATATTTGGACTGCAGGAGAAAACCTCCACACATGCATAACGGGGGCCATTAAACCCCCCAGGTCAAGGCATTATTCAGCGTCACTGTCCATCACACCCTGAGACATGTGTGCCTGCTGTATTTCAATCAAAACGTACCAAAATCAAGAATTTTCTTTTTTGTCTTCACTCACATATGCAATTTCATTTTGCCTTTCATAGATGCACTTCTGGGCAATGGAAGGGCAACATTTCATTTTTAACATGAACATAAAGTCATAGATGTTTTCACTGTAATAATTTCAGTTATAAACCCTGGTTTAGTACTAATATAGTCATATTTATGAAAATTCAGCAACACACTTTAATTTGCGTCATTTGTGTTTTATGCTAAATGCTTGCAAATGACGCACGCCAGCTATGGGCAGTACATGGACTGCAGACAAGAGATTGAGGTCACTGGGGGCTGCACCAAAGTGACGACTGGAATAGTTGGCTGAGATTGTGTGTGACACATTCAGAAAACAGCCACATGCATCACACAGCCCCACAGTGAACACAGTTATGTATTCAGAGTGGAGACAGCTTGCAGAAAAATGCCTTACAGACTACAGTATGTAGCTTAACTAGATCAGTCATCTGCCCCTGTAAGACAAAAGCGGCAGATTCTGGACACACACACTACTGTGCTGCATATCTCTAGCTGAAATCTATGACTCTTGCATTCAAGTTTTAAAATACTCATATATATTAGCTTCCCAATTCCACAGTACATCTTAATATATATTATGCCCTGTACAATTTTGTATAATTCATAGTTGACTGTGTGACTGGCAAACTGTTGATTTTGCTGGTCTAGTTTACAGGTGACATGTTAATTAATTCTGTACACTAGTTGCACTCCTTGTGTGTAACATGTATAATCATTATTGTAAAATAATGACAATATCATAAATTTGTTAATTAATTTGAGCATAAATATAAATGTAATAAATTATGAATAATATCTTAGAATACCATGACCAAGATAAATGCTTAGATGATGGTTGGATGGAATGTTTTAGAGCATAAGTAATACATAAGAGCTAATGTATAATGCAAAATATACTAAATACTGTACAAAGTATCGCCTATGATCCTCATCATTATGTTACCAAAAGAAGTTGCCATTTAGAATGACTTTGAAGATGTCTGAGGGAAATTAATAGACTGAATATTTTTTTTTGTTTAAGCTTTCTTTTGTATCTTTAAACGTTCCATTTAATTGTCAAAAGAGCATATTATCCAGTGGTTAGGAAAAGAATTTCTGATAAGTGGTGATATTACTTTTGATTGCATTTCATTACTATGTTGAGAACACTTGGACCTTTTCTGTTTTTCTGTTCCAGCTTACGTCAAAAGCAACATTTACTTCCCCTGTCATGTCCAGCACAATGCATAATAGGGGAAGGCTTTTATGTGTCCACACAGATTCTTTCTTTGGCAGAGGGTAGGCGGAAATCGTAGCGTTTGATTTGAATTCTAAAGAGTCTTGTTAGGCCAAGAGAAGGCCGTCATTGTATGTAAATAGTTATATAAGAGCATATGACTGCTACAGTGCAGGGCAGTGGCTAGTGTCAGGGAATTCATTTGCAATTTTCAAAGGCATGGTGTTCTAGTAAACCAAGCCATTGAGTAAAAAAGCTTACTATACTGATTGTAATCCACCCTTTTCTCGACGTGTTGGGGCACCACTTCAACAGAAGGTAAATTACTTTTTTTTACTGAACACTTGGGTTCTTGTTGACTTATCCGATATCTGAAATAATTGACTTATACTTTTTGTTTTGTAATTATCTTTAATAATCGTTAGGACTTGCCACAAGAGCATTGCAAACAATGACTCATTTGCAAAGCAATCAGTTATGTTTATTTAAGAAGCAATCAGTTACATATATTCAAATTCCTCCTGCCCTGTTTTAACACAATAATTGGAGTTTGCAGTAAAATTCTGGCAAAAAACAGTAATTGATTTAACAAATAACGCTGAGCTGAAATTCATTTCAATCACTTGGTAACCATCATAGTATAAAATTTTGTTGGATCAGTCTTGGAAAAAAAATATGTTTTGTAAAAATTACAAAAAAATTGCAATTGTCTAATCATAGGTCTGCATATCTCAGTAAAAATATAAGTATGTATAGAATATGGATCCATATTGTTCCTCAGTTAATTCTGTGAAGGATTTCTGTAGGATGTTGATGTTGAGCGATAACTGGGTTGCCGCTAGGGCTAGGCCAATAGGATCATTTCAGATGCACTGCAGAAGCTTGGGGATTTTGGCCATCTACTCCCTACCCCCACCCCCGCGTCCTGGCCACGTTGTTCGGGAACACTCCTGTCATTGGCTATACCAAAGCAGGTCACGTTATCCTCCCTGTTCACTGCGCCATCGCCTCGCCTTTTTAAGTAGCCTCTCGGCCATGTGTCAGAAGGCTTTCATTCTCTGTTGGATCGAGATTAATGTCCATGCAACACTGGTGGGTCAACGTGATTCTTCAGCCTGGTGCCGCCTATGCCTCTCACACCTCCAGCAGAGCCTGGTAACCCACCTTCAGCTCAGCTCACCTCACCTAGGAACCGCAGTGATAGCAGCGGAATGGCTAATCGGGCTGTGTTATCTTTGACTGAGTAGTGGAATATTTAACTTTCGTTAACTGTGTTGGTTTAATGCAGTCTTCCTTTGCAGTGATCTTCATGTTTCACGTTTTACGCTTAGTCACTAAAACGTTTTTTTTCCAAATGTTTTTTCTCCAGACCTGGAACCGAAAATGAATTGGGCGTCCTTTTATGCCGTTATAAGCGGTGTAAATAGGCACTCCACAGGTATTGGCCGCATTTGGCTCTCCGTCCTCTTCCTCTTCCGCCTCTTGGTGCTGGTCGTGGCGGCAGAGAGCGCCTGGGGAGATGAGAAGTCGGGCTTCACCTGCAACACCGAGCAGCCGGGCTGCAACAGCGTCTGTTATGACCACTTCTTCCCCATCTCCCACATCCGGTTGTGGGCCCTGCAGCTCATCCTGGTGTCAACTCCCGCCCTTCTGGTGGCCATGCATGTGGCCCATCGCCGTCACATCGACAAGAAGATGCTTAAGATCTCTGGACGGGGAAGTCCCAAAGATCTGGAACAGATCAAGAACCAGAAGTTCAAGATCACCGGGGCCCTCTGGTGGACATATATGATCAGCTTGTTCTTCCGCGTTTTCTTCGAAGCCGCTTTCATGTACATATTCTACATGATCTACCCAGGCTATAAGATGTTCCGACTGGTCAAGTGCGACTCCTACCCCTGTCCTAACACGGTGGACTGCTTCGTGTCCCGACCTACAGAGAAGACTATCTTCACAGTCTTCATGCTTGCCGTGTCAGGTGTGTGTATCCTGCTCAACATCGCAGAGGGAATATTCTTGGTAGGGAGAGCTTGCAGTCGGCATTTTCGCAATGCTCAGGATTCACCCATCGGAGCTTTGTTCATGCAAAAGCTTTTCTCATATTAGACAATTAGTCCATCTGACTAACCAAGTTTAACTTCCATTTTTCATTAGTCAAAATTGAAGATATAGATAATATTAATCTATATTTTCAATCTTATTCATTATTTTTGTCTCACTGGAGCATGGTGAAAATTTGCATTACCATGGATTTTTTACAGCAAACTGTGGATGATAATTTATGTAGTAGAGCATTAAAAGATGCACAAGTATTTTAAGACTTACAATAGCCATTTCCTTCAAAGGAAACAGGCAGCAGTGCTAAGGACATTTTCCCCTGGACATCGTAGGGAATGTTGAATTAAATGGCACTTGATAATAATTATGGAAGAAGCCACAGAAGTACATAAATGGTGAACAAAATGAACAATTCATTCACTGTAATAGTTTGTGTGGCATAACTGGACATTAACTCTGTTAATTAGAGGACAAACAAACAAACATAATGGTGACTAACAGCATAAGTGGCGGAGTTGGCATTAATGCCAGACTTCGTAAACGTTTTGGACAGTTAACCAAGTTTTGAATGCAAAATATTCTACACACTTATCAAGCATTTTCTCTCCCACATTAAACATTTCACGCTTCCAACTCATTCGCACCATTAGCTAATTCATTGGCTGAATACATCTTTAACAGCGTATACATACACAGTATATATATACACACACACACACACATTTTTATTCTAATAGTGGAAAATTTCAAATACAAGGTGCTCCAGAGGTTAATATATCTATTATAATGTTCATTTGTCAGTTTCTTACATGCAGCTAAAAACAATAGTTTGTGTGTATTTTTCCAATATTTTAAGATATGAAACGGTGCGACTGCAATATGTACTGATGGTCTTGATAGTTAAGCTTATCAATTATGTCTGTGACTTTTATCTCAAATATATTTCAAATAATGTCTTTGCAATGTTTAGGATGAAATATTTATATGAAAGGGGAGGGGAGAGTTAAACTGCATTACTATATGAACTATATTTTCAGTAATATATAACTTTCCATGGTGCAGAACATTTGGAGAAATACATATTAGGGCACAGAAACTTAAAGATATCTATTATACGGTTGTCTTCACCATGTAAAAATAGCTGACAGAAAAATCATACCTTTTATTCTTCAGATTTCAGGACTAATCTTCTTCTTCTATGATAATAATAATAATAATAATAATTATTATTATTATTGTGTCACTTCAGAGTTCTATATTGAGTTAAATATTATATATTTAAAGCATTTTTGACCAAAAATCAACAAAAATATGTTTTATATATTTTGACTGCAGTCAGATGACCAATTGACAAACAAGCAATATTATCTTATAGTGACAACATTTTAAGGGGTTTATATAAATTACTCTGGATTTTCAGGTATAAGTTAACTTTCCAATGGCTAAAGTGTGGTTTACCAAAAAATCTTTGTGAACTGTACTGGTATGATTGGGAACAAATACACTGTCAGAACATACTTTCACATATGCCATGTCATTTTTAAATTCAATTCAATTCAATTCAATTATGTTTTTTATAATATTGAACCAGATAATTGAACCAAATATTTTATTTAGTTGTTGCTTGCTTATCATTAACAACAGACATGTGTATTGCTTGCTATGAAAAACAACTCTTTCACTCCGGTTAAAATGTTCTGTTCTTCCATGACGGGGTACACCCTGACAGGGAGGCCACAAAATTGCACGACCCATACGTAGATTTTGAGATGCTAGTTATGGTGGAAGAAGTTTGGATTGGGGGGAAATCCACAATACACAGGGAGAACATGCAAACTCCGTATTACTTAGATATATCATGAAAACTCCAGTTTACCCAAATAGAACATGCAAACTCCACATTACACAGGTAAAACATGCAAACTCCACATTACACAGGTAAAACATGCAAACTCCACATTACATAGATATATCATGCAAACTCCACATTACACAGGTAAAACATGCAAACTCCACATTACATAGATATATCATGCAAACTCCATTTTACCCAGATAGAACATGCAAACTTCACATCATACAGGGAGAACATGCAAACTCCACATTACACAGATATATCATGCAAACTTCACATTGCATAGATATATCATGCAAACTCCATATTACACAGATAGACCTTGCAAACTCCACATTACATAGATATATCATGCAAACTCCATTTTACACAGATAGAACATGCAAACTTCACATCACACAGACAGATCATGCAAACTCCACATTACACGGACAGAACATGCAAACTCCACATTGCATAGATATATCATGCAAACTCCATATTACAGAGATAGAACCTGCAAACTCCACATTACATAGATATATCATGCAAACTCCATTTTACCCATACAGAACATGCAAACTCCACATTACACAAAGGGGGTTGGACCCAAATTGCATAACCCTATAACAGGGCTAACAGCAGGATGAATTCTGATAGATATTTTAATCGAAATGCAAAGGACATGGTATTTTAAATATAACCCATGTTTTTTTTTCTCAATCAAAACATTTTGACCCGGACATACATGAGTCTTGCTATGGATGCGTTCATGTGTGTATGGACAGGTTGGCGATCGCTGCACAGAACCCCCTCCCCCCCCACACAGGGCCACGTAATGTCATTATTTCCAGATACTTTCAACAGCCACAAGATGGCAGCTTAAACTCACTTTTATAAAACATGTCTGTATCGCTAGCTTAAACAATAATATTAATAATAGAAAACATCTTTCACCTTGCTCATACAGAATATAATTATCACACCTGATTGATCCGCAGGGGTAAATGGCTTGTTCCCCGTATACCATAATGTCCATATGAGGGCAACTCGTTACACACTAGAGGTGAGGGCTGGTTTAGGGGTCAGGGTGGCAGGCCAGCCAGCATCCCGGGAGTAGGTGGGGGTTAAGGGGCTTCGTTCAAGGGCCCAACAGTGATATAATTAGTAGGCTGCTAATGGAATTAAACCCATGACCTTGCAGACACCGGTACAGACCCCTAACCCACATGAATGGCCATGTCATCAGGACAGAGTGGCCCCATTACCAGACATTACAGCCAAGAGTTCTGTATTTGTAACACATGTATATTACTATAACAGACCTATGCAGTATGTGTTGTTCTACAATATTTATCAGAAAATTGTTGTGAATTCTGCATGCAATTAAGGGGAAAATCACGTTAATAAAGGATTTATCCAAGTAAGATGTAGTAATGAATTTCATATACAGTATATATATATATATATATAATATTAGCTTGACATAGCAATAAAACTAACAATCAATTTCACTTATCTGAACACTGAAGGCACTCCAACTCAAGGTAAACTTTCCATCATAATGAATAAATTCATTTTATATAAGAAAAATGCCATGTAACTTTTTTGTGTGGATTAAGAATGTTTTTGAGAGAGTGGAACTGAATTTCAGATCATGGCACTGTCAAAATGCTGCATGTTAGAAATAAAATCTAAAACAGATATATGGACATGACTTAACTTGACAGGAAATCAACTTATCATGATACGTATAACACATGACATGCATGCAGTCTCCAACACCAAAACCAGATGCATTTTGAAAGTCATCACTACAGAAATACCTCTGAGCCGCCAGGTCACCAGTGACAGGATCCTGAAAGGTGTCAAGGCTGCATCCCCAAAATACAGGAGACCAACGACAGCTGCTGGGGCATCGGGGCCTGCAAGCTTTTTAGGGCGGAAAGACACACAGCCCTGCCGTGACCATTTATAGAGACTATACAGGCAAGAGGGACTATGGATGGGCTGAATGACTAAACTGGCTTGATATCAAATAAAATATTCTGAAACCAGAATGTGTACATTTGGTGAAAGTATGTATAAACAATAACCACACTGATAGAAGGTGTCCAAGCAAAGTATTTCCTCCTAAAGCCGGTTGTGGACAATTTGAAATATTTAATTTTTCTGTATGTTGTTTGGAGCTCGTATTGTAATCTTCATTTCTCAGTGCTTCTTCACTTACTAACCTCTGTGTTCCTGACGTGTAAAAATGTAGTTGATGGGAATGATCAAAAATAAGCATGCAAAAAATTGAACTGATTTGTCATATGTTAAAAAGTATTTTCTAGAAATGTTTGTCGCATAAGTATATTTTTTAATAATTATAATTCCTTTGAAATTTCATATGATGTAATTCCTCATATATGGAACACACGTAAAAAATCTATATACTTACCATACTAAACTACACATTCTGTAGTTTTAAAAAGCTTTTCCATTGCTGGAACAATGTGCTATATTTACAGTCTAGACAGAGTCAGGTCGCTGTTGAATATGTGCTATGGTGCGACGAGGTCAGCGCTTGTCAGCTTTGTGTTGTGAGAGATGCAACCTTGACCTGAATCTCTTCAGAAAACAAACAAACAAACAAACAAATAAGCCTTTCCATAGCATTGCAACTCCCAGTCAGCCAAATTCCAAGTTATCCCCTTTGTGATAGCAAAATGCCCCCCTCCTTAAAGTGAATTATATTTAGAACTGGTGCCTGACTGGAACCGCCCCATTGGACGAACTGGCTGCCACTCACAATGTGTGGAGAAATAAGTAGCCAGTGGTGGATGAGCTACTTCTCTTTGGGAGCCTCTCTAGCCAAATTTAACCCAGGAGGAGAATGAAGCAAAATTAAATAGTCTTGCTGATAGTATTTGATCCTCAGGTTGGACACATCTATATGGGAAGAGTTTTACAAAGCCGGAATAGCAGAAGTAAAAAGTGAAATTCTTTACGTTCTAGCAGGGAGGCGTCATTCCCATTCCAGGACTGGGCCTCAGCTTGTAAAGCACAACTACTGTGTCGCATGTATCAGTGACCTATGTGGGAAGATTGCAGCTTGGGACAGTGTTTCTGCTGGAGATGTACGCACTGATCAGGTTGGTCTTGGAGTCTTCTTCATTATACGTGATACTCTTAACAACTTTAGAATGTTACTTTCTCCAGTGGGCATGATGCACTTTAATGAGTTGTTTTAAAATTACATGTGAAAATAAACTAAATGTAAAGTCAAAAAGATCTACTAAGATGTTAAAAAGAAACATCAGGAATTAAGTGCATTTTACCATATAAATGTCTATATGACTAAGTGAAAAACCGACAATTGGAAAAAAAAATGAAAGTACAATAAAGATATTCCAGTGTTATTGTAATTAAAGAATCAATTGATTTTGGCCTGAACAGGCCACCTCTTTGTAATTGCTGTGACTAGTATTCATTAATGCTAATTAAATTAATTAGAATATACTGTGGAGAAATCTTAAGGCTGACAGATTTTATTCAGTGAAAAATTTGATAAATGGAAAAGACTGGCAGTTTTTAATTTATAAGCCTAAGTTATATAGACATCAGTATATGTACTTGCAAATATGTTTAATGGCCGAATAAGACTCAAAGCTTAGAATATAGTGGCTACAAGTGTAACACAACGAGAGCAAAGAGGTGGTCAGACAAAACATCCCAGGGACACCAGCTTAGCATTATCAAGTCAATTCATGCAAAAGTCCCCAATTCTAAATTACTTACACAAAATGTTTTTTTTACTACAGTTGACAATTACATAAGAAATACTGAAAGTATATTTACTTCAATTACATTTGTTATTTCACAGGTGCTTTTGTTCAAAACAATGCATAGTGAGGCAACTAACGCATTGCAGCACATTTTAAAATTGTGTTACATCAAAAACTGAATTCTATGATGCCCCATGTTGTCCTTCCTTAGGAATCTTTGTTAGTGAGTAATAAACGTCTGAAAGTGAGAAGATACAAACATCAAAACATAAATACCATGTCCTCATCAGCCTTGGAAAGTGTCCAGTCTGGGCTCCCTGAGGAAATGTAGACATGCCCAGAATAGGACTGTTTATGGCTTAGTGTATGAACACCTTATGGATGAATGTACCAGTACACAAGCTCAATGGAGGGCTGTACCCAGTTAGACCATGAACCTCATTATCAGGTTTCTTTCTACCAGCAATGGAGGCAGATGTCACCTGCTCCAGGTCACGGACATCGAGCTTAGGGACACTCAGCCTCCTAAAATGCAGCGTACATTTTTGGAAGTGTGAGTAGTGACAAGCAGTCCATGGCTGCCTGGAATGTCCGGGTGACCAGCAAGACAGAGGCGTATCATATTAATACATTAATACTGTTAATGACCAGCTGTTAGTGGCATATCAGTGCTGTAGAATTCAGCCAAACATACAAAAACATCTTATATTCCATCAGTTTTCACTGATTCTCATTATAACTATACAAAGTGCTGCAGTGAGAGCCCATGTGTAGCTGTAGCCAGGGGGTTGGGGGTTATGGTCAGGGTCAGGCCCTGGTGGTTAGGCTTAGGGTTATGGTCAGGGTCAGGCCCTGGTGGTTAGGCTTAGGATTACGGTCAGGACCTGGTGGTTAGGTGCTGATGGTCGCTAACTCAGCACCCCCTCAGAAGATGGCACTCTAGGGGGCTGCCCATGCCACTTAGTCATTGACTGAATCAAAATACAAAATCTACAAAAAATATCTGAATATTTTCTAAATGGAAAAATTCTGAAATGTGGGGAAGAATCAATGCATTGTACGTTACATGTTACAGTTTAGCTGGGTTTATTTAAAAAAAATTGATGGAAAAAAATTGATAAACTATAGAAATGTATTAGTTCTTCCACTCATTAGGGCTTTTTTGCTAAGAAGTGCACAGAGTGTAACATCTCCATGTGACTCAGATGTTTCCAAGCACAAGGATTCCATTTAGATACTGTTAGGGGTGTGACTTCCTCGGGAACAAGATATGGGAAATAACACATAAGGCTTTACATAAGATGGAGTTATAAGTATATTAATTTTAAAAATGATCTTTGGATAAACATATAACCAGGCAGACAGAATGAGTATATCATGGAGGTGAGGACAGAATCACTTATGCCTGAAGATATATTTCCTTGCTGTTGCTATGCAGTGTGATCACTGCTACAGATCCAGATCCTATTGGCCTTAAATACAGGTTGCTGGGTTGTGTTTCTCTGTGTAGGACTAAGATTGCACAACAGCCAAAATGGGAGACTGGAGTCTACTTGGGAAGTTGCTGGAGAGTGCACAGGAGCACTCCACCGTGGTGGGCAAGGTCTGGCTGACTGTGCTCTTCATCTTCCGCATCCTGGTGCTGGGCACCGCAGCTGAGAAGGTGTGGGGTGACGAACAGTCGGGCTTCACCTGTGACACCAAACAACCTGGTTGTCAGAATGTGTGCTATGACAAGACCTTCCCCATCTCACACATCCGCTTCTGGGTGCTGCAGATCATTTTCGTCTCCACGCCCACGCTCATCTACCTGGGTCACATCCTGCACCTGGTGCGCATGGAGGAGAAGCAAAAGCAACGAGATAAAGACCTCGCTCAGCTAGCACCACAAGCCGACAAGCAGCCCTTGATAGAGGATGGAAAGGCCAAGAAGCCACCTATCAGAGACGGCAAGGGCCGTATCCGCTTGCAGGGTGTCCTCCTCCGCACTTACATCTTCAACATCATCTTCAAGACCCTCTTTGAGGTGGGCTTTATCGTAGCTCAGTACTTCCTGTATGGATTTGAGCTGAAGCCCCTCTATACTTGCAGCCGTCTCCCTTGCCCCAATGTGGTAAACTGCTATATTTCACGGCCCACAGAGAAGACCATCTTCATCCTTTTCATGCTAGCAGTGGCGTGCATTTCCTTGCTCCTCAATCTGGTGGAGATGTACCATTTGGGCTTCACCAAGTGCCGCCAGGGTCTAAGTTATCAGCGAGCTGAGCTGACTTCTGAAACAGACTCAAAGACACCAAGTGAAGCTGTCATACCCTACGGGCCAAGTTACAATTACTTCCCTAATCATCATCCTACTCCTGGAACTTATCAATCTGGCTCAAGGTACAGCCTCAATCCCCTCACCGAGCAAGACTCACCTTACCACCCATACAACAGCAAGGTGGCTTACAAGCAGAACCGAGATAATCTGGTCATGGAGAGGAACAGTAAATCAGAGGAGAGCGACATGAAAGCGAAGAAGACCTCAAGCTCCGCCCCCAACTCACCAGCTCAGAACCAACGTCAGCCTAGTCGCACTAGTAAACATAGCATCAAGAGCCGGCAAGACGATCTGAAGATCTGATGGTCTGCATTTGGTGTAGAGCTTTGAATGCTGCAGATGTTTGATTATTTGCTGTCTGCAGAGAATTTGTGGTCTAGTCTTCAGACTGAACATGGCCTACCATTGGATTCGTAGTGCTACCACACGTGTCCTCCATTTCTAACAGCGTGGGTGGAATAGAATGGTGGTCAAAGAGCCATGTGGTCTATCATTTAAACTCTATCCAAGTGGTTTCAGTAATGGCTGGTTCCATCCGATGCTGTCTAAATGTGTGGGCCAGCTTGGTTATGCAGGTATTTATTTTGGAACATACGAAAGCTTTAAGTTTTAGTTGAGAATAACAATCTCCGATGACATCACAGAATCAACAAAAAAACTAACCCTGCCCACATGTCTAGACTGATTAGAATACTAATACTAAACGTTTTTATTCATTATATGTAAAAAAAGCTTAGACACCATTTCCAGAGCATGAAAAAAGAAGGGAAACACAAAACTAAAAATACAGATAGACATACATTAATTTGGTAGTAATTTAGTGCAGTTCCCAGGGAATTTAATGAAAACTTGGAAAACTCACTAAATGTCCCCCACTGCGAGTGTGTATCCATGTGTTACTTGGATATACACATACAGACAGATTTTATACGTTACCTTTACCAAGATCATACTTCAACTTCAGCGACATTTGCCAAAACAGAAATACTCATTTTACACTTGATTTTCACACTTATAGTGGAACAAATCTATGGGGACTTCATGTAAAAAAAAACAAAAAAAAACTTTTCTTTAGCACAAATACCTTTCTCTCAGCACGTTGTATGTGGACATAAATATGTACATACCCTGAGATATTGGCAAAGGAATGTGTACTGGTGTATGATTATTAAAAAATAAAAAAGATCAGGTGCTTGTGTAGATTTCTGCTCCCTAGGGCAAGAGGTGTCAGTGAATGACTGAGTGGCGAGTGACTGATCTCAGTCAGCTTTTCTCAGTCAGCTTTTCCAAGTCAGCACTCAGAGCAGAAAGCAGGAGGGATGCAAGCCAGAGTTTATGAACATTGATGAAGCAAAACTACTGTCCCCACACAAAAATGGGAGGAACAGGGAAAATATATTTCAGAAAGCTAAAAGAAGACCATAAATAGTAAAATATGTTTAAATATGTACATACTGCACAGCTGGTGCTATTGCACATGGCCAAATACACATCAGAGGAGATACAGGGAAATTAAACATCTATTGCTGTTTGCAGAGAATTTGTGGTCTAGTCTTCTATTACTTCTCATCCAAAGAAAATTCTGAACTTTCTCCAACTGATGTTAAATGAGTAAGTGGTTCTCGGGACTAGGAATACATTTAACCTGATTAACCTTGTTCACATCATTAAGTATACAAAAAAAAAAATCTTTGAAACCGGCCTCCTGTATGCGAGGTCTCCTGCATAATGCGAGCCATGAATCTGAAATCTCACATATCAAACTAGGCTTTTTAATACTGGTTGGGTCAGGTTGCATTTAAGTTTATGTTGAAGATCTAGTTAAAGAGCAAGCACAGTTGTAGCTGATATCAGAATAATTAGAATTTGGCTAAATACTGATTCAGAATCCATAGGTAAAAGCTCCTGAATATCTGCTTCCATAAACAAAGTTTAAAACTACCTGGCCCTGTGCAACATGTGTTTTAAGCATCGGTTCACAAGTGAATCTACAACACCCAGTTTAAGTGACATAGCTGGATTCCTGGTTATTGCTGCACTTTAGTAAAATTCATAAACATACTTAAACTATTCTGACTGAGTTAAAACAATAGGACAAGCGCAAGATGAAACGACATCGTAGCCATTTGTCCCAATTCGAACATGCTGCATTCCCACCACATTAACATGGCATCAATATCAGTTGTCATTTTTAATCTTCTCTCTTCAGCAGAAAATATAGCTGTTCTTCCACTTGCTAATATAGTGCATATATCCCTCTATATTTCATAGTACAAATGTGATTTTGAAAAAATGGTACACTTTGGGTTAGTTTCAGTAAAACACAGTATTGATTTATCACATGGCAAAATGTGGCAACTGTACACAATTGCACCACATCTATAAAAGAGGACTGGCCATTGCACTGCATTTCACTGCCGGCAACACATGCCAATGACTGGACTGCATTCAGCGGATTAAACAAAAGTAGAAACATGGGGAGTGCAAAACACAAATGCGCTGCCCTACTTTTCATTGCAAAACAAACACTTCATATCACGCTTGTCTCCATTGAATATAAAATCTGATATGCCAATATCTTCTCCCTTTATTTCTTCCAAGACTAAAACATAAAACCATAGCACAAACACCACCTTCATGGATTAGTCATTAAACCTTAATAGGCACCATGCAAAAACATTTTTTTTTTTTGGGGGGGGGGGGGGAATAAAAAGATTTCATTCACAGGTTCTTTTTTTTAAAATTTAATAATAGATACATGTATGCAGTGTTGAAGTTTTAATGGTAAATTTTGCCTTTATCCAAAAGTACTGCAGAGCATGTAATAAAGTAGAAAGAAAAATGAACGGATGTAGTAATTGTAACTACAACTGGCAGACAATGCTTTCAAGTTATTCAAAAACTAAGATTCAGACCTTTTAAACTTCTATAACAAAGACTGTCAACACAGAAGCACTTGAAGCCTAAATGCCACAGTGGCATCATTTATACTCCTACATAAAACTATTTTGAGAAGCGTTAAAATAAATGCTTTCTCTGTATTTTGGTACAATCCACAAGTCGCACAGAGTGAAATGTGTGGCAGAAAGGTGCAGACCTACGGACCTTTCAGAAGTTTCACGTGCAAGAAATATTTCAGAATTAAGACCTTCCCGCAATTTCACCAACTACAAACAGCACAGTTTGTGGTGATGCAGTCAGCAAACGAGGTCCAGCATCTTTCAAGCCTCAGACAGCATGCTCCTTGCTTGTGTAGTCTTTGTAGACCTCCCTGACGGCCAGGATCCGGTGCAGCATGGTCTCCAGAGTGGTGCGGTCCATGGGGACGGCGGAGAACCATAGTGGGCTCTCCGCCATGCAGGATCTCTCAGGCTGCAGGTAGAACAGGTCGCTTCGATTCCTCACAGTTCCAGAACTGCCGGAGAACATTTCAGTTGTTTCAGTACAACATGCTGACATTAAAACATGGAAGAGTTTAATCTATGGTGGTAACAAGCCTCAGAATGAACACCCTTTCCGTTTAAATTGGTGATCAGAAACCATTCAGTCGTGACTGACAGGTCAGTCTTCAGACATTTCAGGGTGATCGCGACATTCAGCTTCATGCAGATGCATCAGTTAGCATACTTCCTTCTGGATTGCTGGGGCACTAGCTAACTTTATTAGAGATTGTGTTACTAGATCCTTCCCGCCGACCGCATTTGAACTTGGAGGCAATGCAGACGGCCCAGTGAGACTGAGAGGCAATGCAGACGCCCCATTGCTCCCTGAAGTTTCGTGCTAATTGGCAGCAGCTCCGACACCCGCAAATGATGCGCCCAGTAATGTCCCAGTAATTTGTTGTTACGCTACTCAATGGTGATAAAATTAGTGAGCAAGAAAGTTTTGTTGCCACAACAATACGTTGTTGGGCATACTTTACGGCCACCTAACAGCCCCCAGACCCCTACCGGTGTTGCTCCCAGTGTTGTTTTCTTACTCTGTCACCCCACACCACTTAGTTAACCATTAAAGATAACCATGTCTTTTTTGGTATCAAAATAATTTACACATACATGCGCGCCCTGCTCAGGGGTGTTCACACACCCGCATACTTACTATGCCATCTTCTGCTTGACCCTCACTTACCACTTGGACAGGTAGAACTCAAAGAACTTCACAGGACATCGGAGTGGGTTCATCCTGTTTTCCTGTTGCTCCTTGGCTGGAATGTCATCATCCCTCTTCCTCTTCCCCAAGGCAGCCTCTGAGTGAATACAAAGTGAGCAGTTTGAATGGCTCCTGGACCTTGGCTGTCACAGAGGAAAGTTGCAAGCGCGGTGAGATGCCCAGGCCCAGAAAGCTTGCAGGTTTCTGATAGTGGCTCCTAAAAAGAGAGAATGCATTCTGGGCCAAACTAGGATGTCTTATTAATCTCATACATAACTAGGGCTGCCACCATTAGTCGATAATGTCGGTGGCTGAAAATGCAAAATTTGAAATCTAAAAATTGAGGCATTGTCTTTGAAATTATTTTAATGCAATTACATTTTTGGATTTCTAATTCATCATAAAACAGTGTCATTCGATATCACCAGGTAATTATGGGAGTAGGTCAAAGTATCACAAAAGCAAAGGCGTTTTGTATACTGCAAGGTCTGCACAGCAGCGCCTGCACTTTGTGTGAGCGCCTGAAGAGAACACACACAGGCACTAGTATGGACCGCTACAATAGGCAAAACCACTGTAAGTACTGTCTATTCAGGTTTATTAAAATTACCATCAGACTGGAGATCTTAATTTCTTTTGTTCTTGTAGCTGCTAAATACACTCATCACTAAAGCCAAAAACTTGTATTTTTTGTATTTCAGTAAGAAAGGAAAAAGTTAGACACCATAACATTTATAAAAGGGAAATATATGCAACTTTTTAGGTATCGATTGCAGTCCAGCACGTACGTATCTGGTCTCATCAACAGCCACAGCGGTCGGAGGAACCGTTTGTTGTAGTCTGCAGCAGACCTACACCAGCTCACTGCCCTCACGCTGTGAGAGACACACTTCAAAGCATCTCCATGCTGGGGGTATAAATAGCATTAAGTCACACTGAGAATAGCATCATGTGTGAATGGGGGAGGGGCACGAAAAGGCTTGCTTTACTCCCAGCAGGGACGGTTGAACAGTCATTAAAGGAACCTGGATCGGGGGGGGCTAGGTGGCTAGCAAACGTGTTACAACACCACCTTTCATATTCATCCACCTGCTGCTAGTCACATGACTGGAACCATTGTTTAGGAGCTGAGGTGGGATACGATCCAGCGAATCGAGCACGCTAAGATATATAGTGAAAAATGTGTGATGTGGTCAGTCACATGGGATTCATTTCAGTGGCTGCCTTAAATAACCCTCATTTAGAAATAAACATTTGACAGAATTTGTACCATCCACACATAGGGTGGCTGGAACTAAGGAAACTATTAAAATAGGCTGAACTGTAGTTCATTCTGGATTATAAATCACTGAAGTTTTATAAGAAAATCTAAGGAATATCACGTTTCTTACATTAGAACCACAATTCTTATTATACTGCTTATCAAAAAGAAAAAAAAATGTTTTTGTATGCGGACAGCAACTGCTTCATACAATTCCCAGTATGCATTTCACCGCCATCTAGGCCACTATTGGTTCTAGCAACAGCCAAACAAAAGTGGGGATATTCCAAATTTGGAGCTGTCACTACTCATGAGTGCCCCCTCATCGCACAACCTGCACATGAATTCCAGAGAAGCAATAACAAGCCCAACCCCACTCCGAAGACTGAAGCAAGAGCGTGCCATTTCATTCGGTAGGTGGTCTCTCTTACAAATGACAAGGGTACAGGGGCTGGTATCCCTCAGCTGATATTCAGCATTACTCAGACCCCAAGAGCCTCACAACACAAGCTTGTCCATGTCCCCTAATGGCTGCGGCCCACATCATATTCAAAACTCTAAACAGCCACAATTTAAAGAATTTGTGTGCAACACTGCAGGAAGCTGGGAATTGATCATGAACAGTAACAGCTACTGCAATGTTATTTTCAGTGGTTTAAGGACATTTTTGTTAAAACTTAAAAACCATGATTAGGCTGTTATTTCAGATAATTTAATTCAGTTTTATTAACTGATAATTGAAATAGTCCTGGTTACTACTGCAGTGCAAAGCTAAACATCTTTCACACTTTTTTAAACTGACATGGGATTTTCTTCCAACTCTTATTTTTACACATCATAAGCTGAAAACAAAAACTCCAATTTACTTAAAAGTAACTTAAATTATAAAAAATGATACTCGGTCAAAAAAGCATCTTTGTCTCATAACACCCTTTTGCACAGATGTCCAACAACATCGCACATATATTTCGGAAATATATTTGAGGATTCCTCCAAAGAAGAATGTTCGGGCTCAGTCACGTTTTGAGGAGAATGCTTGGGAACTTCCTTCAAATCCCTGGAAGGTTTTCCAAGTCAGACTACGTCGCTTGGAGAATTTTCCTTTTGCCTCCTTAGTCACTTGCTCAGCCATGTGGAAGTCAAAGTGTTGTTTGTCAGCTTCAGGAATATGACGACGGCACAAAGTCACACGTTCAGCTGAAGTTCTCTTTCTTCTTGGTCGTAGTGCAAGTGATGAACGACACACAAACGTAATACAGGACAGGACTTAAGAAATGACATCATGACTGAAAGATGCATTAAAGCACCTGATTGAAGATCATACAGAGTGGTAAGGTGGTCTGGCACTGACAATTTGCAATAAATAAAGTGGATTTATACGTAGTGTGAGTTGAGAGCTGTAAGGCCTATTAGCAGAGCCAGACTGGGAGGGGTCTGATCGGTGCTATAAGGCCTATTAGGGTCAGCAGCCTTGGGACCTCCTGTGCTCAGTCTGATTTTAGCCAGGGTGATGACCCCTACCTGACGGACTGAGGTCTGCAACAGGACCCTGGACTTCGTGACATAGTAATGTTTCCAGACCAAGTCAGCACAGCTTTTAAATCAGTTGTTGACGTATTTGCCAAGCTTTGAATGCCAAGCTAAAAATGATGAAGAGCAATCTTACATCAGTCTTCATCATCCAGGTGTGTCAGGCTGGTGTTTAATGCCAAGCTTATGCTTATAGCATCTTCTGTGGACCTGGTTTTCTTTGCTGTGTCCCATGACCAGCCATTCAAAACACTTCATTATGGTTGAAGGCAAAGCTATTGGTCAACACTCATTTAGTGCTGAAGCATTCTTCTCCTTAGGCTCTGGTGTAATCTTGCTGCTTTGGATTACTTCCAGGTTTTCACCAGAACATATTATTTCGCCTTGAGGTTAAGCAGTTCTGTCTTGCTAAAAAAAAAAGCCTCCCACGCAGAATGGGTCTTCCAACTTGTGCCTTCAGTTGCCATAGTTCATCACCACCTTCATGATAAACTTCATCAGCAATGTAGCTCGCAACTTCAGACAATTTCTTGCCTTCCATGAGACGGCCAAACTTGGGGGGTAACAACACAGGTTGAGCCAGCGTGCAGCACCCCCGAGCAGTTAGGGGATAAGGGCTTAAGCGGTTACGTTACTGGATGGAAGGATGGGCCTTGCTTCCTCTGGTGGCTTCAATCTGTTGGTCTTGGGATTTGAACCAATGAATCTGCATTCACAGGCGGAGCGTTTCAACAGGCAGACACATCCACTTCCCAGGCTGTTACCACCTGATCCTGGATGTGTCTGAATTTTGAAATCCACCCTCATTGGACAATGAGTGACAATGAATGACAACCATGTTCCCGGAAAAGTATAAAGCCATATAGTTTCGTTTTCCATAACGTTCAGTTCTCTCCCAGCTCACCAACAATTAAGATCACACATATTATGGACAGTTCATTATTTATCATGACAGTGTGACTGAGTTGTCTTGACAGTCAGTACTACTTGCCATCAAGACTTAGAAATGTTGATTCCAAATCAAAAATAAAGTATACATGCATAAAGAAAGTATAAATGCCTTATGATAATGCAATTTAACTGAATCAAAGTTGAGCTTATTTTTGATTTTAATATGACAGAATCCACATAATAATTAGAAGAAAAAATCTGCAATTCCAAACTTTGTGGTGTTAAACTAACAATGTATGAATAAAGCACTCTTACAATATGCAATATTTTGTGAGAATCTATACCTTGCCCCTATTGCAGATATTAAGATTTTATGGATACAGTGCATATAAAAAGTATTTAACACCCCTGTTAAAATGCCAGGTTTTTGTGATA
>JABFDZ020000042.1:4595788-4609321 GCA_019775955.2 Pollimyrus isidori
TTGTCTTGACCAGGACCACACCCCTAAATGCATTGAAGCAACTGCCATGTGATTGGTTGATTAGATAATTGCATTAAAGAGAAATGGAACAGGTGTTCCTAATAATCCTTTAGGTGAGTGTAGGTGTAAATGCTGATGTATCTTGGTTGTCCAATTGTGATCCAACAGGGCCATAATTGTTTACTTATATACAAATGTATAAAGCACTGTGGCTCTACAAAGCTCCCTACAAAGTGTGAAATGTGTGCAAGCATGGACGTGAGAAACTTAAAAGCATGTCACACACAGAGTGGCACAGATTATAAATTTTAGGCAAATCGTAGGAAAAACAAAAACTCAGTTAACTCAAGATATGCATCACGGGATAAATCAATTATTCAGACTGCGATTTAACTGCACTGATCTGTAACATCAGAATCGGTTTTTGAGGCCGAATTAAAGATGTTCCATGTGCTGCAGGTAAACAGCACCGGCATGCAAATTTCCAAACGCAGGACGGCAGGGGAAGGTGGAAGCATGACCCAACGCTCTGAGCATTATCGTGCTTTTGGGAGATGTATCTATTTTGTAGCATAGCAAAGTTATTATTTTTTGCTAACAACAACAGCAATGCTGAAAACACTGAGGTAGATACTTTTTACATAGCGAACTATTTAACAAATAATGGAGGTGGCGGCATTTAGAGGAGGTCTCAAAAGTACCTTTCCGAAACATGTTTATAGTTCATTATTAAATCTGGCCCAGAGATCGATCTTTTGTTTTCAACGGAAGAAAAAAAACAATGCAATGTCAACTTGCTAATCCATGCCAGAAAGCTCGACAAGTTTCACCACCGGACTGTTTATATTTCTCTGCACAGTTCAGTAGCAGGCCTTTTGACAACTTACACGAGCTTATGCTCACTAATTAATAACAAAAAAAAGAACAAATTCTACTCTCTCTTTCATGAAGTTCCCATGATGTTTTACATTTTTTTTAAAGCAAAGTTAAAGAAAAAGGCCCAAATTTAAAGTTGTCAAAATAATCAAATCTAATCGTGATAGAAATGTTCCCACAATAACCGTAAGATCGTAATGTTCCCACAATAAACGTAATTAAAAAGAATTGCCTTGGGGCCAATGATTTACACCCCTATTTCGATTCCACTGTACTAAAAAGGGAAAAAAAAAAAAAAAAAAACCTTACGGTCACATAGCAGATAACTCTCCTACCTGAAATTTAGTCCAGCAGCTGGGACTGCAAAACTGGTAAATAACTCTGTTGGCTGTGTAGTAATAGGCAGGTTCAGCGAGCTCACGCAGGCAGAAGCTGCAAGGCTGCATGGGGACTAGGGAAGAGGGAACAGAATGACATCATGGGTGACAAATGGCAACGTGGGGACGAGCCGGACAGGGAAAGCTAGGAGGTACCTGTCTCGCCAGACGTTTTCACTTTATGAGATGTGATGCAGCACAAGGAGCAGAAGAGCAGCGCCTTTCCACGGACGTCCCCACGGCACAGCATGTCAAAATTTTTACTTAAGGTCTTGCACCACTGGCATGGGAGCACTTTTGTGTTTTTCTGCAGAGCAAGAAACCATTACTGGAGAGCAGAAACGATGCCTGTATGCTGTACTTTGACCGTAGTGACGCCACACCTTCATCATTGAGCGTAAAACTTGAGGCAGGGTGGTGCAACAAATTTTTACTGTATATCAATACACTTTCAAATGAGGTACAGGACACGATAATGCCATGCTAATATTTCTTTGACTGCTTTGCTGTGTGTTAATTTTGATATTCCGATGAATGATGGGTATGAGCAACCTCTAGTATCCCTTCTCGATTATAAACACTGCGAGAGGTTCAGTCACAACGTCGCACACAATCCACAGCTAAAAATCAAACCATTCAGAGCTGCATGGGGAAGCTGATGCTGGGGATAAACAGGGAAATATTTTGAGAGCAAATGTCAGAAATTGAGGGGTAGGGAAAAAAAAAAAAAAGTTTTTTTGAGCCTTCAAGCTTGGAATAAATCTCCCTTCTATACTGAATAGATGCACATTTGCAAACAGGGAAGGAAACCCTGTATTTGCTTTTCACTTAATAACAATAATTAATGATGTGTTTGCGATCTCACATATGGCTTTTACTTACAATTGAGCATTTATCCAAATTCATAGAAAATACAGAGATATCACGTGTATCACTACTCTGCCTAAATATACAGAGATATGATTTTTGGTCACTATAGCCAAGCCCTACTAAAACTGTTTGACAAGCTTCTTATAATACATTTATATGCCACTTCTCTGTACAACTGTCTATCTTATGAGATACACATCTTCAAAAATGTGAATTTAAGGCAAATAGTACTATTAAAACAAGTGAAACCCAATTTTTAAAAAAACCCTTGAGATTCATCTACAAGAAGAGTTATGCATTCCATAATATGTGCAACTATTCTGACTTGATACAAGTAGGGTATCCCCTATTAAGTATCATTTAACAATTTCATTAGTATCCACTCTTCCATTTATATTTATTAAAATGAGTCAAAATCTATTCCGAAAATTATGACTACAGAACATTTCTAAATGTGGACCTATACAAGTTAAATTCAACATGTCAGGAAGTAAACCCTTAGAAATAAAATTCCAAATCATGTGAACTCAGATTTATAACATTGCCAATGATTAAAAAATAAAAGACATGTGACCTTTTTGAATTGAGCCAGGCATGTGGCATCACAGAAGCGCCTCTGCTGGCCCTCATGGAGGAGGTACTCAACACGGGAGGTCCTGCCGTAGATGTAGAGGCCACAGCTGTCACAGCAGCTGGTCTTCAGGCCCTTGGTCGCCCGGAAGTTGTTGAAGCAGGTGTCGCTGCAGAGGTGATGTACCATGTTCCCACTGCTGACCTCATGAAGGATCTGGGAACGATCAGCAGCGACACTGAATGTTATTATTTTTATGTATTTCATTACGATTACAATTCTCAAAAATGAAATGACACTGAAGCCAGCTTGTCAGGCCCGAAAAATTCAAATTCGTTTTCGTCACCGCATGAAAACTGGATGAAGGCCGAACACAGATATCCATGGAATTTTCTAGATTAAAACTATCAAAACACAAAAAAAAAAAAAAACCCAGTCTTTCATGGGGCATATACAGCACATTGCTAAATCTACACTCTAATCTCGACACCAGAAAGCTTCCTATAAAGAATGTATACCTCAGTTCTATCATTGTGTGGCTTTCCAGAGCTTGTCATTAAAAGTGCTTACTTATTTGTAATAAGGCTTATTGTACAGATGCCATAATGACTAACAGATGGTAACGGAGAAGAAAAGGGACACTTTGTGCCAGGTTTTTCCCAGTAATCACATTATTTAAATGTCAATGTTTGATGTAAACAATTAACTAATTGAAGCCTTTGAATCAGATGCACAGCAAGCCTTCTGGTCAAACGTCAGAGAAGTCAGAGATGGTGCAAATACCTCCCTGTGGCATGGCTTCATGGCACACACTGAAATGCTTTGGTAGAGTGGTGAGTCAATATAGGAGCAAACCATCCAATAGGAAGAGAAGAAAAAATATCACATCTGAGAAGCTTTCTTTAGGGGCTCAGCCCCAAAACTAAAATGCTGTGTTTTGAATGAAACAAGAAAGCGAACTTAAATTCCATAACCTAGCACTTTACACCAAATGAGAGGTACACAAGGAAGCAAGAAGCCAGAACAACACTGAGGATCGCAGGGTGTACCAGCAAATCCTAAGCAAAGTCTGACGCGAAAGGCCGCACTTCCTCACCTCTCCCACTAGGTGGCACATGCTGCATCGCGGACCAGACAGCTCAGTTACAAGTGCAGAGCACCTTTGGCTCTGGGCCTCATAATGGGATAGGCAGACATTGTTACAGAACTCCTGGAAAGAATTCGAAGGTCCATTCTGGGCAAAAACGCTCTCCTTTACAGTCCCGATATCCCTGCATGGGGTAAATCAGAAAGTCTACATTAAAAAATGAGAAACACCACAATACACATGAACTGATGCTAAAACATTCTTAAACAATATAAAATACCAAGGTTTACCTTTTACAATAGACACAGGGGTTTTTTCTAGGTGGTCTCCCAGGAAAGGCAGCAAGACAGGCAGAAGAGCAGAACAGCTGGGGCATGCCTTTGCGCTGGTAGGCCGTCTGGCCCTTCTGCAAGGCGTTGTAGCAGTTAGCACAGTGCATCTTTACAGACTGGCGGGGTGGGCAATGTGGCAGGAAAGGAGAGGGTTTCAGCTTCTGGGAGGACGGCTGCTGGATTTTGGGAATAGCAACGTGGACAGCAGGGGTAGTGAGACTGGGCTGGCTGACTGCTGGGAAGGCCACGCATGTCCTCTGACTCCGTAACGGTAGTCGGGTGGAGCGACGTTTAGCACGTGGGACGAAATCCACATCACTGGGATCGTCCACTATGGTGTCAGAGTCATCGTCAGACAGCTGGTCTGCAGAACAGTTAGGTTTTTGAGCGATGATACACCTGATGCATGATAAACTGCAATCGCAGAATAATAACAGAGCCATGATCATAAGTGAAAACAGATTTTCCACAATCGCCACAGAAGTGTCGTGCTAATGATCTGCTTTCTTCAGCAGCTATTTACCTCCATCTGAAGATTTCTGTGATGCTCTTCTCAACTCCATTCTCCTCAAACGCTGAACGCTCCGACTCTCCTAACAAAAACAGTAGTTACCCCTAATGCAGATAAGTCACTTCAATAACAAATCAAAGACAGAAAATAAAACCCTTACCAGCTTTTCTTGTACTTCTTCAGACGCGGTTGCGTTTTCAGTTGGACTACAGGCAGCAGGAAGATCCTTAGCTAAAAAAAAAAAATTAAAAATAAGTGCTCAACCCAAAAATTATTAGGCCATTTAAAAAAAACCCTTTTTCAAAATAAAATTAAGATAAGCAGCTTGGATCTTCATACCTTCAGTTGCCTTTCCTGGCTTGACTTTGCTTGGCTGTGGCTCAATGCTGCCCTCTGCTGTAACCTCCCCTAACCGTTTCTTCATCTGCTGTTCCTCAGCATTAGACTCTGCTGTGTGAATCTCACCCACTGGGAAGGAATCTTTCCTGAGCTGCTCCTGCCTGTGGTCCAGCAGCTTTCTGCTTTCAGCATCTTTTGGGGCCGCTTTGAAAGCTGAAGTCTCATTTGTTATCTTGGGTTCATTCTCCGCCTCTTCTATAGTCCAAGGCGTATCTGACTGACATTCAGGAAGCTTCACTAATCCCCCTGTAGATCCAAGTTGCCTTTCCTCAGTATCCACTCCTATCTTGACCTCTTCTGATTTATCCATTCTTCCACTCACTGATTCCTTAGCCTTCAGTGACAAACCATCCATTTTTTCTTGTTTGCTAACATTCGATACCCAGAAATCCGAGGGAATGCTTACGAATCACTCTGCTGTAGAAATCCTTCACTTGGGTTGTAGAAAGTTCCAGTAAACTTGGATCCACCAATATACTTAAATTCCTGTCCCGTCTCTTTCTCTCAGACAGGGACATCAAAATAATCTCTGGAGTGGGCTGCTGTACATAACATCCATGTACATTAACTAAACTGGAACATGACAATTCATGGTTGGTTTGTGGGCACAAAGTTTCACTGAGAGTTGTCTAAAACACCTGAACATTCATAAGGGTTCATAATGGTGCAAAGTTGTACGTGTAAATTTAAAAGGAATTCATAAACATGAGATGCTGAAAGAAAAAAAAAAAAAAAACACATTTAAAATACTTTCTAATCCATGTATCAAAACAGTGAACATTACAGTACGTCTATTGCCGTGGGGTGAAAAACATAAAATGTTTGGGGAAGAAAAAAAAACCTCTAACATTCAGTTACTATTGTGCAATTGCTGGGACAAATTAATAGAAAATGCCAGTCCTTGCACAGGCCCCTAGCTAGAAGTCGGTTTGTAATAAGCTATAAGTAAATCACAAAACGGAACTCAGTTCATTTGGAACTGAATTATTACCAATTCATCACCCTTCTAACGATTTGCTATCACTATTTTCTTTGTGTTAAGTCGAAGTGAAAAGCCAGTTTTGGAGAACCACAACTAAACGTTAGTTAGCACGACAGCTAGGAAAACGTTATTTGGCAACACGGAGGTAGACATGTAGCCCTTTCAAAAGATTGCATTTGTCATTAGATATTTTTAATTTTAATGTTACCAATAAAGATTAAGATACACTTACTTACTACCTTGGAAAGACAAAATATATACCTTTGCAAAAATGACGGCAAGGTATTAATTGTCAATACTTCTGGCAAAGATGAAACTGAAATGGAGCTGCGCCTTTAAAGCAGCACTTTTGCAGCAGTTTCAGCTTTGCGGCAAATAGGCAGTTTTTACAATCCTGCGCTCTGATTGGTTCGCCGAACGGCTGGCGGAAAGCTCGCGGAGCAGGCACGTCGCTGCTAACGCCAAGACCACCTCGCTGAGAAAAGACCCCCAATTGGTTTGCTGCCAGAGGTTTGTTTCCACTTGAGTCTGACTGTGATGTAAAGTACCAAAATGGAACTTAACGTCTCGAGGCAAATTTCTTTAAGTATTTCAAACTCGCAAATTATATTGATTAAATTACAATTATAGCAAACTACTGCTGTTTTTTTTCCCTGTAACAGTCATTCGTACCTAAAAACTACTAAAGATGTTGCATTGGAGAATCAAACGTAAAACATGCGTTCAACAAAATGCTTTAAACAACACAAGTTCTTCAGAAATTACAAACTTAGTAAAGATTGTTGTTAAAAATAAATTACTAATCTAGTAATTTCATCACAGTTCCTGTTCAAAAGTCTCACCCAGCTTCGCGCGCTGTGAGTCGTGCTTATTATACTTTGATCATTCTCGTTGAGTTACGCTACAGAAATTGAACTAGATTTACTAAAAAAAAAAAAACTAGCATGTCACGCAACAACAAACTCTTTAAATCGGAACCACAGTTTCAGTATATACCCAAGAAAGGGACATTTCACTAAATAAATGTGTTTCGCTTTAATGCCTAATGGTTCTCAATCGTTTTCATCTATTGTAATTGTATGCTTACATTTCTGCAACATGATTGCAGTAGACTGCGAACAGCTCTATAAAAAATGCAATCGATTTCTAGATAGTATAATTAAACATCGATTGCATTCTAAATTTAGTTAAGTCAGTGTGTACAGTGCATATGCATAGTCTTTATGTATGACATGCATCTTCACTAATGACTAGTGAAACGTTTTAGATTATCCTCCCTACTTTTCCCTTCGGCTTCGTCCAGATAATCGAATTAAGACACCTTCATGGCTAAAATCAGACAACACCTATTCTCCACGTTGCGCAAAGCCCGCCATTACTCCGCCGCACAAGGCATTTGAATGAGCATTATATAATTCACCGGTGCTACACATTAATCATATCTTACACAATTGACAAGATTCCCAAAGGACTAAAGACAATTCCGGCGGTAAGAGCGTATCTTACCAACGTAATATGTATCACTGCATGCTCCCGATCCTACATGTATCCTTAGTTTAGAACTAGCACCAACCCTCACAGACATGAAAGTAGGCGGGACTGCTCTTAAATCAGCTCTTACTAACAGTATATGATAGATTTTTGTCGTTTCTCTTGTGGTAGTCAAACCGACGGTTCAATAATGTAATGCGCATAATTGGCAATTTATTTTACTATACTTTAAAAAAAACTATTCTGATGTTTGTGAATTGCCTCTAACGCAATAACTGATCACTGGATTTTTCAATCTTAATTAATGCACATTAATTTGTTTTGCATTTTTCTTGTCAGGTGGTTGCCACATATAATGCACATATTTACACGTCGCGCGGTGCCATGCAAGACGTGTCGGTAAAGTGCACAATTGGTCCTGCCGACCGACCCCGCGGCGCCATCATATTTATGCAAACGTATAATCAGCCAATCATGTGGCAGCATCTCAATACATGAAATCATGCAGATAAGGGTGAAGTGCTTTAGTTAATGACGAACTCAAACAGCACAATGTGGAAAATGTGATTTCAGTGATTTTGACAGTGGCATGGGTCTTGGTAGCATATTGTGCAGTTAGTATTTCATAAATAGCTGATATGGAATTTTCACACACAACGGTTTCTGGAGCTTACAAAGAATGTGGAAAAAAAACGAAAAATGTCTAGTTGGTGACAGTTCTGTGGGTGGACCCACCTTGTTGAGAGAGGTCTGCAGACAATGGCCAGGGTGGTTCGAGCTGACAGAAAGGCTATGGACAACTACTCTATACAACTGCGGTGAGCAGAAAAACATCTCAGAATGCACAGCACATCAAACCTTGAGGTAGATGGGCTGCAACAGCAGAAGACCATGTCAGGTTCCACTCCTGTCAACCAAAACCAGAAAGTTAAGGCTGCATTGGGCAGTTGTAAAGATCACCTGATTCTCAGCTTCTGCTGCAGCATGCATATGGTAAGCTGGCAATCTGGCAGAGTGCACCCATAGACCCAATCTACCTTCTTCCAAGAGTTCATGCTTCCGGTGGTGGTCACCAGATTGAAGCCCAACAGAGCACCTTTGGGATATGGTAGAAGGGCACATTTTCAGCATGAATGTGCAGCAGTTAAGTTTTTCGATAATGGCAACATGGCCAGAATCTCTAAGGAATGTTTGCAGCACCTCATTAAGTATTAGGGTGACGCTGCTAATAAATCACCTGGTTATATATAGTTTTGTAAAATTTCCACACATTATTAACATGCTTGATAGATACAAAAGAAAAGCAATAAAGATTATCATAAGTAGATGCACTGACTAAGGAAATGGCCAAATTGTTTCAGATTTCATTATATAAAGCCACCTGCCAAATACATGTTATATTGATATATTTAAACAAATATACCATTAAAAGTGCATATAAAATTCAATTATAGTACGGTCCCCTTTTATTCATGATATTTTAATCATTATGACACACCCACAGGTCCTTGCAAAGGGCCATGGTCTTGATTTCAGTCAAGTATTATCATACTTGATATATCATAATTTGTTGATCTTTTACCCCATGGAATGTGTAGGCACACTGGTATTATGAAAGACTTCAAAAGCAACCTTTACCTTTCAAAGTAATTGAAAATCAGAATCAAACTGTAACAGTAATAGACATAAATGGCAGTTTATTGGTCAGTTTGTACTATAACATATTGTACAATCATAAAAATCAAGGAATATGTTTTACTTAAAGTGACTTGTGATAGGCACAGATAATACATATGTTTTTTTTTTTAACTTCAGAATGAGTTTACTACGAATCACACAAAAACACCATTGGTATAATGTGTGTATTCGATCTATACATGGAAAATGAACTTTATAATTTTACAATTACACAGTGAAATCAACTTCAATTAATACAGGAAAAAAACAAACTATATACCATGGTAAAATGTTTAAATTAAGTGTGTGGATAATGAATTGTACAACATGTAGGTATTTTGGCCTATACCAATTTAAACTACAGATATACCAATTTAAACTACAGACAATACCCTACAATATATTTTGTTTAGAATTAGCCAGACTTTAAATGCATTTTTGCACTTCAGTTCTATTACTTCTAAATGCCATAATTTTATTTCATGATCTTTATTTATTCTTTGTTGAAAAATTAAGACCTATAATTCCACAGTTTACAAGCTACTTATCGTGAAACATGATTAGATTTGTTTCCTTTTACTTGTGCTGACTTCCTCACTGACAATCTTTTAAGCCTGAATACCAAAATGGAAACATTTTGATATAGCAGCTAAAATCATGTCTACACCTGCCAAAAGGTATATTTATTTACAATTTGCCACAAACATTCATTCAATCAGAATACTCACTAACAGAGTTTAAGTAACATCCTGTGTTTTTAAGGACGATGGAAGAATGATATAAAAAGCAAAAAGGAACTCGGAAGTAGAGTTCCATTTAAGACAAACTAACACCAATAATTTGATGAAGGTAAATTCATCTGTTTACACCTTTTTAGTAGTACAGAACATTTAAGGGCAATAGTTGGACAAAATAGTACATATAGATTTTTGTTTGATTCCCTGAAATATCTTAAGTAGCCCTCATAACTAAACAGCATCATTTTACCACATCAAAATGGTCCAAACATTTTTACCCTAAAAATGTGCTCATTCCACTTGCATGGTTCCATTTAAATGACATATAGTGTGAGTAACCTTCTGAAAAGTTCAGACATATTCAAGTTGAGAGCAGGAAAAAAAAAAATATTCAAAATAAAGATACTGATGCAAGTGGCAGGAGGCGTCCTGTAAAAACACCCCAACAAAGAGCGACAAATCAAACTAATGCTCCATAGAATCCTTCTCCCCATTTAGGCGTAAATTACAACAAAGATGATTTATCCCAAATTATTTTGAATAGACGTTGCGCAACTTGCAAGCTCTTCTAAGAAAAAAGTTTTTTTTTTATTAAGTAGTTTGTGATGAAATGCTGCCATAAGTTTATTACAACGAGTCAGAAAACAGAAAGCCGTACTTAGAAAAAACATCAGGTGTGAGGGTACAATGCAATGACCTAAGTCTTTTACCTTTCCTTAAACAATTCAACAAGTTAAAAAATTTTCTTGCTTTTAAAATGTATGCGCTAGTCAGTTTATTGTTCTAAATCCAACTACTTAAAGTTGCAACAATAAATAAACCAATTTCCTTTTTAAATGCTTCAGATTTTTTAAGTCGATTGCCTTGAGTTCTCATGCACGTGCACAACATGCTATTCCACTATTTTCAAGTTACTCAGGGAAAAAATTAAAGTCTACATTTAGGGAATCGTACAGTAAAGTCATCTTGAGCAGTGATAATTTTGCTTAACACAAACAGTACTCAATACAACAAAAGAAATGACAGCAATTTCAGACAATACACATCTGTACATAAATTTTAAAAATATTCTTGATAGAAGAAACCAATCATAATGATAAATATATGTAAGAACTGTATCCCTTTCACTTAAATAGAAATATACATTTAACTGAATAAAAAAGCACCCCATGATGTGTAAAAGAAATGCTTTTTTAAAATATGTGTTTATGTAGAATCAGTCTCTAAAGGCTGCCAAGAAAAAAGAATTCAGAAGCTGTTTAGTATCCAGTTTACAGGTTAAATGAAACGTAACATATAAAATAAAACATACATAGATGCATACATACATAATCATTAATACTATATGACAAAACTTTATACTCAAAATATTTTGAAATCTATCCAAAATGTATACCGACATACAAAAACTTACTCAAAGCAAACCATCTTTTTCTAAGATGCCAGTCACTGGGATCTCAAAATAATCATGTCCATACTGTAAATAAGAATTAATATTCAGTCATTTTGTTAAACCGCTGGGGAATTACGGTCTCTGATTTTTAATTTCCCCCATCACTAAATATATGGAGAGACACAAAGTAAACCCTTATCACATACTGTCTTGATGGAAAATATCCAACATTGTGTTGAAGAGAAACATATCTGCTTCCTCTGCCTCATATGTGACCTTGACATATGTCATAAGCCCAGACATTTCTAACACAAAATTCTAAGTAATGCTGCTTTATCTAACTGGTTGACGTAAAAACAAAAAACACTATATTAGACCAAATTGTGCTCCCTGTACTCAAATCTGGAGGAGAGATCTTGCGTTGTGGATGCATGGTGTCTATTCCATTTATTTTGCTCATATGTACACTGGGGGGGGGGGGGGTGCTCCAGAGATGTATTATGGCTTAATAAAACATTCCTTTTAAGTTCTCTGCTTACACCTTCAGCTGGGTGACCTTGGCGTGCTCCAGTCTGGCACGGATGTCCACAGGCTTTTCGAAGAAGTGGACCACAACAGGCTCATTCAGCAGGGAGGCTAGGATCTGCTCAAAAGAAAAGGACCACTCCACCTCCTGTGGCTGGACTACAGTCTCTGGAGCGCAAGGAGCAGA
The DNA here is from genome assembly GCA_019775955.2 of Pollimyrus isidori. Classification (NCBI taxonomy): domain Eukaryota; kingdom Metazoa; phylum Chordata; class Actinopteri; order Osteoglossiformes; family Mormyridae; genus Pollimyrus; species Pollimyrus isidori. Next base: position 4,607,804 of record JABFDZ020000042.1, read on the forward strand.
CAGCATATCTGACGCCACGTCTGGGACAGCAGTGTGCTCCCTGTGGGCAGCGGCAGTGTCAGTCGGGGGGGGCGGGCCCTGCAGACGACGCCCCACCTCCTCCATCCTCAGCAGAAGGCTGGTGACGCTCGCCACGGCCCGGTACAAAGGCTCCTCCTCAGCGTCGCCATGAAACAAGCTGTAGAGGGTTTTGGAGAACTGGATGAACTGGCCCTGAATGGGGAGAGAAACAAAAGTCCTGACACAAAGAAATGAAAACTACTTCATATGAATAATCAAATCGCTTTACTCAAAATCAAAACTAAAAAAAAGCAGAAAACATAACCGGTAGATTAAAACAAAGTATTACACGTCTCTCTGGAATGCTTGATTCTGATTGGTCAGTTGAGACATTTGCAGGTTCGTTCTTTTCAAATAATAACCGCTCCAAAGTAATAACGCATAGCCGGTACTATTTGTATGTTTAAAATCCCTAAATGTGGGACTACATTTACAATGTCACAGTTCACAATTAATGGAAATGTGCAATTTAATACTTGTAAATAAATAAAACACATTATATTTTCATATGTAGATGTTATAAATTGTCTTACTAACGTTTGAATGTTAGAAACGTGGTACTATATTGTTTCGCGGAAGGATAAAAATGTTAATTTAAAACAAATATGGCAATAAAATGTTTCAAATTCATATTCATGTCCAGTTTCTCCTTATGTGGCAAGTAGCCGTGTAATAAGCGGGATAATGTACAGGCAGCCGGCAGTTGTCGCGAAATAAGCCCCTTCAGTGTGATATAAGACCCTCTGCTTTGCGGCGGGTCCTGATCACACTGTCGGGGCTTATTTCTTTGATAACTACCAGCTGCCTGTACATTATCCCTTACATGTAATTATTTAAAAAATCATTTAAATCAAGAAAACAAACCTGGGAATCCAGTAACCAATCCACAGTCTATTATAGCGTAATAATTTTGGTGCAACATTTAGTCTTGGCATTGCTCAGAGGTCGAAGTGTCGAGTCAGTGAGGCTGTCGATCTACCTGGTTTATCCTGGGTAAATCCTTAATGCTCTCCTCTCTTTTCAGCAGTTCATCCTGCCACTGCTTCAGGTACGCCTGCAGATCCACCTTCCCTCTGCCTGAAATAGTGGATAGACACTGTGAGAGTACAGATACTGAAACATGAGTCAGTATGAGGGATATTTGGGGATGCTGTCAAAACACAGGTAACAGAAGCCACCATTAACCGGCAAGTGTTTATGGAAATGGCAAAGGATTACATAATGTAAACATCCATCCTTCCACCCAGCCACCCATCCAGGCTGTGTGTCTTGTGCAGGGTTGCAGTGAACCTGGTTTTCCTTTAGGAGGTACCATTTCATACCAAATCACATGCAATCAGACATTATGGGGCAATTCAGAAACAATTTAAGAATCCACAGATTTTTGTTTTTACCATGGGGGAAATTGGAGTACTCAAAGTAAACTTGCACATGCTCACACGTGCAGGGGGGGGTGCG
>JABFDZ020000042.1:4612734-4625137 GCA_019775955.2 Pollimyrus isidori
GGGTGCTGCTCACTTGAGCATATGTATAGAGTAGGGGTGCTGCCCACTTGAGCATATGTATAGAGTAGGGGTGCTGCTCACTTATTCAGGATGGTGACAGCCTCTGCATCATCACGACAGGAGAGCAGATGGTCCATGTTGAAGTCCAGCACCGCTAAGCCGAGCTGTAGGATGGCCTTGATTCCATCGTAGAAGAAGCAGTCAACGACATTGACGGCACTCTCAATCGGCAACACGCTGATGAATAGCGTGAGGAACCAGGAGAGTGACACAGACGAGAAGAAGGTCATATCCGTCATGTGCTCCGTGAGCTGGGACAGATGCTCTCGGATTAGCTCCTCAAACACGGACTGGTCCACTAGGGCACCTGAAACATGCATGCACACATACGTAACGCAAAACATAACACACTCACAACGAGTAACACCATGGCTTTATAAAAATGTTGGTTTTATATTACTTTAGCTTGTAAACACATATCCAGGCAGACACTTCCCTGAAGCACGCAGCACACCCTCACTGCATGCCCCACCCACCACACCATATTTTTCCCCTTGCCTGACTGTTAGGTATAAGGAACGTTCCTGTAATTAGGCGCTTTCACTCCGAAGTTCCAGAACCTGGTCCCAGTTCATGAGTCCCTGGAGTGTCTTGACCTGGAACTTTTGTAGCTACTGGCCACTTTCTCGTGTCACTTTCACACGACACAACAGGAACTGGGACATTTACGATAATTAAGCATGGGAGACGCAAAAAGTTCAAAGGCTAGAGTTCACACGATCTCATACACAACTACACTACCACAATGAAGGATAAGTAATTTGTTTTGTTAATTATTTGTTAGTTATTAATGGGGGATTGATCACGATCAAAACGGGACACAGCCATTTATTTATATTTTATTCATACGACCCAAAATATTTTTATATTTCATTATCAAATCTGTCTGGTAAAACAATCTTTTGGTTTCACAAAATAGAAAACAATGTAACGTTATCCTGCTAATAAGCGCTGAATAGTTTCACTGCCTGCACTGGTGATATTACACAAAAGTAATTTATCAAATTTTCTGATGCATAAATATGGAGACACAAGCAAAAAGACAAATTCATTAAAAGTAATTGAAGTACAAATATAATTCCACACTTCTTCCGTTGACAGATTTTTGCTTCTTTCACATTCCTTCTCTGGGTATATTGGGCGGAGATGGGTGCCAGGGGGGGTGTTTGCTGTGTTCTGTGTTAATACTGTTCACTAGATATTGCTTTTCCCTGCACTTCCCTATAATTTCCAAGTTAGCACCGGAGTCTGTGGTCAAGGGTCTTAATCTTTTTAAAAAGTTTCTGATTCCTGAAAAAATTCCTGCGGTGCAAAGTGCCGATTGTCTTACAACATGTCAATAAAAGGCAGAGAGAACTGGAAAATGTCCGCAAACTCACCAATGATCCTGCGGTTAAAATAGTCAGGCAGCATCCTCTCACAGATGGCGACCAGCAGCCAGAAGGCCTCCTCTTCCTTGGCATACAGCAGCAAAACCGACGTCAAGATGTTCATGGCCTAAGGGGCGAAGGAGCAGTGAGGACCAATGAGACGTCATCTGCAGCCTACCCCAGAGGCCGCCGGTTAGTCCCAAGCATACCTGGCAGTAGCCGATCTTGGGGTTTCGGTAAGCGTACGAGGTGAGGACGCGGCGCAGGGCCGAGATGCCCGTGTCACTCTGGAAGGCAGGGTGCTCTGGCAGGGACCGGTGCAAATCCCGCTCTATTTCATCTGTGGCCAGAGTACTGGTACCAACTGACTGCTCAACCAGCTCCGAATAATAACCCGGATGGGTAACCATGTCATTTATTGCACCTGGTAGGGCACAGTGCCATAAAATAAGAGGGAGAGACAGGTGTACTGACTGTTGCCATGAAAATGCCAGACTATAAAGCCTTCAGTTTGTAATTCACCACAGTGCAACATATACACACAACTAGACTAATACCTGCACCTTTATTAACCATAAAGTTGTCCTCGGACAAAAGTGCTAATGGGCAAAGTACAGAAACAAACACTATATTCCAGGAATAAAAGAGTCAGATTTAAATAGCAGCAGGTCTTCCTCAGGTACTAAGTGAGACAAATGCATTTCCATAACTTACAAAGGCAAGCGCAAGTCGGCATAGAAGACAATCACTCGGAGTAACACTATCAGTTTACCTGAGAAGAGCAGCCAAAGTTCCCCTCTCAGGGCCTCAGGAACTCCCCGCACTATCAAGTCTCGCGTCTTCCTCGTGCGAAACATACTCACACCACGGCCATACTCCGCAAAGTGGATGTTCCACGACTGCTCCTTCATCTTCTCCTTCAGCTACCGGATCACAACACCCCCCCCCCACATAAGGGGCACTATTGATATTTTGTTTTTTTTCTCCACAAGAGCAGCCATCGTCATTTTAGGCATAGCCCAAGACAGATTTTAACACCCTGTGATGAACTAATACATCAATTTCATACTGTTTACCTAAAAAAATAAGCAGAAACTTAGTAAATACGGTTCTCCAAAAATGCTCATTTTAGTGCTGAAATAGATCAAACTAATATTTGAAAACTCGTAGACGGGTGGGTGCATTGTAACGGTACCATTTTGGGGTCCAGGTTCTCAGCGTCCTGGGGGTGGAAGACAGTCATCAGTGCCTCTGTGCTCACTGCTTTGCTGCCGTCTCGCTGGCCGACCATCAGGGCCACCTCCTCAGGATTATCCTCGAAGTGCTCAATGAGGTTGTGGCAGCTATCTGCGCCGGCCTGGAAGGACAAGCAGGCCAGCCTTTACCGTGGCCTTTGGAAACCACACTCTACCACAGTGGGTTTGTGGATATTTCCAGAAACCATTGAAAAGCCTGCAACTAGGACACAGACCATCCGGTCAACTGAAATTGAAATGATACATTTCAAATATACACCTTTGTTGTATTTTTCAGCTGTATTTCTATATCTGAATGAGAACAAAACATTTTCTGTTACCCAACATGTATTTTTCCCATGTATTGTTGTTTCTACTGTGAATGAATTGATGTTCGCTGTGTAGGTCATTTCGGGATTTGCCTTGCTATTGACTGCACATTTTCAGACTAATGGATTATAAATACTGATTGAGGTGTCAGTATAGACGTTTAAACGCCCATGTTCATTGTAAATTATAAAAATTTGTACAGATAAATTAATATCAACTTGTTCAGAAGAATGCAGAGAAACAGTGGTTCCCGTCTTCATGATGATGTGTCCCCAGACTGCCCCATTACCCCAGCCTTCTAATCCCTAACCTCCCAAATGGCTTTGGTGATTTGGCAGTACTGTTACACTTAAAAATACCACCTCTGGGATTCCTAATACCATAAAAACAGACGCTCCTCTTTCTATGACACCGATACGGAGATGCTGTATTGAGGTGATGTAGTGCACAGGGTTAGTGGTGATAAGAGCCTCTCAACTTTAAAAAGAAAAAAAAAGGCAAAGAACACATATGCGTAAGCTAATGGCACAAAAACAGAATGTGGCATGAATGTGCAGTAAACTGTTGGAGCAAGGCATACGTGAAAGTTAAGGGCACGGCTGCAGATCAGGCAGGGACCGCAGTGCAGCCAGTGACACTGGGTGTCTTTTCAACTCTAACAAACAGTCGTCTCATTTTCCTAGTGCATTGCTTCCACACTAATGAGCTTGTTTGGGCTCTCCCTGATCATGGAGTTTAAGGTAGCCTTTATCATCCATCCATCCATCCATCAATTAATTATTCTGCCATATATCGTAAGCAGGGGGAAATGTCTCGAAAGTAGAAATAGTGCCCAAGCCTACCTCCCATATCCCTCTGCCTCCCTCTGTACCCCACTACACAAGGCTTGGGGTGGCATTAAATTCTTCACACTCATACACTGTCAATACCTAATACCACGGTATATGGTATTTAGATGGATTTTTTTCAGGGGGGATCCACCCACAAGATATTGTGCCGAACGAAAACAATGCATTATACACCAAAATGATTACCACAGTAGCACCCAACTCTACCATACTCTCCCCACCTCTCCAAGAAAATCTTTATTAAAAGCCCATCTTCGTGTGACTTGTCTTAATTGTAACCAGGTTCACCAAACCTACGTCTGTTTTCCTTGTATCCCCACTGACTGGGACTAGGGCTATGTGACATGATTAAATTTCATTTGTTTACTTCAAACAGCCGCTAAAACATCTTCTCAGCCATGCCGTAAGAGCAAATCACTCTTTAATGTCATTATTGGTACTATCTGAAGAGGGGTGAGTTTCAAAATTTGATGCAAATGATTCATTTCAGCTGTGAAGACGATATGGAGTGACATATGTGTAAGGTGAAGCGAAAAGATGCTGCTTACCCCACCAGCTAAGATATGCCGAGGGCTTGCAGTGGCCCCACACCTCCTGCGAACGCTATTGGCCAGGCGCTCGTAGTCCCGCACCTCGGAGAAACGTAGTGCCCTCTTCCCACGCACACACACAGTCACTGCTCGGCTACTGCTGTCAGGATTCTCCACGCCGACAATCTGTAAGGGCAAAACCGCTGGCTTTAGCTCACGGATCTGACTCTGACAGACAACTAAAGACTGCTCCTTAATCTAAAAATCCCCTACTAATACTACTAAGAAGACTGTTCTATTCAGAATGATACAGACATTTTTACAGCTGGGTAATTACCTTCAGGCAGGCTAAACTATCACATTTCCAGGTGGCCTACCGAACAGACCTTTGTGTGATGCGTTAGTCCCCGAGCCTCTACGCTATCTTGCTAAACTGCGAGCAGACAGGTTGCTAATCGTCCTCTGTGTGAAAGGTTCCCATTGCAGAGGTCCCTTCAGGCGATAAAGCCAGAAAGGAGAGGCCCACATGCCGCATGTAACAGAAATTTGCACATCTCTCCAACGAGTGTTTAATTTCTCCATGTAACAACTCGCAAAATTACTGCAATTGTGAAACTGAGATACTTGGAAGCGCTGTATATTTCTGGCATGTCAGTAATGAAAAAGCAATACAAAAATTAGGGTGTCAAAGACAACTCATCGTGTAAAACTAAACATGTTAAACAATGAACACAAGTGGGTGGCAGAGGAACCTCAAGCACAGACATAACAGGAGAGGCGTAACAGAAGAACAAACACAAACAGCATGTGTCTTTCCACAATGAAATAACATCAAAAATGCCTGGCTGATTGCAAGGAATCAGTTCTCCATGTATGAAGTGCTTAAACCAATTAACTGTGTAGTGCCCAGGGTGGGTGCTTTATAATGGTACCATGTGCACAGGATGCAAAATTACAGAATTGCGTGGATGCGAATGCAAACAGCCACATTCAGAATCAGTGACTTTGTTTACTGAATGCTACATGTCATTTTCTCTGCAAAGCTAGCTTAGTTACACTTCGTTTTTGCTTCTATTTCCAACACAGCTAGATGAATTGTTATTCTGCAGGAAGCGAAGCTCCTTGCCTCTCGTATGGGAATGATGACGTAGCACTGGCTGCCGTCCTGACTGGCAAAGCACAGGTAGTTCTCGGAAACGCAGATCTTTCCCAGTGTGTTGAAATGACTGAAGGGAACCCACAGGAAGCTCTCGTAGACCTCCACCAAGTTCTCTCCACGAGGCAAACGGAAAAAGGCGCAGAACTGCTCATTACGGGCATGTGTCTCCAAGCCCCTGGATCAGACACAGCAAACAGGACAGATGGAGCGAGAGCACAGCAGAAAGTCTGAGTGATATACAAAGAGTTGTTTTCTAAATATACGTCATATTATAGCACGGCGTTTAGTTAGTGGCTGTTCTAGTAACGGTATTGTGACCCATAGCAAATCTTACCAGGATAGCTGTTTATGTATTGTTTGTTTAATTTAACATTATTTCGGAATTTAATGCTCTCTATGATGCTACAGTAAAGCAATTTCATTTTATTTTCAAGTGAATATTTTTGTAACACCTATGCTAATCTTTGGGTTCATTGTATCATTAATAAACATTAGTAACACATTGAGTATCACCTTGCAGGGATATCATTTTAAAAGTTTAAGGAATCATATTTTACAATGACAGATACAAGCATTGGTTTAAGCTGATGTTAAAATAATCTTGCCAATGAGTGCATGAAGTCTGTCATGATCATTTTCATTTTGTCAAGTCAAAATAATACATAGCTGGTATTACTCCATAATGTTCTCTGTTTAAAGCATACTGACCACTTGTACTATAAATCAAAACTGTAATGACTCTGGATAAAGTAAATATTTTTCACCTGTGTCAGTGATGGGTGTAGACAAGTAGACAATTCTTCTAAATAAAATGATGCCCACATATTTTGGCCATACAGTGTATGTGGAGTGTAACTACAGAGTGATTCAAATAGTGAAATGACAGTATCATCTGCTTCCCAGAGGTACTGGTCTGATGATGGTGAAACGCCCAGGGCTTGTAACATAGTACCTCTTGGTGATCTGGAGAGGGTCTGATAAGGCTGGGACATGCTGGAATGTCTCTTTGTCAAAGAGCCTTTTGATAGAGTAGTCGGCCAACTGCTCCATAAGTAGGAAAGTCTCATGGAGATGCAGGAACATGGAGAAGTAGTGATCCTCCCCACCTGCTGCCACGTGGATGCTCTCTGCCAATATTACATTGGACGTCTTTTCCAACTTCCAGATCTCATCCCATGAGATGATGAGCTTAACTGAGGACGGAAAAAAGAAAAAAGTACATCTTTTGTCAACAACCAAGTTTTCTCTCAAAAGCTTCAAAAAGTCTATGCCCCTTTTTAATCACTATTATTACCAGAAGTACCTCAGGTCTGCCAGCAGAACTAGGATTAAACTAGGGTTTCGAAATGCAGATTTAAAAAAATTTTGAGTGGTCCATCTCTCATTCTTTTCCAGACCTGTGTATGACAACATTGTTATCTTGATGTTGCTGGGGGGGGGGGGGGGGGGTTCATTTTTCCAGCCCCCACAAGAGATTTTAATAACCAAAAAGTCCTGTTTTGTTTGGTTACTTGTGAATGAGGTTGGGATTGGGGTTTTCCCCATGGAAATGAATGGACGCCCCCCAGAAAGGTGTATGTGTGTTCAAAACAGAAAAGGGTATTAATGTGACCATCTACAAAAGTCTAATTTTGCTATTATGTTTTGTTATGTGCAATATTGCTTAAAATAATATTATAGTTCATTAGAATATACCATGAACTACAAGTTCGCCTCAAGAAGCTTCTGAAATCCTTAGGCTGACACAGTAACAAGGCAGACGGTCCTGGTGTTTCCTTCTGTTCTCACCCTCTGCCCCCAGCAGGTATGAGTAGAAGCTGAGGAAGTTTGTGCTCAGGTAGAGCCACCCCTGACAGGGGACCCGGCCCTTCCAGTAGCTGCAGGAATAGTAGGTGACCAGCTTCTCTTTCTCTGGGAGAGCAAACCACTTCTGAAACCGCAGCAACGCCTCACGAAACTTCTCGGGGTCGTCCTCTTGTACAAGAGACACCTTCCCCTCCTCAGCAATAAGGCCCTAGCAAATGGCAAATCAGAGCTGGAAGTCTTGTCCCTTGAATAATTTCTCAGCGACGCCACCTGTTTTCAAACCATGCATGCTATGCATGCAAATCCTCAAAGTTTTCGCGGCCTGCAATGTTTTAAAAAGGAAAATCTAATATACACAGAAAATTTGCGAGTACAGAAAAAAATCCACAAAATACTACAGTGCAAGATTTCTTCTGAAACAGAAGCTTCTGATTTACTGATAAGCTGCAAATGCTATACGAAGATCAACAGGGACATTCTGTGTTAAAGTAATAAATAATTTTCTACAATTCAAGGAGATGCACATGTTCTGTGTCCCAAAGTACATCTTTGTGTAATTATAACCATTCTTATGCCTTGTCCACATGTACACAAGTATTTTTTAAAACCGTTTTTTCCTCCACCGTTTTTTTTTTTTTTAAAAAAACCCATCCACAGGACCATTGCCTTCTAAACTATTTGTGTCTACATGAAACCACTAAAATGCGCTGTCAAGAGCATGCAAAACCAACAGGTGGCATTATAACTCTAACCGTACTGCCATGTTAGCCAATCAGAAGCCTAATTGCCAGTCCTGCTAAGTTGAAAACCATGGCGCACATTTCTCGACACCTGTGTTGATCAACATAATGCGAGATTGACTCGACATTTATCTGTACACATGTAAGAAGTCCTGTCAGCAAGGTTAGCACAAGCACTATTTCCGCTAAGTCCGCCATTGCTTAAACTCACCTAATGTATACAGCAAACATCGCACGCTCTGACATTAAAAGTGGACAACGGTACACAATTTGACATTTTGAGCCAAAAACTCTTTTTCCTGTGTACATATTGACGCTGAAAACAGAGTTTCTTAAAATCTTCACCCTGGGTAGAGTTTTGCAAAAGCTCCGTTTTCTGTGACCTAAGACCGTTTATGTGTGGACAAAAGCCCGAGATGTATAGAAACAGGTACGTTTTTAAAAATACCCGTGTACGCATGGCAAGACATTAGTCTGGTCTACGTATGAAAAGAACTTCAAACTTACTCTGATCTTGCCTTGAACGAAGCTGGTGATGTCCTCACTGGAGTCAAACACAGAAAGGGTCCCCATTACGTTCTGCTGCAACCACTCCCAGTGATGGTTAATCTCCTCCTTGGTGGCTCCTACACAATTACAAAACATGCCAGTAACCTGGTGTTTAACAGAATCGTTACAGGCAGCTAATATATCATTAATTATGAGAGAGACATCCCTCTGATAAGGATTTAGCCATCGAGGATTAGTCAGCCAAATTATACGCTGCTGATTTCACATGACTTCAGAACTTGGTAGCACTCTAAGCAGTTATTGATTCTCAATGCATATTTTAAGAAGCCCTAAAGCCCATGAAATGAGAGAAGCTTTTTATGACACAAGCTGACTGTAGAATTGAATGCGAGAACAATAATATAGTCGCAGTATGGGCTAAGTGTAATTATGAGTGACTCCATAAGGCTTAATCAACATTAACATTCTGGTGGTGGAGTACATGAGGGAAAATGTGACTGACCAGTGCAGTGCAGTCTTACCACATGCTATTGACCAGTAAACCTGGGAATCTGGTGTTTGGTGTAGGATGCGGAAGGGAGCCACTTTCGCTGTGGAATCTAACACAGTGTCAAGCGTTCCTACCAGGAGACCTGTTTCCAGGGAAAAGACAAGGAAGTGACCTCAATATCCCATGATACACCAGCAGATTTCCTAAAACAAAAAATAGCCTGGTGCATAAATTTCAAGTGCTAAAATTCTTTGAAAGTTCCGTACACATATTTCGTCTCATATTACAATGATTTCATACATTTCACAAGTAAAACAACAGTGGTTGTTGCATATCTTGGAAGCCAATTGCATTTAAAATAATCATGGGGCAGCATGTTTAGATATTTCACTGGTCTTTCAGTAGCTGAAGCAACTTTTATACAAGTGCCCTTCATGAATTATTCTAAAGGTTAGACCTTGCTGATTCTCTGCCAAAAGCAACAGAAACGCTTGTGTTACAGCACACCCTACAGAGCCTCAAGGATAGATACCTAAACTTTCTCTGAAAGAAACTGGATTTTCTGACAATAATAATCAGAAGATGGCAAGCAAAAGTACATCAGATTTCTAAAAAAAGAAAAACACTTGTACAAACTCACTTGGATTTAATATTAGTTACGACAAATAACGTGTTCACCATCTGAAAAAAAATGTCACAACCGAAACATAATAATTTACAATTATTTTTTCCAAATGAAAGCCTTCATAAAGCACCCATTTAAGTGTCTACAATGCATCAGATATTGCCGACTCTTGTCTATTTTTCGCATTTGTGATTAGTAGCCAGGGCTGTGTTGACAGCCCATCCTGCGTCATGCCTGCCTGTGCACCTGTAGCTTTCAGGATCAGCTCCACACCCCTGCGACTCTGCATCAAACAAGATGGTATAAAAAATGGATGAATGTATGTAGGAATATATGGATGTTTAGTACTAATAAACTGCCCTCATTTCACCAGTCATTTCAAGCTAATTTCAAATTAATCAGGCATCGGCCTAGAAACACAAGATTGCATAAAACCTGATACTTGATATCAAGTTTCTGCATACAATTTTGAAATTTAAAAAACTGTTTATCATACTATAATACTTAATGGTTTTCCATGGTTTATGCTACCTGATATGGAAAAGCATCATTTTCCAACTGTGATTTTAAAATGATAGTGTTTCACAACTAGTTTATTGGTTCCAAACACAGAATTATACATTTGACTACGAGAAAAAATGAAACTGAATATCATTTGGAAGTATTGAAAATGTATTCAGAATAAAGAGGTTTCATACAATAATACTAGACAAACACTGTATTCATTAAAGGACTTAAAAAAAATCAATAAAATAATGGACTCAGACATAAAAAGTTGCATATTGTGTCAGTCACCCAAATACTGAGAAAAACTCTAAAATTAATTTTCAATAATTTATTATACACTTTATACATGAAAAAGTTGCAGATATCCAGATGTCTTGAAAAAAACTAAACATTGCATGTTTTGTGATATATTGGCATCCACGTATTAGAGCAGAGCGCAGCAGAAATAGCCTAAAACATCAGATGGTTTCACGGCCAACAGGGTCATTAGAAAGATGTAATGGATTTGGACGGCGGTACTGCAATCTGTGTCCTACACTGCACCTGCTAATTAGCCAAAATATGTGCCGGGACCTAAACTAGACAAGCGTATTATGTCAGGCTTTTATTGGGTTCCTCTCTATTATTATCCCCATAACAATCAAGCAGGCAGTAGGTAGGAGGGACGTGCAGATGGTCACAACGCACTGAAAAGGCATTTTATCCTTATATTAAATCAAGTAATTAAAGTAAATTTAACATATGCTTCTATATGACTTAGAAGGTCAACTTTAAAATCAATCTAGTGCTAAAAATGGTTATTGTCTGACTTAGGTTTAGTTAATAACTGTGGAAACATTAGGGCAGTAACTATACGCAGTCGGCATATACCGTTTGGGTTCATTTTAGGTTCAGTACGCACAATGAAACTAATTAATACATTTACTGCCATGGGTGGAAGTCTAAATTCACAAGTAGATGTTCAACACAGAAAACATTATGCTAATTGCAGCTGTGAGTCCTTTATGGGCAATGCCGGTTACAGTCAGTTACAAACCCCGATTTGGGATCCTTCTCGATTCCCAGTAAGTTACACCAACACTAGAGAGAGTACTTGATAATACTCTCTGTCAGCTCTGCTACACAAAACTCAAGTACGCCTCTGTAAGTTAGCCTAGCTATGGTGCCTAGGGCACTTTTGGTAGGAAATTCAGACCGGGCTAAAAAATTACCTCAGCTAAGAACATAATTTTAGTTCATTACGATATTACAATGTTTTAGATTCTTTAACTTATTTTATATGTTCATTTTGCATATGATGTGCAAATAAGCATCGCAGATCTTTAGGCACGTCGACAGACGCATTACATGTCTATCACAACTATACATAATTATGTTTTTAGTTTTAATATTAAATGGTTTCAAAACAAATTCAGTTTTCACTGATGTACTGAAACTGCACCGAACCATGAAAGCGACAATGAAGTTTGTACCGAACCAAGAATCTGTTCTCTTGTACCTCTAGTACATTTTACAGCTAAAGCTTGACCTTCACTGTTACTATATTTTTTATGATATATGCGTAAAATACACTGACCTAGTAGTTTTCAACATCAAAAATTATAATTCATTTGGGTACAAAGACAAATATAATCATGTAACTTCATTATATCTGAATATAGTACAAACAGAGATACATATTTCACAGTGAAGGTCAAACTTTTAGCTGTGATCACATGATTTCTCCCACTGATCCCGAAAGAAAAAAAAAACACCAGAATGATCTGATACCTCTGCGTTTACAGTAAATGCTCATCTCCCAAGTTTACTGATATTAATGGAGAACCTAAATGTGAGATGATGCAAGTTTCAAGTAATATTTTCTTACAGCATTAAATATGTTGTGACAGATTAACAAAACATAAGAAACTGTGTTTTAAATATTCCACATTGAGTATCAGTTCATATATTATAATTAAATCTTACCACCTCAAAATGTACTGCTGTATATGCACAACCATAGTTTATACAAAAAATGTTTTTTTTTCCCAGTGTCTGGAGCAAAGATCATCTTACAATTACAGTGATATTTCAATACTAGGCATCTGTTGACTTCAGTTTATCTATAAACCATCTATCTTCTCTAACCACTTGTCCTATACAACGTTGTGGGGGGTGGGGGGGGGGGTCTGGAGTCTACGGGTGCAATACAGG
>JABFDZ020000042.1:4631084-4649759 GCA_019775955.2 Pollimyrus isidori
CCCCCCCCCCCCCCCCCCCCCCCCCCCCCCCCCCCCCCCCCCTCCCCGCCCCCCCCCCCCCCCCGCCGCGCCCCCCCCCCCCGCGGGGGCCCGCCCAGCACATATAAAAAAAAAATGTATTCTACTGAAATGTGAAATACGATTGTCATCAAATGCATATAGCAAGTGGTAGATTCTTATATGAAAAATGAGTGTCTAAAATACTGCCCTTCGGCCCAGCTTAAAATTTACTTACACTCAATCCGATTGATCAAACTCTTCAATTTCAAAGTTGACACAAAATGTAAAATGGCAAAAAGCAAACAGAGGCTTCATAGAATCTTGGCTACTTCTAGTTGTTAAATCGATAAGTGAAGAAAATACAATGCTGTTCACTGTCCTAGTGCCCATGCTAAGAATTATTAGGTACTGGTGAAATTTCAGAGAAAAAGCCACCTGCAAAACTATCCATACTGTAATGGGCACAATGCAAAACCTCCCATTTCTCTCTGTCTTATCAGTTACCAAAGTTCTCATGCTTCCAGCTATGGAGTTCACACACAAAATAAGAGGTCAGCTCTAAAAAAATTACTTGTTTTTTCAGGTTTCTCAACATAGTTCAACACCATTTTTAGCTGGATGTACGTGCGTAACAGCATTGCTGTAATAGAATCTATATTAGTCTCCATGAATATCATCACATCTTAGTAATTCTAAATTAAGAGTTAGCTTAGTTTTGAAACAGTCCCACAAATTGCTGCTTCTGCATGCAGATACAGCACTGATGGATAATGGCCCATATCCAAACATTAAAAACGAAAACCACTGTCAAAATACACTGCAGAGAAATATCAAGTCAAATAGTGCTTTAGAAATGATCTTCATAAAATACAATGAGACAACCAACTAAGCGATATGACCTTAAAAAAAAAAATCAAAATCTCCAATTTTTTTTCAATTTCCGATTTTGATTTTTTTTTTTTTTAAGCGAAGACATTATTCACTGAAGCAGTATGCATTTTTCCACATGCTGTATAGAGATGGGGAAGAGCTCTTATCTGCGGTCGTTTTTATTTATCTTCCGAATGTACAGTGAGTTTTTCCTCCCTCACTGTATACAAGGCACCATTTCTTTGGCAATATGAAACGTCACCGCATCTGTAATGTCTTTCCACCTGGATCCCTTGTGATTTTTTGGACACCAACATAAAAAGGACGCTGTTGTTGCTGCCTGCTTTTCAGCCGCTGTATGCAGACCTGCACACCCCTGCCACTCGGCTGTGTCTCTTGAGACACTAAAATACAAAGTTTGCTGTGCTGCTACCTTCAGTAGCCACAGATTCCAGAACCACTTTACAGTGGACAGTAGTTTGTTGTGTGTCGCACTTGGCATAACCAAGTCACACTCAAATGAGTGAGGAGACACTGCCAGGTTTCGAGATGAATTCCCCGCTTGATGACACACGTGTGCTGCTAGCTTGCTGCTTTGTGTTGGTGTTCGAGGCAGTGTGACAGAAAGCAGACCTGAATGTCCTCCAAGTACTACTTACACTAGATTGCCATCACTAAGAGGCAAAAGACATTTTTGAAATCCAAAATGCTTTGTATTCACGTTTTACAGTTTTTACAAACACATGTACATAACTCACTCTGATTCCTTGTTTAGACCGTCTTGCTTCCACAAGCTTGATTATTTATTATATCCCTACATTGCCTTGCAGTAACCCATCTGAGACTGGCTAGCTACCTGAGGCTATCGATCATCTCTTTATAGCGATCAATTTCACCCAGACAGATGTGATCACGACAAGTGGTCTCCACTAAATTCGGGGAGCTTCATGGGTGCTGTATGTTTATTATCTAGTTTAAAGTGAATCACAATTTTCACTTTACACACTGTTCTAAACCAAAAATTCAACTTAATCAAAGAATTCGCCCAGCTCGACAACCAACTGTCTAAAACAGACCATCTCTACAAAAGAGACCACTGGAAATCTTATACCAATAAAGAGCAATACATACTTGCAAGTTAGTATGGATACCACATCGCCAGACTTGTAAGCGTCGATACATACGGCGCATGTGTCTGCATCGGATCCAATTTCCTAAAACAAAATAAAGATCGATGAAGAGCTTCCAGTCGGAATTTTTTGCTTGTCAGTAACACTGCAAAAATAAATAACTTCAAGCTGTCCTCAAAAACACAAAATGAATGATGAATGAATAAATAACGTGTATGGTACAGTGCAGTTAGTACAAGGGAGACAAACATGCTAGTAAATATAGAAGGTACAGAATTCAGTGTAAGAAAAGAAACAAGTTTCAAGTGATTCCAGGTGGCACAGTAACTGGCAGCCTCACACCACAGATGAAAGGGACCCGAAGAGGTGAAGTGCAACAGAATGAAATCACATAAAGCCTTATATATCACATAATGTTCAAACACGTAAGGAACAGTAACAAAAAGTATGAACGGCAAGTACCTGGTCACCTTGTTTTAGTGTCCGGACCTGAAGCTGTCCAATAGCTTTTTTGGCTTCCGCTTTGAGTCGTTTCTGCAAAGATTCGGGTCAAAATTAGGCTGTTTAAATAAATAAAAAATAATATGATAAAACATTTATGTTGTTGTTTTATTAACTGAGCTCTCTCAGTTCTTCAGTGACAACTGTATGTGTGCAACATGCAATGCAAGTATACCGGCACAACAGATTTTTTTTTTTTTTTTTTTTTAGTAAATGTCTGTAAAAATACATTTCAAGCAGCTGTACGCCCAGCAGCACAACTCCACCTAGTGTGCACCATACATTAGTCGCTGCAGGAAAGCGCAGACGTCAAGAGAAACTACAGGATTGTGTAGAAAAACAGCTCAAATGTCAATATTAATGATCAAGTGTCTGAACTGCCTGCTGGTCTCTGCCAGTGGAATGTTTAGTACAGTATGAAAAGTATGTATGGGGGGGGGCAGTTGGTAGGAGAAAGGTATGTATTATGATTCAGACATCCCTCCCCATTCCAGAACACCACCAAGCTTTTTTTCATAGTTACTGCATTATATGGATGTTAAATATGGTGTTTGAAGAAAAAAAAAAAAAGGGTTTTCCAATTCCGACATACATCCATTTCAACATACGACCTGTCTGTTGAAACAGAACCCAGTTGTAACTTGGGGACAATCTGTATTGAAGCTGACACGGTGGATGACACCACCCAAACACCACCGCTTTGCAGTATGTGGATTTTGCATGTTCTCCCCATGTTCATTCAAACCATTGTTATCCTCCCACATGCAGCTTCAGTGAACTGGAGTGCATAATTTGACTATATGTGTGAGTGTGCACCTACACAATGGAAAACAAGTGTGGTATTGTTCATTGCAATTTTAAACAATGCATGTTTGTATGGTTCTGCATGCACTTAAATACTGTTGAACTATTTGCACTAAAGTTTAAATTCATACTTTAGGTTATATTTCACATTTATAATATGGAAACTCCTGGTTAGTCATCATTGCAAGTGTACAGTGGTGCACACAGTAAGAAAAACAAAGGCGAGTGATGTCACTGCCTGCCCCTCATGCACAGAAGCAGCCTAGAGTACCAGCTTCATTATGGAGGCTCAGCAATGTTTGTTTCATTAAGCTACCCCCTGTGACTGCTCACTGGAAACATTTACGTCAGCTTTCAGAAAACAAATATTCTTCAGTTCTACGCAACAAATTTGTATTGTAAATGCATGCAATAGGGGCAAAACACTGTATTAATTAGAAACCAGCAAATTTTCAACCGACAGAAACACAGAGGTACAGAAACACAGCTTTCTTAAAACTTACAAAGGGTACTAGTATTGTGCTTGCCTCTAGAGCAGGGACAGGCAATCTTATCCAGAAAGGGCTGTTATGCATGCGGGTCTTTATTGCAATTCTCTAATTAGATTACTAATTAAATGACTGATTGGCTGAAGAATCCTCACACCTGGGTTTGAACAGCTGATCTAAAAGTTATCCCAAGAACCTGCACAAACACTGACCCTTTGTGGGTAAGACTGCACACTCCACCTGTACAGTCAGAGCAAGGTGAACAACTTAGAGAAGGTCGACACTAAACAGTACTTCCAAGAGTACCGTTCTCCACTATGTAATTCCAATGTAATACCCCAATTTTTCAGCGGCATCTCAAAGAAACATTGGTGGATGACCACTGTAGCCATTCTGCATGACAGAGGCGTGGAATTTTGCATACAAACAAAGCCCTGCTGTAGAGTCACTAGCAGCTCTGTGGGTGAGGTCTCACACCAGCTCTGTGGGTGAGGTCTCACACCAGCTATTGAGTTCCTGCATAATAGAAGACTTTCTACTAACCCACTTTGCCAACTGGTGGAGTTTTACTGGAAAGAGCAGCATGAGCAGAATACTGGTGGAGTTTAAGTATAACATGGAACAAAACAGAATTCTATAGCAAGCTGTCAAAAACATGCAGCACCACAGATTTTCCATTAATTACACAGAAAATGTATCCATTCTATACCCTCAAATAGTGGTATAAAACAAACGAATAGCAGAATTCGGCAACATAGCCTATTCAAAAAGTGTTACTTAACATTTACCAAAAAAAAAAAAGTTTATTCAATTATTCCATTCACTTGATCAGGACAGGATGCAAAGTCTAAATATTTAATGTGCAAAGCTTATTGCATGTCCCTGCCTTCAACTCTGGTTTCAGAGGGCAGGTAAGGCATGAGATCACAAAGCATACACTTGAATCCTGCTATGCAAGTTTTTTTTTTTGACACGCAAACTACACACCTGCACACATAAAAAACAAATACCCCAGTCACTAAACAGACCAGTTTCTCTTAGTTAAAGACATGAATCCATCACCAAAAGTTTACCAGATCAATATGAGTGGTTCTGCCAACAACACACACCTGAATTGTTACAGCAAAAATGTCTGATTGCATGAAGGAGTAAAAGGTCAAGCTTATAAACTGTGCAAGTTGCTTCAGATTAAAGTGTTGGTTTGATTTTTAATAATGACCTAGGTACCATTCCACAAGCACACACCAGTGGCCCGCCTCAGTACAGCTGACACACATGCAACAGGAAAACCCTGAGTTCTGGACTGTCCCAGTCCTTACTGGCTGCGTGTCCCAGTCCTTACTGGCTGCGTGTCCCAGTCCTTACTGGCTGCGTGTCCCAGTCCTTACTGGCTGCGTGTCTGAGGACACTGTGCCCTTCATGTATCTTTCCAGCGGGCAGAACTGTTGACTTTGGCGATGGCTACTGCCTTGTTATGAATCACACTGGAGAAGCACACATTCCAGGCTCTAAGGCAGTTCTTGGGATAAATTATTACTCCTTTACATCCTCCACAGCAAAAAAAATGTATTACTTATCTAAATAAATATACATTTACCAAAAACAGATTTCAAAGGGTTTTCCTTCTTATGGGTCCAGCAGTTGATAATGGGGCAGACAGCGGGGCAATACCATGACACAGCAGATCATTAGATATTTAGGTGTTCATAATAAATGGCGGTGCTGTCATCTGCAGTGTAAACTAATAAATAAAAAAAGTTGCAGCTCTGGTTTTTAAGAGTTTAAAAAAAAGTGTGTGCTTAGTTTTGGTGCAAGGAAACTTGTGTAGAGAAAAAAATGTGACTGGGTGTCTTTGGTGCATCTTTTGTGAAATACTCCGTTCACTACTGATACTTTTTCTGTTAAACACGATTTTCTTGTAGAACTGGCCAGTGAGCACTAGGATTTAATCAATAACTACAGCAGAAAAATAATGCTAACTTTTTCTTTGGAAAGCAAGAAAATAACTAAGCAGTGAGGTTTTAAAATACACTTTTCAAACAAATTTTGTAATAGTTCATATTATGGTTATCGCTACGCTGCTTTAGCCAGGCAGTACGTGGCTTCTCACCTGCTTTCGGTTCTGTAGCCTGATGGTGTGTAGCCGGCGAGCAGAATAGAAGATGAAGTAGCCTACTGTAGCAGCCGTCACCACAAAGAAAGAGATGGAGACGAAGAAGACGGAATAGTGGCTCAGCCAGGGACCGTGCTCCTTTCCAACCTCGATGGTCATGGTCACTGTTGTGTTGCTCTTTATCAAATTGACAATTTCCATGCCTCGCAGGTAGCCGATCATGATGGCCACAGTGTACCCAGTTCCTGGGAAGGTAGAGGGGAATACGCACAGCACAAGATGACCAACTAAGAGGCTGCTTCCCAATAGCACACCACACCAAGCCATCACTAGCAAAACGTATCTACTAAAATGTGTTTAATACAATATTTCCCTAGAAATGGGTATTTCTTCATAGATTTAATATTTTTAAATAGTTAGATCATCTTAAAGGACATCTATATTAATATGGTAAGCATCATTCAGATTAATTGAAATGCCTTTATAAAAAAAGTAATAAAGGCAAGAAAATAAGATACAGTATTTATTGCAAAGGAGAGATTTACTATAAAAATTGTTAATTAAATCACTGAAATAGGTTGCATTCATTTTTACCTTTGTTCAATATCACAATCGCAACTGAGCCATTTTAATTAAGAATGTATAATTGGTCTTTATTCCCCAGGGAAATCAAGTCTCCCAAAATTTCTTTGGACTAAAATTAACACAGAAATTAAATCTCAGAATTGAATTTAATTATATCTGTAAATTAGGCAACCAGCTGTTCTTTAAAAAAAATATGTTACTAAGTAATAACAGTGCATTAAAGGTAAACAGATCACGAAAGGGCAGCTATCCAAGCAGCCATCCATGCTTCTTCCAGCTGCTTATCTGGTTACAGGGTCACAAGGCTAACAACATGTCTTTGGACTGTGGAAGGAGACCTGGTCAGATGCCGTGTAATGCACACACACAGAGTAGAGGTGAAATTCAACCCCTCAATGCTGGAGGTATGAGGCAACTATGCTGCACAAAGTCAGCGCAGCAGGCTCTTATAATAATGGTGGGGTAAAATAAACAGCAATATTTAAATTAATTCTGCATTTTTATGGAATCAGTTTATATCTAAATCCTCATCCAGGCTATGAAGATGTGAATCGTTCACATTAACCTATGAATGAAGACAGCAACTAAAATTTCCCTCTCCTCAACTGTGAGCCTTCAACAGTTCTACATCACCAGGCATGTTAAAGATGATTTTCACCAATACACTGAACAAAAGGGTGGCATTATATGTAGATAAACAGCAAATTTCAAATTAACTGAATACTTTATTATCTCATACTTCAGTTTAGCCTCCAGTTCCAACTCCACTTGTGTAGGTTCTGCTCTGGCACTATTTGCAAATGATGAGCTCAACCTGTTACCAAACCGTAGGTTTTACGTATCAGAATAAACATAATTAACCTGTCTGTATCCAGGTCAAGGAAAACTCAAAATAGTTCCGAAAGCAAAACAAGCAGGAACTGAACAAGATAGACTGCATTTTGCTGGTTGGAACTGAATGAATAGAAACATTTAAAATGAGACAACAGACATATATACTTCCTCAAATATACTGAAAGTGTATGAATGTGCAAAGAAGATATCCAATTGTTTATTTGAAATTTTAAAAGTAAACACCCTCTGGGATCCACATTTGTATAGGTTGTCCCAAAAGAGGATTAGCTTCAGCACTGTTGTGAAAGGCACCCAGTACGATTGACTCCAACAAATTACCCATCTCCATAGAAGGGTGAACGGTGAAACTGTAAGCTATGCAGTTCAACTTTCCAAGCAAAAACAGCTTCATCTTAACTCAGCAATTTGATTACATAAACATGATATAGTGAAATAGTGTTATAATGCAAAACTGATGCAATAAGAATGGCAATAAATAGTACAGAACCACCGGAAATGAAAAAGGGAATTTGCAGTGACATTTTGTAATATGTTCAATTCCCACAAATGACAAGCGTTAGGTGGTCTATTTCAGCCCCTAGAGTAAGACCTCTCAGATGACCGATGAAGTTACCAGTAAACTGAAAACTAAACCAATTCTCACACGGACCAAAGCTTATCTAATGATATCAAATCCAGCATTCAGCTGGAGACTAGTATGATACTTCCTATAATACTTTTGAAAACCAAAAATACAGGGATATTGAATCCTTAAAACACATTAACAGTGAAGAAATAAAAATGGAAGATAAAGTTTAAATAAAAATGACGTGTTAAAACAATTATGTACATTAAGAAACCTTGCTGGAACAGCATGACACAAATTCTAATATAAACAAAACTCACAAAAATGCACTAGACCAAAAGCTTTCAATTGCTGTAATCAGCCAAGTGATTTCATTGCTGAGCCATTCGGAAAGGCCCTTAATCCCAATCACTCTGGAGACGGTCTGAAACAAGCTCCTCAAATTGTACGTTGCTTTTGGATAAAAGCATCTGCCAAATACATGAAAAGTTCTCAAAAGCCAGTGTTTCAGGCTGGACATAAATCAAACAGAGTCAGCAGGCCAACTAGCTAATTCAGGAAAACACCTTCCATTTTTCAAGCATCACTTCTTCAGCAAAGCTGGCTTTTAGTTCTCTACCAATGCAAAAATCACAATTACTAGGTTTAACTTTACTAAGTAGCTATAACCGTGATGGTTGCGATCTGTGATTGGATGGTTGTATTTCACCCATAATTCGTTTGATGACACAAATGCTACTTGTAAGTAAAATGTAGGTATAGTATTTTATATGTATTGCTCTTTAAAAACAGGCTAAAAAAATGCTGTTTATCAACATATTTGACCAAACTCAGCACCAGAAAATGTGGGATTTAGACAAGATGTAATTCATTATGATATATATATTTTTAATTTGTTTTATATATTGTTGTGTTGTGCAAGTAAAAATATCTTAGGTTTTGTTATTCAGACATATCAACAGATGCCATACCTTTGGTTTACAACTGTCCCTTATAGTGTGTGTAGTTTTTGTACTAAATCATTTTAAAACAAATTCTATTTGTTTGTGAAACCAAACCTGAGGTAAGTACTGAATCATGAATTGTGTACAGTCACAGCCCTAGTTAGGAATAATTCTATGTCCTGGCACAACCAGGAAAAAAGGGCTTTTATTTTAAAGTAATTTTGAAAACAGTACAAGAGAAATTACATCATAAAGATTATCCTACGTGACCTTTATGGTGTAGTGAAATAATTAGTAGATCCAACTGCAATACTGACAAAAATTACACCACATGATCAGGCTTGCACAATATTCATGTCAGGTGGTAAAATCCAAGGAAAACCATGAAAATATTGCTATATAATAAAACTTAAAAAAAATGTATAATGTATAAATTTATACCAAGAACTAAAGTTTACACGGGTATCCAAACAGATGCCTATTTAATTTAAAGTGAGCTTGAAAAGTCATCTGGCAAAAGGATAGCTAATATTACTACTACTAATAAATACGAACAAACAGGAATTAACGTGTCTGCGATGTACCACACATCTTTATTTTATGGAAGTTTTCAATTAGAGGGAAATAAAAAAATTCTGGTTGTGCGACCTGACATTTTTCAGGTGGTGTAAACCATATTTTTCAATTTACTCTACGACAAACACTCAAATAAATATACTGAGATTATGACCAGTCAACATGCTGATCCAACCTATGGAAAGACTTCATAGTTCAGAAAAGTAACTACACACCAAACTGGCTAAACTTAACTCAGAGATACAATATAACTTCTAAAAACATATTACCACAACTCTAAAGCGACCACTTTAATCACACAACACAAAATGCCCTTAATATTAATTATAAGCCAAAGTACACTTTCTAATAGCAAATTAACGTGTGACATTTTTTCCACCAGTAAATACACATAGTAGGCTATTGGTATACTACAAAAATACTTTTATTTTGGGGGGTGTTATCGTGCCATGTTATGCTACACAGATATTCACAAGTCACTATTTCAGCTGATAAGCAAAACAAAATCTTTATTCCCTGTCTCTTCCAACCAAGCAAACTACCAACTTAAAGCCAAGCCCCACCTCGTCTCTAACTTATTCCACACCACGGAACATAGTTTTTCAGGTTTGCTTTTTCCGGATCCGTCTTTCCATTTTGCACCCATATTTCACAATTTTCAATTTTACAAGTTTTTACATGCAATTCTCTCTTTCTTTACATTCCGTGTGTCGACGAGGCCAAATACAGCAATCGGATTTTGATATGATTTGCCATATGCAGGGATCGCGTGGTGTCTGTGGCGTTTAGGACAGAAAGACCACAGTGGTAATCTTACACAGCAAAATAACATTTGGACACCTGGATATTGTACTGGAACATTTCACGTTAAATGCTTTCCAAATACATATCAGCACTACAGTTAAAACTGTCAAGACCAGTCATCTCACTAATCATACTTTGCATCCATAAACAAAGTGACTATAAGGTCTATATAGCCCTTGCACTTTAAACCCTTTCGGGAAGGCTGACGGTTCTCGGTATATATACCTACCTACCTGGCCAATAAGTCAAAATATTTAGTTCACCCACTTTGGATAAACAACCTTTAATCAGAGAAATTTCCACAGTTAATGGTTTATTCACGTGTCAATCAGTCAATTAATAAATTCCAATTTTTTTAACGTACCTGGGTGCGACATCTGTATAACCCTATTATCTGGGCCGGGTTCATTAAAGATTACGGCGGCGATAGCTCCTTTGCTGGCAGCCACATTTATTTTGTCAGAAAAGGTACATCCATTTCCCCGCTGAATCAAGGCGATCCATCCTCTGGAGTCATCAGGGACGTCGTAGGAAGTATCCGGCTCACAACCGTATATCGGGTCGGGAAGAAAGACGGTTCCCGTCGCCGAAGCTTTCGGTGAATCCTGCCCGTACAGCCCGCTTTCCTCTCGACGCCACACCGTTTCGTTATTCCTTGGTTCCACATAGGAGACATTCAGGTACGCCGTGCATATGTACGTCGCCTGTGCGAAGTGTAAACTCGACACCTGGAGGACTAGAGCCGCGAAGAGCCATGAAAACAAACACAGCTCCGTCTTGCTTCCCATATTTGCAGGCATCCGCTGTTAAGTCCCGCTTTTAGTGGAATATTTTTAAAAGTACCATAAGACTCGCGTTCCAACAAATTTCAGTAACAAAAAAGAAGAGGCACAACGGCTTTAATTGTCGAGTTTCAGTACTTGACAGGTGAACTTCTTTAGTTGGATCCTGCTGACGCTCCGCCTAGTTGAGGTCAAAAAGAAACTATAGGCGCGCGCGTCCTGCTTAAAGGCGCCACGTCCCAATTACCTCCGATTTCATTTCAAACAGGGATTTTACAAGTAAATATTTGGCGTTTAATCGGATTGGCATTTCCTACTTTGAAAACATAACGCACTTTTATTTTTAGTAGGTCTTTGACATTTACGGGATAGCCACCGCGTACAGAACACTGCCACATCTTTTAGGGAGATCCATAACCACTTGTCGTCCCCTAGGGGTGGCAGGATAGGATGAGATAAATATCTGCACGCTCCCGATAGACTATTGTTCATCCATCCGCGCATCTTGCGTAACTGCTTTCTCAGTGCAGGGTCTTTGTCCGCCTGGGTGCTGGGATCAGGGGACACCCTGGATGAATGCGACCTCATTAGATGGTACATACATTCACATGCTGCGGACACTTTAAAGGCATCGGTCCATCTAACTCGTGTCTCGGTGTAACCTCACGCCAATAGTGAGAGAACATGCAAAATACTGTCTCTCTCACACACACACACATACACACACAAAAAAGACTGAGGGTCATTGACCTCTATCCGTACAAAAGTCAGCGTGATCGGCATGGGCAATAAACATTGCTACATCATTAGCACATATACTTAGATCATTGGATTGTATATTTATAAAACATTGCAGCTGACTTCTTGAAACAAATAAACCGACAGAGCAATCAAAGTCCTTAAACGGATGCTGCAATGGATATTACAGAAAACGAGTTGTTTCTGTACTGATATGAGCACAAGGATTTTTAAATGACTGTTTACTATTCCATATTTATTATTCACATATTTATCTAGGCAGAAAAGTATGTACCTTGTGATTATGTAATTGGCTTTTTGAGGTTTCAATAAACGTTGTGCTGTAGCACTCAACTGGATGTCACAGCCCTCCACTGTCTGTCTATTTTAGGTAAAACTATTACATTGTGAAACCGACATGTTGTTGGTCTGCTGGTAAATATAACCCATATACAGAGCTAAATGAGAACAAGGGCATAGGTTTGGTTTTAACATCGATAAGAACCAAATCAGCCCCATGTGCCCACCCCTTAAATACACAGTTTACTCCCACAATTTTGATAGAGGCCACATCAGCCCTGACCCACCTGGCCACCACACGGTACTCCCATAATATTGGTAGGGGCCAAATCAGCCCCGAACCACCCTGCTAAACTTACACAGTATTCCTACAATATTGGCACAATCCAACAGTCTACACCCAAATCTATGACTTTGTACAAGAGAAAACATTGATGTTCCAAAATCATAGCTGAACTGTTAAGTCCCTCTAATGCAGAATTAAAATTACAGATGATGCTGGACATTTATCTGAAATTCTTCAACGTAGTAAAACTGTCTCCACCCAGTCCTCACTCACCCTGAGATAGTCCACATTCTTGCTCTCTCCCAGCTCTCCCTGAGGACTGGGGTGAGAAATGTAAATGGGACTCTTTTGAGGGAGGAATATGAATACCTTCTTGCTTCTGTTTTGGTTTAATTGGTGCATGACTGGATAATTTTTAATAAACGTGATATGAACGTGATAGAAGTAAAACTGTCTGCCTGTTTATTTTACTGCGTGGATCAACACAGTAACAAGCATATAAGCACGATGATGTATTTCACACATATTTCATGTGAACATGCTACATAAAGCCTTCGGGAGGGCAGGAAACCAAAAGCCTTACCAGGATGTGACATGGCTCTGTCATTTCTTGAGTCTGCATCATTGAAAATGACCACAGCAGCTGCTCCTGCCTTAAGGGCGGAATTGATCTTTTCAGAAAAAGTGCAGTCCCCCCTTTCAATGAGAGCAATCCATGGATCAGCCGAGGTGTTGAACTGGGCATGAGGGCCACAAGCTGTGAGATTGTCTGCAGGCAGCTCCACTCGTCCATAGGCTCTGGCTATTAGAGATTGCATTCCATACCATCCACATTCACAAACCTGCCTCACCAACTGGTTGTTGCTTGCATTCCAGTATCGTATTTCAAGAAAAGCTGTCACAGACGCCGATCCATTCTGAACTGCGAAGGAAGTAAACCAGAGTAATATGAAAGAGCAAACACCACGAGATGCACCTTTCCCGCACATTCTTTTCTTTAAACGATCTACAAAACAGCTCCCTTCAGCTTGAGTCTAATCACAGGCTATTTGAACTGCTGTTTGCTGTAAAGTGACGTCCTTGGGTAACCCAATCTCATTCTACGTCACACATCGTTCCTGTTATCTTAATAGATCTAGATTACTGCCCTAGGGCTTGTCCATGAGTGTTTGCCTTCATTACACACAGTTTTTTTCTGTTTGCCCTTCAATAATTCAATAAATTCTCTTGAGCATTAACAGGGGATTAATTAGACAGGTCAAGTATAGATAACTATACATATCCGTCTGAACACCTAAGCACTGAACAACAGTCAACTAAGTTAAAACATGAAATATGAAAATGAGCGTTTAAAAACTCCACCTTTTGGTAATAACACCTGGGTAAATCAGCTATGAACAAACTAGTCAAGTGGCAGTGAAACAGTGTCCAGGCAGCGTAATGCCGAACAGCAAACAGAAAGCTTACTGATTAGGAAACAGTCTGAACAGATATATTGTACAGATGAAGACTCACTGGTTTTCCTAGCGTGCTTCTCCGTGTCAATCACCTGAATGATACATTCAAACTACATTATTAGGCTGAAGACACTTTATTTCAAAGCAATCTACATTCCACACCTCAAAATTCTTCATATACCGTATGTGTGTATAATATATACTTATTCTATTTAATTTGTGTGCAGAGATATTTTTTGCAAGTCCAGTCTTGTTAAACATCCATACTCTACCCATAAATCTATTCATCCATTTTCCGAATGCTTATTCTGGTCAAGGTGTGGGGCCTGGAACTGATCCCAGGCAGCATAAGGCACAATCGATATTCATATAAAATACATGATTTAACAATAGCAGAGACTACATATTTAAAGACAGACCTAACTTGTTGATTAAGCAGGACACAGTAGAAAAGCAAAAAAAAAAAATCTTTATTGTTCGTTTTTTTTTTAAAAAAAAGATATACCAAGCACCACAATCATACACTAGCTTTTTTAAAAATATAAATACAATTTGTTCATTATACAAAAACAACTGGTAAATTTTGTCCTTAATGTGTTGTTGTAATGCTCTATTTACACAAAAACAACGTCGGCCATTTTATACACTTTGTTGATAAGAACTTCCACCTTCTGTCCACCTAGATGGCAGAAATCGATGAGGCACACGACAGGCGTGGTTTCCAGCTCAGCCCCACTCTGTATGATATCCCCTGAAAATACAGATTTTAATTAAAATTTTTATAATCAAGGACAAGAAACAGCAGTGACATACTCAGTACTGTTATATATTGTTGAACACATGCACATCATTGCTGTCCGACGGTAGCCGTGTATGTCTACTTTTTGACATTTGTGACATGTTTTAACTGTAGATAGAACCTGCACATTTACAGTCATCTGTTTAATATTTATGTTTGTTCTAGTTAACATTTGTATTCAGGATGGTTGTTTATATGGATTACGTTATATCACTAATTTTAACAAATTAACATTGATAGTTAGCTAAATAACACCATTAATTGTGAATATAAAACTGGATTAGTTTGCATCTCAATGACGCTGACATACTTGCCTCACTGACAACAATCGACATAAATCTTTTTAAAACATTAACCCTTTCACTGAAGGCGGTATGTTTCTATGTGTAGTGCTAAAGGTGTCTCAAGTTGTTTTAGGTTAGTTTGATGAAGAACTTTTATAAAAATGGGATTTTCATGCTTCTGAAGTAGCAGATTTTTGGAGATAGCCGTTTTTCATTGGACAGTGATGATACAAACAATGTCAATGTGGGGACTCTCCATTCACTTCTATGGGCAAAACTCTAATCCCAATTATGGCAACTTTAACCTCTACCCAGCCCAAATCTTAACCATAAGTAACCAAACAAAATACAAGACTTCTGGATATGTGCGTTGTTTGGTCTCATTTACAGATTTTTATAAAATTCAGGTTTATACTCTGAATGCCTGAGAAATGTCTCCTTGGTAACCCAAAAGTTGGATAAATGTGGTCCTCACAATGTGTTAAATAGAAAGCCAAATGCATGCACACACTAGCTGAAACTGAGGATGGGGCCATACTCGCGGGCTGCTCCCCTACATATCTTACCAGGGTCAGGATGGAGTGGCTGCTCATGGCCTGCTGATTCACTCAAGGGGTAGAGGAACCCAGAGGCCAGACAGGAAAGCAGTGAATTGTTGTGTGACCCTGGGGGCAACCCTATACTTCTTGGGTCTTCAGATGACAGCACAGGCAGAAACACAGCATCAATGGCTGTTTGCTGGTTTATGCCTCATGAAAGAAGAAAGCACAAAAACATATAATATTAAGGAATACAACTTTAAATATCATTTCAGAGCAGGACATTTGCAATGCCCTTGCAAATGAAATTGTACTTTATGTCTGGACATTGTAAGAGTTTCAGAAAAAAAACAGTATGCATCAATAATGCATGAATTTACATGTGACACAGGAAGTTCTAAAATAGTCCAAAATATGCTAAACAATCTAACTGAAACACCAAACAAACACACCTTACCCAATATGGTGATTTGGTAGTAGCCCTTGTAGCCAACAGGGGACAACTGCTTTATGTTCTGGTCAGGTAGACATTGATTTTGTGTCCATTTGGTAGGGTGGAAATTGTTCTGACACTGGAGATAATCCTTGAGTTCAAACTTGAACTTGCTCGGAATGCTCTCTCTGTCCAGCCTATCAAAATGAAGATGTTCTGACAAATCCCTCTTCAGCACATCCCATGCCTCACTTTCCCAGGATGCACTGGCCTGCTTGTCTGTGAGCGTTTCTTCTGCTGTTACACGATTGGGTGCATTGGCGGGTCAACGAAGTCATCAGGATCCGAGAGAAATACAGGAATTAGTTTTCTGCATGTAACTTGTAAAGATGTCTAAGTTCAGTCCACTGGATGTAATTTTATACATAGGAAAATACTACCAAGCCTCTTTCCAGGGCTTCATTTGATCGTCATTTACATGTTACATTACATGGAAGTTTTGCCTCATTTTATCTGCTTCTTCCCAATTTATACTGCATATTATATATACAGTGCAAGAAGAAGTAAGCTCATAAAATCTGAACCATAGAATGGACAGTACACCCAACTGCCTGAAGCAATCCAAGTATTTTCTGAAAATAATGGAGATGGTTGCACTGAATGACCGGACATTTTCCATAGCGGAGGGCGAGGGTCTTAATTTGCTCATTCACCACTTATAAGAGGTCTCCAAGCACCCGCCTGTGACATGCTGATAATCCATTATGAAATCTGGCCTGCAGAACTATCTCTTTTTTCCCACAGAATAAAAAGCAATGTTATCTCATTCTGCTAATTGGTGCAGCCAGCAAAGCAATTACTAAATATTACATTTAAATTTTATGTTTAATTAAAATGAATAAATACACACTAAAACCAACTAAAACCTATATTTAAAATAAAAAAATAAAATAATATAAAAATGAAAACTAAATTGAAAAACTCAGAAGCACAACAACACTGCTCAGGTAGGCACTATATTCAATGTCATACCAGTTCAATTATCAACTATGGCACCATAGAAATATTCTCCGGAAAGAAAAAAACGTCCAGTATTCCAATATTTGTTACTGGTTTTTGCCAAAAATGTAACTTTTCACAGCCATCTGATGACCAGATGTGTTAATAATTATTTTGCAGGCCATTTTGTGTCTTGTTCTAACCTGTCAGTTTATTAACTACAGACATTCAGTTGATCTGCATAATTCCTGCCAACCTTGTTTTTCTCCCCTCAATGAACGATTTCTGACCGCAGGGCCTGCCTTAGACTGCCTTTTAGGTGGTGGGACATTTCAAATGCTGCAATGCCCCACGAGTGCTTGAAATACCAAACTGCAGTGCAGTGCAAAAACCAAAAGCAAAGATCCTTTTTATGTTGCAATTTCCCACACATAGGAACACAATCCACACTGCAAGCTTTAGCCTAAAATACTTCTTTATCCTGACCCCTCCACTTCATATCCTGCATATTAAATTGGATTTAACAGGTATAATGAACCTTTCACCTATTTCAGTAAAAGAGTAGGTGCCTTATTACACACCCTTGTTCGCCCAGTGTAAGAATCACGTTGTCATGGAAGGCTGTACTACCAATGTTATAGACACATCCTCCAGACTTATCACTATAATGCCATTATGATTAATGTTCCATTGTTGCAAAATAATATTTTATAGATCATCTTACAAACTATATAAAGTGTCTAAAGGAAAAGCATACAGGTAACACACCCTGTTAATGGAGTCACACCTTCTAAACTTTGAACTTCTGCATACAAGAATGTGACTATACAGTGTTAAACCATTAGGTAAACACTCCAAGGAAAACACAGATAACATCAGTTATCATTCATTGTATAAGTTAATCTTCACATATAGCTTTCATCTTGGAGATCTGTCATTCCTGTATGATTCAAGCAATACAATACTGTTGCAAGACATGAAATTTTAGAAATACACTAACTTGGACTGAGTGTCTTCAAGTTAAGGAACAATTATAAGGTACAGCAATAGGAAAGGTGATGTCATGCCAAACACTAGTAGATTTTCCAATAACATGAAGCTCAGCTGCCCTGCCCTGGTCTCAGGGGTCAGAGTGAGGTTTTTTTTTTTTGTTTAAAAACATTTACCTGCAGATATTTGATGGGCTTGATGCCAGACAGCTATCATGTACAGTTACTTCCAATCTACTTCCACACAGAGTATCATGAAATTGGCAATTAGATATTAAACATAATTTTGGTAAAATTACAATTAATAATACAGAATACAATCAGTCTTGTTAGTATTTGCAACAAATAAGTAATAATAAATATTTTTTTCTAGTGATTTCATCCATTTGTTTCCCATCTTATTTGAATAAAATAAAAAAAAGAATACATAAATAGAGGCAATCAATGGCAAAAATCCACTGTTGAATTTTTGAAGGCGGATGTAAGCTATTTTTAGTTCTTAGTCTTTAACGCTTCATTTACTAAGAGCACATCTTCCACTAGGAGCACACTTCTGTAAATTTATTCAGCTAGCAAGAATGCTTGAAACTAGCAATCGAGAAACTAGCTAAATATGTGAATCACAAGAAGAATGTGATCATACAACATCTCCTGAATACCTGAAACCACAGTGTGCCCCAACCCTGCGATTTTTAATTAAAACAGGGCAATAGCTTTTGAAAATGCCGTATACCTTTGTGTACTGCTTGGACAATAGTGTAGGAATCACGCAGGCCCACAGCCAGTGTTATGGAGTGTGAAGGCTCCCCCTTTGTACCTTGTCCACCCAGGGCT
>JABFDZ020000042.1:4649859-4660810 GCA_019775955.2 Pollimyrus isidori
GACCAAGTGGGACCCCTATAAAGACTTTTGATATTGGAACAACAACTCAAACCTAATATTCCCTATTTAATTGAGTACGACTTAATCATAAATTAATTCATAATCAATTCCCTTGAACATTGGTGGAAAACCATCCCCATTTGAGTGTGAATTCCTACAATAGGAAAAATTATATATCGCTCAAGTCTAGTTAGATGTGGTCTGAACCGAAAGCAACATTTGATTTTATGCATAATCATTCGTTAGCTGTCTAATGTCAATAAATTGCTATTTTAATTTCTCGCCACAATAAAGGTAACTTTTTTATTTCTGCTGGAGTTTCTGTCCTGTGAATAGCTAAAGAAATAAAAACGTGTTATTAAATGTTACTGTTTCTTCGTCATTCCAGTAATATGACAACATTGCGAGTTTCACCTTTCATGATCGTTTGCAAACAATAGGCTTTGGTTGCTGTCCAATGATGCGCTAGGCCTTTAAGTACAACTGTAAACGTAATATGTGATTTTCTTCAAATGATAAATCTATTACATTAAAAACATTTGAATGCCTATTTAAAAGGAGCCCTAGTCCACTGGTCTACAGAAAAACCATCAGTACAGAAAGAGCTGAGAACAAGTGCTTCATTTGTGGTAATAATGAAACAAAATGAAGAATCCATATATTCGTGGTACCTGCAGGATCTGACTGTCCACTGGTACCAGCAACTGGGTCATTATTGTTTGACAAGCCATTGTCACCTTCATCTTCCTCCATTTCAGAACTAGTCCTTTCCTCCTCCAGTTCCTCCTGTTGTTGATCATGCTTCCTAAAATGATCAACATCACCTTCCTAAAAATATTCCTGCAATAATCATCTGACACAACCATGTAACATCCATTTTCAGAGTACTCTAGGAGACCTGGGTCTAACAAACAAATAACACAATACCACTGTCATTACTGTGGCCTCCAATCACAGGCTCCGAAAGGTGTTTCCGCCTTTTCAAGAAAAATCTTAGTGAACATATATTGCGACGTTCTTACCTCAGCATCTGTACTGCTGCACGGGTGATGTACTGTCGTTTGACATTTCTGTAAAAAAAAAAAAAGAGAGATGCGATAACCTGCAAGTCAAGGGGGCTATTATTCACTATACTTAACTGTAAAATTATGAGTATGCTAAGAATGTTCAGAGGGCTAGTTGATCAAAATGCAGAACCAAAATGGCAGAGGTGACTTAAACATACCGCTTCTTGTCTCGCTTTTTCTTTCGCTTTTGGGTGGAAGGGGGGTTCTCCAATGCAGACCCCCTCGCATTGGCCAGTGTCTCCAATGCGTCCGCTTCCAGACCCCTGGAGTGTGCATGTCCTTCCGATCCCAGGGCCTGCACCAGAAAGGAATGGAACACTTAAATACCACTCCTTATCCTCTCACTAATGACCATTCAATAACAGGAAAATAGAGTCCGCTGACTATAGAATTTCCTGATTAATTTATTAGAGATCTAGGCTGCTTTAACAATAATGCAAAGCAAAGAGGAAGAAGGGGCTAGTTATCAAACACATTTTACCGTTATGGGTATATCAATAAACATACGTATCTTTATATTGCAAAGGCTTCAAAAATGATTGCGAATACACAACTGATTCATATCAAATAGAGCAAGTATATATTTAATTTTGATGGTATATCAGTATATTTCCAAACAATATATCAGATGAGACAATACCATTCATACCAATATACTTTTATTGTGCGTTAAAAAATATGAGTAAAGACTTGTAATGGAGACCTATAGTATTCCTTCCTGGCTGTAAACAACATGAGAGCTTTAGATGTGACGTTGCACCAACTCATCTAACCAAGTTACTAGTGTGTGTCCAGAACCCAAACACATAACAGTCGCTTTTAGCATACCGCTTTTGGAAAGTGCTTGAAATCAAAGGAGCTTGGGAAAAAAAAATCACAGAGTTTAGAGAAACAACTAGAAAGAGCTCTGGAACAACAGGATATGGCACCCATGTGGAAGTGGGGAGCCACCTTTGCTGGTTGATGGTACTCTTCTGAATGTGCCACATAACGCACGGCTGCGATTCGACCCTGGATGGCAAGTCGCTTATGCTCCCGGTAATGCAGATTCTCAAGCTCTTGCCGCAGCTCACTTGCAGCAATCACAGGATATTGAGCTTTAAAAAGTGAAGAATGCATGCAATTTATTAAGACATACCATTAATATTTAAACCAGACATGCTTGAAATTTCAGTGCTGACCTAATCATAAACTATATCAGGCAGGGGTTTCCAACTCCAGTCCTGTAGAGCTACTATCCAGTACTATCTTGGACGGTAGCTCTCCAGGACAGGAGTTGGAGACCCCTGATATAAGGTAACATTTTGCATATCTAACATATAACTTACGATGCTTGTTTTTCATGTGGTCAAGTGATTCAACAGAAAATTTGCTACAGAAGTTGAACAGTGAAGTTTTCTCACCAGAGTCGTTAGCGATGGTTTGAGTGAACAGCAGAGGTGAAGGAGGATAACAGTAATGGCCACCAATGACAGTATTCTTTAGTATCACACTCTCCTTCAAAGTTTTAGTCCACTGGATGAAGCTTTTCACTTTAGGATCAGAAATGTATGGCTGACCTTTGTGAAACCCTAGAAGCAAAAGTCCTTGGATAAATCCATTACAACTTAACCGGAAGTCCTAAACACACACACACCCAAACAGACAAATTCAGTTTTGCACAAATATGTCACTAGCTTACCTTTACAAAGAACAAACAAAGCTGTTAAATTAGAAGCTAGGTGCATTAAAAAAATATTCCCCTGACAACCCCATTATACCCCCCCCCAGTCTAATTCCTCCTCCTCCCACACACCCCAATCTTTATGCACCAAAAACCTTTAGAGTTACTATCTTCACAAGATCAAGTGTATTCTGCACCTGCCCTGACCTTCCTTTGTTGCATATATACATAGTGGTGATTTGTCTAATTAAATCAGGTGCAAATCTTCATTCATACAGTGATTGTTTTTGTAGTGATATATGATCTGTATAGTATTTTTTGAGTTATCACATTCATGAGGTAAACTATCACATGCAGTCACCCTCTCCTTGGCAAGCAACTAGGTGGCACTGCTTCAGCTTTGATGCGATTTGTCTCAATATTTGATAGATTCCAGATCTTTACCAATAGTGATATGGGTGACACATATCAAATAATTTTGAGTTATGCTGGGGTAAGTGTGCAGGTGCTTGTGATTGTAGAGCTGTTCTCATTAAAGAAAATTTAAAACATGTATATTTTCTCAGACTACTGAGAGGAAGGATTAATCCAGCCGTCAGACATGCTTCACTATTCTAGACTCAAAATAAGTAATTTATAGCACATTAAGGATCCAAAGTGGTGAAGCAAACACATACATTTACTGACCTGTAGTGAATATCTGAGTCTCACAGGAGCTGGTCAGATAAGGCAAAGTGCTTCCTTCTCTGCATACCCTCATCTGAGTGCACACCAGGTAAGTCACTACATTGGAGAAAATTGTTGCTGTTTTAATGAGTTTAACCAATGATACATAATTACGAGTCCTGATGCGTGTTTATCGCACTAGATTCATTAGGTTGAAGAAAAAAGAAAAACTTCTAAGCTTTGAAACCAAATACAAAGAATCTTAGATTTTTGAAGTTACATGCAACACAAATTAAGAAAACATTAAATCTCCACAAACATATCAGAGAAGTCACGATAAAAAATAGTGACGCGGGCAGTACAACATAGCTTGCCCAGTAATTGACATAAAAATGAAGTAGTATTTACTTGGATATAGTCCATGAAATATCTCTGGCTGAGATGAAGCAAATATTTCAAGAACAAAGGGAACAGCTGATGTTCCATCCATAGCATGAACCCAGCGATAAGTCCAGTATTTTTCAGGGACTGTAAGGAAGAAAGTTACAAGATTATCATAGTCACCACATATGGAACCTCCCTGATCACAAAGGCTTCAGTGTGGGTGCAATCTGTCTCAAAATGACGATTTTCATCAAAATGAATACAGGTATAGATCTTCATCCGTGTAATCTCACACTAGCGAGATCAAGGGTCTGAGGCAGCCATTCTCTTTGCTATCACTATGCAACCTTTTTCAATCTGGTGTAATCCGTCTCAATATTTGATCGGTTCCAGTTCTTCACCCATACAATGTGTCCCCAAAGGTTAAAAAAAGATTCACTTTTGAGTTATAATACTAACAGGACCAAGAATCAAAACCGACCTTTTGTTTGTGATCATGGTATGGCCTGCTTCAGTTTTGGTGTAATTTGTCTCAAAAGTTGATCATTTCCAGATCTTACCCCTACAATTTTATTGCTCTAACAAAAAAGTGACCGTGATAGCAACCTGGATGCAAATATCCGAAAGGTTTATTAGTACGAATCTGGTGTGGCAGATTGGGCTCTTCAGCAAGGCCCTTAACCGTAAATTGCAGCAGGGGTGGATGGTACTGGCTGCATCTGCTCTCAGACCCTCATCTTTCCTCATTTGTACATTATTCTGGACAACAGCAGCTTTTATAAACATTAACATACACCAACATGCCATTTCCCTTTCTTGAAAATAACATAAAATGCATTATTAAGAGTCCATAAAACTAGTCGGTTTCTCTTTTGTTGAAACCTCAAAATGACCCACAGA
Source organism: Pollimyrus isidori (assembly GCA_019775955.2). Classification (NCBI taxonomy): domain Eukaryota; kingdom Metazoa; phylum Chordata; class Actinopteri; order Osteoglossiformes; family Mormyridae; genus Pollimyrus; species Pollimyrus isidori. The sequence continues at coordinate 4,654,540 of JABFDZ020000042.1, forward strand.
TCTGTGCAAACTAGATGGGAAGCAGCCAGTGGGTACAGTAGTTATTTATTAACAGGTAACGCAGCGTTCCCAAGTACAGTCTACAGTTTGCCATCTTTAAATTATTACTTATGTAAGATAATCTCACTTTTTGTATAAGCAAGTTGTTCTTGCAACAGGCAATACAGGCTCTTTACAAAGGCTTATTACTGCAGGAATGTAATGAGGAAGACACTCATACATTGCTTAACATAAAGGAATTCTGCTTACTGTGAAATGTGAATGTCTAACAATATCACTTCATTTACTTTATACCATAAGTGGTGTGTTAAGCCACTAGCCAGCCTGTGTCACCCATATCAAAGTTCACGCTGGCTATAGATAACAACATGTTCCATGTACAAAACGCTCATGCAGATGACATTCTGCTTGTGACTGAAGTCCACAAATCTAATTCAGGTACCTGTGTTTGCCTTCTTCTTGATCCTCTCACAACGTCCCACGAAAGTGACAAGGCCAATTACATCACAGACAGAATTATTTGGCAAACTTTCCAGTTCAGAACTGAAAAACAAAAATATATATAAATCAGAGCACAGACTAAAATGAATGTGTAAAATACCAATAATAATAATTTTGGAACATAAAACAAAATAGAAAAGTATAGAACTAAGGTTTTTATACCAATGTATTTCATTCTAATCAAAATTAGATATTTTACAACTTTTATACTTATGTTCTTCTGAAATATTCTGGAAACATCAATGATATTTTACGGCACAGTATTGGTGTATTTTACTTAAGAAACAAAACTGAAGCTCATATCTGAATCAAGACCTGGTGATGAATTGGTAAGTGACACTGGGTAAGGTCCACTGCGGCAGCACACATTTGGGAGGTATCACAGTAATGACCGCTCGCGGATCACGTGGGTTCAGGCAAATTTCTGGAAAAAAAACAAAATAAAAATCATAGTCGGAAACAAATTCAAGATTAGGCTTCATAGAAAAACACATTATAGAGATAGGAGGCTGATTCACTACCAACTGAGGAGAAGATTCTCATCCGGGAATCTGCAAGAGAGGGGTGTGACCTGTTCTGGAAGCTCCGTTTCAGCGTGTAGTTTTGAAGATACAACACCACTCCTACATTCAATGCCTGGTACCACTCGAAACACAGTGCATTCCAAAGGACCAAGGACACTGAACCGCTGTGATCTGCAACTTGAAAGTAAGCCTGTAGCACACAAAACGCACAGGCAGAAAAAAATCTATCACTCTTGCTCAAGGGAAATGCACAGCAAAGTCAGCCAGGCCCTGGAGGTGCTGGGGCTAAGAACTGTGCCAGAGAGCCTGATGAGAAATTTGCTCTGCCAGCCCCGTGACTGAAATCAGCGACATGCCGATCATACATTCAGTATCCTAACACACAGATCCATACACCACCTGTGAGTACAATTTGCAGTCCATTTGCACAGCCTGACATTTTATGAAAACATTTCATATAAAGTTGCTCAGCCAATATGAGACAGTTCTCTCCACTAACTTAATGACTCAGATGAGAGGGCAAGCTGCTTAAATAAAATGTTATGTGCTTGTCCTCAACCCGGCTACTGAGAATGTGCTCATGTATTCACTGCTTCATTTTACACCACAGTTAATCACTACAGCTCCCATCATATTTGGACACAACACTTCAACATTGACATTGCTCACTTGAAAAGGGAACTCCACTTTGGTGTCCAGCTTTCCATAAAATCTCAGTCTTGATTTGCACATAATGCGCACAAGTAAAGGCGGGTGCCGCAACCCATGTAAGAAAGAGTTGTGCAGATCACAAAGTGGAATACAATTTGACACTGTTGAAAAAAGAAACAAAATCAGTGCTTAACATCAATCCATGTTTTATCCATCTTCCAACCATTTAACCAGTAGATGTGTAAGGAGATGAGGCATTACTAATGTTACTGTTACCATTAGTAAATATTCACAACGACCATATTAATAATGTTAATAATCATTATCATTATTATTATTGTTGCGTTGCTTACCGTCTAGGACCACTTCTGTCGGAGGGATTCGGGGGATCCATAAGGATCCGTGAGGATCTTCGTTATTCCACAATGATAAGTAATGTTTCCGACCTGTCTGAGTGGGCACATCACCCTGCGAGACGGTCACATTTCTAACTCCCTCTGCCGACCAAACGGGTAAAGCGTCCACATCCTCAGTCGAGCTGAGAATGGAGGAGCGCTCCGCCGCTATCTCCATCTTCTCTAAACACACGGTGCCCTGCCCCAGTCTCTTCTCGTTGTAAACAAACGAACACTGCCTTATATTAATGTCGACACCGGTACGAAGTATATTTTTTTGCACAAGATGGTTGAGATGAGGGGAGAGGCTACATTTAACCTGACAGACCCCGTCGGTGACGGTCACGTCATAGCTATAACTATCACCAGCTTGGTCTTTTGCGGTTTGACTTTCCGTTAAATACCTCTGCAGTGCTATTACCGCAACGACTCCGACGTCAAAAATCCTCAGTCTGTGTGTTGTGGCGGCCAGCAGCTGTCGGAAGGCTGCGCGTATCAGAGAATCCCGTGTCACTGAAGCTGATCCCTGCCCCAAATGTCCTCCTTCTTCAGGCATCATGCCAATCACCTCATACGGCCCGTATCAAAGCAGAGCTTTCGCGACCATCAGTCTTTCAGTTAGTTACAGTTTCATACAAGCGAACTACCAACTACAATAATATTTTATCCTAGTGAACTACTGTTATCTGGATATTAAATAAACGCAACAACTGCATCTTCTCTCCGTGTTTCTTTTCGCGCGCCAGCTAACTTACTAGTAAGCTACTGCACAACTGTATGAGTTATCAGGTTAGCTACCTATATATTTGGACACAACTCGCGTTACGCTATTATGGCTGTACTTTACTTAAAGTTATTAACTTACGTTATTTCCGGTATAAACAACAACACAGGCAACTACTGAAACGTTTTACTTGTCGATGGTTGATGACGGTGGTAGATTTGAAACAGGCGTTTTTAAAGGAAAGCGGTAACTTCTGTCGGCCGACAAAAAAGTATAGCTTAGCTTTAAAGATGTACTGCAGCCCTTACGATACACAGTATGATCATAACGTTCATTGACCAAACTTAGCGGTTATTCTCAGACTGATTTTGGCCTCACATTTTTTTAAAAAATCAGTGTTTGGCAAGTCACCTGTCGTAGGCCTACTTTTTATTTTAATTTAAATACATCTCGAAGATATACTGATCCTATCCAGTCGATCAGCTGCCCACGACTGCATTGTTCGGTAGGTGGCCGCATACACTACAAAACCCATTTCATTCTAACCGGCCTTTTGCATCATAACATGCGCCAAATTTCCTAACGACACACTGATGTGCTCACTGGAAAAGGTCACTGCCTTCGGTTGCGCCTTTTTATAGTCTTACATTGTGAAAGATAATTGTGGTCATATTCTATGTGCACTACTTACTCAGGCATTTATAAATACAGACAGAACAACTGGACAAAAACTTTTTTTTTTTTCAAAACAATGCACTTCAACAAAAATGGAGTACATTTATAAGGTCAATATATGCATCTACTATGTTGGAAGTAAATCTGTTATGCAATTATTTATGTTTTTCTAGATTAAATGACATTCATACTTGGCAGATGAAATTCAACACAGTTAAATGTAAGGTAAACCATGCAGGGAGCAGAAATGTAAAGTACAGATATTTTATGGGTTCCACAGAAATTAAGGTAGCTGATTATGAGAAAGATCTCGCTGTGTATGTTGATGCTGCCATGCCCCACTCTCGCCAGTGTGGGGAAGCAATAAAAAAGGCTGGAATGTTGGGTTATATCTCTAGGTGTGTAGAGTTTAAGTCAAGAGAGGTAATGTTGCATTTATACAATTTCTTGGAAAGACCCCATCTAGAATATTGTGTGCAGGTTTGGTCACAATACCTCAAGAAGGACATAGCTGCCTTAGAAAAGGTGCAACGGAGGGCTGCGAGAATGATTCCTGGTCTTAGAGGAATGTCTTATGAGGAGATGTTAGCTGAGCTGAATCTGTTTAGCCTTGAGCAAAGGAGATTAAGGGGGACATGTTCCAGGTCTATAAGATTCTAACGGGTCTAGATACTGTTCAGCCAAATAGCAATTTCAATATTAGTCTAAATACTAGAACTTGTCGCCAAGTGGAAATTAGCGGGAGAACATTTTAAAACAAATTTAAGGAAGCACTTCTTTACGCAGCGTGTCGTAAGATTATGGAATAGTCTTCCTGCTAGTGTAGTGGAAGCTAAAACCCTGGGTTCTTTAAATCAGAGCTAGATAAGATTTTAACTACTCTGAGCTATTTGTTAAGTTCTCCCCAAACGAAGGAGGCCAGAATGGCCTCCTCTCATTTGTAGATTTCTTATGTTCATGTGTTGGACATCCACATTGAACTGAAATGAAGAAAGAACAGGAAAAACTAAGAAAGAGAAAAAAACAGCGAAAAAAAATTGAAATGAATTCAATTCTATCATTCCAGTTTAACACCTCACAGGGTGTGGTCAGGTCAATCCAGAATCCCATTCATAAATTCTGAACAACCCTGGTAAGCTACAGTGGATAGAAAAAGTCTACACACCCCTGTGAAAATGTCAGGTTTCTGTGGTGTAAAAAATGAGACAAAGATAAATAATGTCAGAACTTTTTCCACCTTTAATGTGACCTATAAACTGTACAACTCAATTGAAAAAAAAAAAACGAAATCTTCAAGGTATGTTCTCTTGGTTCCTTTAAATCTGAGCAAGATACGATTTTAACAAAGTAAAATTTTGGTCACAACGCAAGTTGTTCATATGTCAGGCCTGTCATAATTCGAGGGTCCGCTGTATCACAAAGTTCATTCATTGATTCTGGAATAATGAAGGGTCTCTGGAAACTAACGTACACCTCACTCCTTCTTTACTTATGTATTCATGTTCATTCTGCTGCATCATTATAAATGGCTCGAGTTTTGTATGTGGGTTAATTTAAATTTTGCTCTAATATTGGTATATGCTATGGGCCACTTCCAATGCACATTCTGCTGAAAGCCAGTTATGTATCCATAAGCTACAGAGAGGGACTAAACACAGCTCAAAGTGCATATTCTGAAGTCAGGGACCAACATTTCTTTATATACAAAAAAGACAATCTTAAAACTAATCTCAGGATGGAGGCTAGGGGGAGCAACAATTAGAACCTCCGTCTTACCGGAATTCACTGGCAAATGATTATTGCATTTTTAATCTCTGACAGGCAGTCAACCAAAATAGACAAGTTATTAATTTGATTGGGTTTAAATCAGAAATACAACTGTAGGTTGTCAGCATAAAGGTGATAAGAGATGTACTTGAAGGAGTTAATGACCTGAGACAGTGGGAGGGTGTACTGTATAAAGAAAACAGCACTGGTCCTAGAATTGAGCCTTGAGGCGTACTGCAGGTTAGTAGTAGATGTAAAATCTAAAACACCAACTGAGAAACTCCTATCTGATAGATAAGAAAAGAACCAGTTTAGGGCAGAACCAGAAACCCCCACAACCTGCTCGAGTCTAGTGAGAAGGTAGGCAGAATGCGAGACTGAGACTGAAAAGTGCATTCTGATAAAAATCAGTCACCAATACAATACCACACTTTAAGCCTCTTAATTTGCTACAATCCATCATGTTTATTTTTAAAGATACACAATTTTAAGGCTAAATTAAAAGCTATCATATAATACATAAAATATTTCACATTTAATGTCAAAATACAAGAATCTGAATGTTTAAAAGACTCAGTCCATCATTTGTGTGCAATATTGCACTGTAATAAATTTTGTTAAATGTAGAGTTGTCTTTATTGAAGTCTTAACAAATTATAATTGATTTTCTGGTAGTTTTTTCAATTAAATGCACAATTTATTTATACAAAAGCAATCAAGATTCAGTTTTTGCTTATTGGATTACATGACATATATTAACATTCTGCTGTGGCATTACAGTACAAGAGCAACATACTAATTCACCTCATAAAATATTTGGCTTATTGTGCCCACATGCAAATGCACAAAATGTGATTTTCCCTATTCTGAAAATCTCTGCTTTCACATGTTCAGTCACACATGATGTAAGACAAGATTTCTTTTTTGGGGGGGGGGGGGGGGTCCAAAAGAATTTAAATAAATGTATTTTATGCTTGCTTTGGGTTTTATTAATAGAATTGTTGGGCAAAACAAAGTAAAGGGTTAGATGCCAA